>CM032427.1:11774757-12109707 GCA_019049465.1 Dryas iulia moderata | reverse complement strand
CCCCCCCCCCCCAACAAAAACCAAACGGACAATTGGGGCAGTCCTGGCATAGAGGCAATAAGTGTGACTGTAACGCGATTGGTGTCCTCGATGTCCATCGAGGAGTGCCAAAAATATTAAGTTATTTCCGTTATCTTCGCTCAGGCGCGAGGCCAACGCGCGGCGTTAAGTTTCGCCACTTAACAATTGCCTCCCGAATTCAAGGAAAGTGGGGAAAGAGGGAAAAGAAGGTCTTAACACTGGGTTCCCTCTGCCTACCCTGCTGTGTGCGGGATAGCGTGTGAAGCTGAAGCTAAATGTATTAAACTAACTTCGATTATTTTTCACAGAGAATCACTGGGTGTTGTAACTGCAGTATAGCAGTTAAGAAGGTTTAAACTGTCGTATGCGGTAACCGGCAGTCGCGAGTTGAGCATATATTAATCCTCTCTTTGGAGCTTGACTCGCAATGTTAATTTGACTTGACGTCGTTTAGACATATTAAGTGTCTAATTTAGTAAAGGAATAGTGGAAGTGGAAGTGGGGGAACGGAGTGGTCTTAACACTGGTTTCCCTTGCCACCCTGCGTGTGTGCGGGATATAGCGTGAGCTAAAAAAAAAACGAAAATTGGTTTTCAAATTAATCTCAGGAAAAATAGGACACGCGAAATTTCAGAAGAAAAACCTTTTACGTTTTGAAATGGCAAAAAAAATTAACTACTATATTAAATATTTCCTACATGTTGTGATGATGATAATATGAAGAAGTTTTTATTATGTCTCTCGTATTTCCTTTAGTCGTATTATAAGAGTTTTATATTTCTTACTTGTTATAACTAGGGTTTTTGGTTATTTACGATAGTTCTTCTACATTTTAGTGTCGTATTTTTTGTTTATCTATGACTGAAAAACATTATTATATGAGTGTTTAAAATAAGTAGTCATTTCTGGTTGAGGCTGGCAAGACAGAGAAAGCGGAGTAATAAGGTTGTAAATAGTAACCATTACTGTTATTCTGGCTTCTTTTTCAGTACTAGATCGGAAATTCCTCAAAATAATCCATCAAATAATAATAAAAGGCACTGTGTACTGTGTTTCATTTTAAACTAAAAATAAAGTAAACAGAACGATAAATCAAAAAATTAAACCAATCAAACCTTAAATATTTTTTAAAGTGTTATTCCACACTTAGAAAAAGACATTAAGAAAACGTATACCAAAATTGAAAAACGCAGCAAGATCGAAACCCACGCCTCCCTGAATACCGTCCAGGCCTCTCACCACTGAGCATGCATTCTACTGCTCTAAACAGCTGCGTCGAATCGAAATCTTATACGCTTTATTTACAACTTATTGTGTGTGCACCAATCAAATTAATAAAACCAAAAACTATAGACCAAATTATTGAAAAATCTGAACCAAACAAAAAAATTGAAAAGACAATGAAGGGAGAAAGAAATCGAACCCAGAACCAGATCAGAGCTTACTAACTACGCCACAGTAACATGATTTTGAATAAAAACGGAAAAAAAAGCTTTTTCAACACCAAATCAGTGAAGTAGTTAAAATATAAAGCGTCACTTTTGAACAAGATGTGAGAGGCTCTAGACGGCTCAAGCACAGCAAGTGGTATTATTATATCAGACTATGAAAGAAACCCAGGGAAAATGTAAGAGCTTTTGACAGTGGTTGCGCAATATTATGTTATTATAAGCTTTTTATTATTTATTTCTCTTTTGTTTTGATTGTTTCTTAAGGCATGCTTAATACAATTATTATAAGTAAATGAAAATAATGTTATAATATATATGTGTGTATGACCTAAATCTATGGTCATCATGACATAGTGTGACAGCGTCTGCTGGTTTAACGCAATTGTTTTTGGGTTGACACATATTATTTAATTTTTATTTTTTTAGCTTCACGCGGATCCGCTCACAGCAGGGTAGGCAGAGGGAACCTCGACACCAAGCGAAGGAAATGGAAATAATCAAATATTTTCCATCTCGAGTGGGAATCAACCCACAACAGTCGGTTTACAGTCACCACGCTTGTGCCACTGGGCACGACTGGCCACAATTATTTTATATTATTACTTATTTTCCTTTTTTCTTTTTTAGCTCTGGCGAAAAAGAAAAAAGTGTGCAGCATTGGAGTTTAACGATCCAATATTGCAGTTGCAATTCAGGTGGAAAGTGGAAAACGATTAGGGTTCTTAACATTAGAAGCGCACGCAGACGGCGACGCGAGTGAGGAAAAGGGCGGGGAGAGGGGAAAAAAATAGGGGCGAGCCAAGGAAGGTGGGGAAAGAAGAACGGGGAGAAAAGAGAAAAACACAAGGTGGGGGGAAACAGGGAAAATAGGAGAAAGACAAAGCATCTGATACCAATTCTTAATAAGGAAGCATCTCATACGTTCTCAGTTAAAGATTGCTAAAAAAACATAATATTTAAACAAAAACGTAAAAAAAGGAACTGAAAGCTAAAGTAAGTTTCCATATTCCCAACATTCCCATCATTCCATCTCTCCTTCGTCCTACATCCCCTAAAGCTGGCAAACGCATCTACAACTCTAATGTGTGGATGTTATGGCGAAGGTACGACTACTGTAACACCAATTGGGCCTTCTGATGTTTGCCTCCTTTTTCCATTAAAACAAAAAAAAAAGGTAAAAGGCGATCTAAGTCTTAAAATAATTAGGGAAAGACTCAATTTTTGGGCTAATAACTTCCTTTTTTTCACCTACAAACTTGTACAATTAGGAGACATGTGGCTTGGATCATTGCGGTGTGGTTAAGAAGGGAAAGGGAATCGGTACAATTATAATTTTGAAAGAGGATTACAATTTAGGCGTTAGGTAAAAAAGGTACGGTTCTGAGGATTTATGTGGAATACTGAAGCTTTTGGAGTTGGAGAAATATTCGTATATTTTTTGCATACGTGCGTTACGTTCATTTTAATTATATTAAAGTGTTGACTCATATGGTAACGTTGTTTTTGAAGTAGCTTTTCTTATTAATCTGAGAATATTTTTAAGGCTTTGAAATGATTTTTTTTCGCTTCAACTGATCCAAACACGGCAGAGAGACAGAGTGGGGGAACCTGATTAAGACCACTCCTTCCCCCCTTTCCGTCGAATTCAGGGGGCAATTGCGTTTTAAGTGGAAACTTACGCAGCGCGCTGTACCTCGGCACAGACGAATGAAATGGAAACAGAAATATCCACTCCTCGGGTAGGAATCGAACCTACAACCAGTCGCTTTACAGTCGCACTTGGTACCGTTGTGCTCCGACTGGCCCTATAATAATTAAAAATATGCACCCCTAAATATACATTAAAACCAAAACTACTATGTCTTGATGTTCCAAGACCGCGCTTTCAGTATCTCTTAAATTATTTTAGTTAAAAATAGCCCAAAAAGACAAAAACTTTAAAATGTACAGTGAAATTGAAAAATTTCAGCGTCCGACACTCATTCTGGGGACAAACGACGCCGTCGAGTCTGCGACAGATGTTATAAACCGCGAGATAGCATCTATTGCCACTGGAGTCTTGCCAATGGGTTCATTCGCTAAATGCAACGGGTAGTCACCAGGTAGGTTATACCTTGGGGTATTGAATGAATATGTGAATGGGTTTTTGTTTTTGCTTGGGAAATTCTCAAATTTTTGTAATTTTTTTAGTTTAATACTTTTTGACTAAATTTTAGTTAGAGTTTTAAACTCTAACTAAAATTTAGTCAAAAAGTATAAAGACACACAAAAAACATAAAGACACTTTTAAGCATTTTTAAAAAAGTGTCTTTATGTTTTTTTATGGATATTTTAAATTATTTTTTTACTATAACTGCTTCACACTTTTACCCACATAGCGCGGTTATACAGCATAGTTAGTGGGGACCTAGTGTAAAGACATTCCATCCTCCACTTTCCTGACTTGACTGGCGAAACTCAACGCCGCCTTTGTCTTTAACGTACTCATTCCCCTGAGCAGAAATCAAACTTACGACCATTGCGTTTTAGTCACTTGCTGTCTTCGACGGCCAGAAAGCCCTCATGAAAAATTCTAAGACTGTAAAACCTTAATCTAGTCGTAATAAAGACTAAACTTTATTTAGAATGTGAGCATTTCGACACTATTTTGATAGTTTTATTTAATAAAAGATAGTTATATTGTTTGATAGATATTTATATTTAATAAAAAAACCATAAAGAAAGTTAACATATTAGTGGGGTTGTTAATTATTTTTTTTTTATCCATATTACTGAGATATTACAAATGAGAATGTGGCCGTCGTGGCGCAATGTGACAGCGTCTGACTTTGTATGCGATTTTAGAATCTTTACTGACCTTTTTAAATATTTTTAAAGTGTTATTCCACACTTAGGAAATCTTTAAAGGTCTTTACTGACCTAACCATCAAAGGGTAAAGACGAATGGAAATTGATTCAGTACCATAATGGCGCAGTGGAGCAGCGCCTGAGTGTTAACAAGACGGTTTTGGACTAGATTTCCAGTCAAACATCTTTTTTGTTTTTCTAGCTATGGAAAGACAAAGCGCGGCATTACGCTCAGACACTATACATAATGTCTCAAATTCAGACAGAAAGCGGAGAACGGAGTATCTTGACACTAGATTTTCTCTGTCTTCCCTGCTAGGACAAAGCCGTAAAGAGTGAAGCTGATTAGCTTTTACTGATATAAAATCTGCATGCCTTACAGAAAATTTCTGTTATTTATTTCTACACTTAACAGTTAAAAGCTGCTACTTTGTGAATGAATTTTATAATCAAACAAAAAAATCACACCAATTTCTGTGAAATACGAGGTCTATTATCGTTCTAACGTAAGATCTATATTGGCGTTTAGCTTAAAAATATTCTGCAGAATTTGCTAGATTTTTGGATTCCTATTATAAGAGACATAAGGTTGGTATTCGCGTATACATAGGCAAGTTTGTTCTGGCGTACCAATTAGAGAAATGGAGGTAGCGTTTAACTCAAACGTACACTGTTACGAATACAAATGTTGAACCCACCCATTGACTGTAATTACTTCTGATTTGAAACAATGCCCGCCTTTTATGTTAAGCTTTTGTATAGCTTTTTTTTATATTTTTCTCATTTCAACTTCATATATAGTTGACTACGATATTCTAGCATAGTTGAAATACTGGCTTTGTCATAGATGTAAATTTTATTATTGGTAAGTCAGGATTTTATTGATTGCGTCTTGCAATGTACTTGACAAAGCACGGCGTTAAGTTCCGCTCAAGTCTTTAAATTGCTTAAATAAGTGGAAAAATGAGAATAGAGTATCATTATGATATCTCTGCCTACTGTACAATGTAATTAACTTACGAAAACATAAAATTATGGCCAGTCGTGGCCCAGTGGCACAAGCGTATGACTGTAAATGACTGGTTGTGAGTTCGATTCCCTCTCAAGGAGTGGAAGTTATATTTCCATTTTCTTCGCTTTGGCGTCGAGGTAAAGCGCGGCGTTAAGTTCCACCACTTAACACGCAAGCCTTCGGCGGAAAGTGGGGAACGGAGTATCTTAACACTAGGTTCCTAGGTTCCCTCTGCCTACCTTGCTGTGTGCGGGATACAGCGTGAAGCTAAAATAAAAGAACATAAAACGAATTACAATCACTGTAAATCAAAAATCCTCATATTTGGAGCGGTCAAATATGAAAGAAAATTCCTATTACATTTTTATATATGGCTCTGTAATGCCTTAAGGCAATAACAATATTCCCAAAGGCAAGAGAAGCCGCTCGAAGCGTCTGTTGTGCAATTTGTACAGTTATTAAGTTCACCACTACGTTTGAGAATATCTGTCGCGAGGAAAACAATTTTATAGAAGCTGACAAAAGTTTGGATCGAACTGAAGCATGACAGAGAAGTAAGTCACTGATTAGTGACTACATTTTTTCACTAGTCACTACAGTGAAGCCATTGAGAGACACTTCCGTCAGGTCCGTTTCTGAATAATAGTTATTGTTGTAGGTTCGAATTTTAGTCTATGATTTATTTTGCACACATTGGGCTAGTCAGAATGAATCTAGTTTCAATATAATCTATTCTCCATATTCGGCTCGAAATCATCGAAGACATTGGGGGTTGAGCAACACAACTCAACTTCCGAGTACAAGAACGACAGGTACAAAAGTGGAGAAATGAAAATAATAATATATAATCATTCCCCCGAAAGGGCAACGAATTCACTACCATCGCGGTTACAGTCAGATGACACTGCGCCACGACGGCAAATTATTCTTTTATTTTATTCACGATCAATATTTAAAAAGCCAAATTTTTTTTAGCTTTCCGCTGTATTTTGCACATAGCAGAAGGAACCTAATGTTAAGGACACTCCGTTCTTCACAACAATTCACACAAATTATATATTAAAAATATATCAATAATTCAAAAAACATTTGCCTTAGAGGCTTCTGTCACTCTTTACCGTTACCCAATTCTCCATAGAGAAATATAAATAAAAATAATATCTAAGATATAACTAAACCATTTAAGCAACATAAACGAGTAACGAAGTTAGTCAATCCCCGTATCTCATAATAAAGTTCTGTGGTACTGGGACTTATGCTTTTCTTTGACAGATATATTTGATTAGTTTGAACAAACTTTCGGTATATATATAGATATAGATATAGATTTAGATTACGTTGTATGGAATGATATCTTAAATGGTTCAAATTAGAATTAATTTAATGTTTTTTTTTGCTCAGCTTCACGCTTATTCGCACATAAAAGGTAATGGAGAGAGTATATAGTGTTAAAACACTCCGTTCTTTACTTATTACTCTAATTTGAGATATTGCTCGTTGAAATACGAAACAACGCCGCGCTTTGTCTCACCAAGTTGTTAGTAGGAATGATCTTGATCTCTGGGTAGAGGGAACCTAATGTTAAGGCACTCCGTTCCCCACTTTCCGCCGAATTCGGAGGCATTGCGTGTTAAGTGGCCACTAAAATTCCACTTCTCGAGTCGGGTTCGAACCCACAACCAGTCGTTTACAATCACACGTTTATGCCACTGCGCCCCGACTAGCCCCTGATCATATTGAAATTATATTTTTTTGAACAGGATATAGCACATAATTGATTTCCGCAACTTAACAAGCAATATCTTAACTTCAGGCAATAAGTGGAGAACGTTGGATCTTAACATTAAACATTAAGCTATCTCTGACTAAGATAGACAGAAATAACTAAGACACCTATGTGGCAAAAAGCGTGATACTGCAAATAAAGTGAATTTGATATGTATAAACAATATATTTAATAATAAAAAAAAACATTTTAAAATAATATAAGTATATTTCTGGAGTACAAAGCCTACATATAATAATATATCAATAACAGTAATTATTACGTAATATGATTTAGAGTCACAGCTTTTAAGATCCGTTAAGCGCGGCGCGGCGTTAAGTTCCGCCACCTAACACGCAAGCCTCCGAATCGGCGAAAAGTGGGGAATGGAGTGTCTTAACACTAGGTTCCCTCTGCCTATAGCGTGAAGCTTTTAAGATGTTGATTACCAAACTTACAGACACATTGACAATTTACTTGAGATTGTTGATTAATGTGACTCTTATGACTTGCTGAGATGAAGGTTCTAGTAGTACTATATAACTATAATATTGATGTAGTTATAGTTTGCCTGTAATGACGTAGAGATTCTGTTAGGAGGTGACTTTACTAAGATAAATCAATAATTTAAATTATTTTACATGGTTTTATTACAGAATTTTGAAACATTAATGTTCATAGTTAGCTTCAAGTCCGCTCTAATGTCATGTATATTAAGAAAACTATTAATGTTTTTACAAAAATTGGTGACACACGTAACATTAATACTAGAAATAAGCACAAACTGATTACTCCTGTAACTCGATTACATCGAGTCAACAATTCATTCATGGGACAGTGTATACGCTTTTACAATAGGATCTCAGAAAACGTCCAAGTTTTTTCTATATCACAATCTTAAAAAGTTTTGAAAAGACATTTGTGTGATAAAGGTTACCTAATTAAAATTTTATATATACACGCCTTGGGAATGAAATGCTCGCTCCAGGCTATTTCAAAAGTATCACTGTCAGCAATTAATCTGTATATCACAATTGCTTTAAAAAAAGTCCCGCTGAGTTTCTTGCGCCGGTTCTTCTCAAGTCTGAGGCATTAACTTTAGAGAACCGGTGGTAAACTACGTTCAAAAAACTACTAACGTTCAAAAAATGAAACATGTAACTTCTTATTTTGAATAAAATTATTTTACTTTGACTTTGACAAGTTTTTTGCCCGCATGGAAGATGTCAGAGTGAATTATTATAAACATACACACATACATATATCACATAAAAAATCGAATAGATAAATGTGAGTGATCGAAAAAAATCGCTCAATCGCTACTAGGCTCACGTAGAGACCCTCGTCATCTAAAACGATTTTCGTGTTAACTAACAAATACCTAACTACGTCTATGTTGTGGAAACACGGATATATAGGCAATTTCTAGCTTTCAATTCCATTAAAAATTTCAATATATATGATAAAATGTAATAAAAGCATAAAGGAGTAAGAGAAAGATATAAATATAAAAGCTAAGACAAAATACTACATTAAAAAAAATTAAATAGCTTCACGCTATATCCCGCACACAGCAGGGTAGGCAGAGGGAACCTAGTGTTAAGACACTCCGTTCCCCACTTTCCGCCGAATTCGGAGGCTTGCGTGTTAAGTGGCGGAACTTAACGCCGCGCTTTACCTCGACACCAGAGCGAAGAAAATGGAAATATAATTTCCACTCCAGGAGTGGAAATCGAACCCACAACCAGTCGTTTACAGTCAAACGCTTGTGCCACTGGGCCACGACTGGCCACACATTCAAATTGTTTTAATTTTTCACTTTAATAAGGTAAAACGCGGCGTTTAGTTCCGCACCTAGACACTTTACTTACCTACTTTAAATTGGGCAGAAAGGGAGTAAGTTAGTAAGTTTACTCCGTTTTATACGGTAAATACTGGAGTAGTGAAAAATATTTTAAATATTGTATTTAAATACAATAATAAACTCATTTTAGGGTTAGGAGTAAGTACATGCGAATTTTATTTAACACTCGGATTGAGTCACAGCTAGTTTTAAAATAAATTCTTATAATCAAAGCCCTCTGTACTTAGTTGTAGGTTCGATTTTTAAAGTGTTATTCCACTCTTAGGAAAATTGAAAAAGACATTTAGAAAACGTATAAATATTTGGAAGTACCAGGATTCGAAAATTTTCCGAAGTGTAGAATAACACTTCACAAATGTTAAAAAGTATTTAATAAATAGCATTCTCCCTTGCCAATCGTTCGTAGGAATAATTTTTGGGTAGCAAAAATTTGTAAAAATATCTCTACAGAGATGGTAACAACAAAAATAAGTTGTAATAAAGCATATAAGAATTTCGATGCAGCTGATAGTAGAACGCATGGCCTAGTGGTGAGAGCGCCTGAACGGTATTCAGGAGGCGTGTGTTCGAATCCCGCGGCATTCAAATTTTTATACGTTTTCGACATTTTTTTTATTTCAATTTTCATTCCTCCACTCTCGTACCTAAAAATAAGCGCTCCGTTAAGATGCGCGACTTAATACGCAATGACTTGAAATTTGGCAGAAAGGGAGTAAATTTATTTTTAAAAAAACGGACAAAAACAAAGGCGAAGTTAGTCTTAAAATAATTTCATAAACCAATGCTCGATACATAATATGAATATTAACGTAGCTAACACAAAAATAGTCCTATTTCAAAGTCGGTCAGTAGATTTATTACGCCATGTGTATTGAAGCCCATCGGAACATTGTTCGCTAAAACTGATTTTGTGTAATCTTCATTGATAAGGGATTGAAAGGGTCTCCAGAAGGGTAGGAAATAAGATTGTTACGTATAAACAGTTATTTCAATGTAAATGGAATTTACATACATTCTCGTATAAGTAAAAATTTGCCTTTGGAGCAAAAAATATATGTTTTACAAAAAATAATCTATTGTTATAAAATATAATATTTTCCTCAGATTTTTATATTATGCTAGTCGTGGCGCAGTGGAACAAGCGTGTGACTGTAAAGCGACTGATTGTGGGTTCTACTCCCACGCGAGGAGTGGAAATATTTAATGTTTCCATTTTCTTCGCTCTGATGTCGAGGCAAGCGCGGTGTTATGTTCCGCCACTTAACTCGCAATTCCTCCGAATTCGGCAGGAAGTGAGTAATAGAGTAACTTAACACTATGTTCCCTCTGCCTACCCTGCTGTGTGCGGGATACAGCATGAAGCTAAAAAAAATATATACTTTCATTAGAATCATCAGATCTACTTTTGATTTGATATTTTCGTAGATTCTATTATAGAGAAAGAATATTTATATGATGTGAAAAAGAAAAACTTTGAACTGATAAGCTTCCCCGCATACTGGCTTTTGACAATTGGAATATAACTTTGGGACAATATCATTTCTTGTTTAGAAATTTTAAATTGTATGTTATCTCATTGTTCAGTCAATTTCCACTTGGTAGAACATATTTTTGATCACGTATTACGATATACCTGATTGAATTTGCCCTAGCAGCAGACACAAACTCAAATGATATATATTATCATTTGAGTTTGTGTCGGCTGGTAATTTATTTTATTAATTTAATGTGTTTTTTCAAATTTCATGCTTTTCCGTTCAAGTATTTTTTTGTAAAAAGGGGTACAAAATCAAGCATCAAAAGTATCTAGCATCAAGACACTCCACTCTCCATTTCCCTTTTAACTTTGAGCCATTTGTATTGACTAACAGATCCCTTCTTCTTCTTCACCAAAGCAGAGAAACGAAAATAATTTAATTACAATCTTTCCACCAACTTGAAATCGAACCCACAACCAATCTCGGCATCATTTTACTGGGCCATGACGACCTCTAAGTAAATATATACCAAAAGAAGCATCACCGACATACTCCGACATAGTATGGAAAGAAATCAATCAAACATCCTTACACTAATATAAATGAAATGTAGGCTATCCCTCAATAGCCTATTCAACGAAATCTAGACGAGATCCATCAAAATCATCGGACCGATTGAAATTCAAATAGGCGATACTGAATTGGGAATATAAATATTCAATGTTATTCGTATGTAAGCTTACAGGCTTATTAATGCTACGTTTATTTTATAGGTTGATATTTGTAGAGAGATATTTTAATTGTAAGAAATTTTTCCCAGTCAGAGAGGACCTAGTGTCGAGACACTCTATCCTCCTTCCCTCTGAAATTGAGAGTTGTGCATGTTGAGTAGCAGAACTTAACGTCACGCTTTGTCTTTGCTGCCAGAGGGAAGAACTAGAAATTTAAATGTAATCGAGCCCACAACCATACGTACAGACAGACTTCGTATGTAAGCTTACAGGCTTATTAACGCTACGTTTATTTTATACGTAGATATTTGTAGAGATATATTATAATTGGAAGAATTATAAAGAGAATGAGTATAAAATCTATCCAGTAACTTTCGTTGTGTTTCAAAAATGTTTAAATTTTACGCATTACAAGACATATTAGTCCTAGAGAGCATATAGTGGAGCGGTGAGACAGTGTCTGACAGCAAATGGTTTTCGATTCTACTCCCTTAGGGTAATCAATATATTTAAATAATATTTTAATTTGTTCGTAGAATAATCTTTGGGTAGCAGAAATTTGTATAAATCTCTCTACAGAGATGCTAAGAAGAAAAATAAGTTGTAATAATATATAGGTACGTATAAGAATGGTGACGCAGCTGGTAGTAGAACGCATGGCTCATATTTTTACTTATTTTTTCTGCTAAGAGAAAGTAAGGTGTTGAGTTTGGCCAAGCAATGTCTCTAATTCGGGTGAAAGGTGGAAAAAATGTGTCATGATACTAAGTTGTCCTTACTTGCCTTGCTTGACATTGAAAATGTACAATAATACTCTGGTTCCTTAGCCATTCAATACATAATGGCTAAGGATCGTATCTAAAATAGCTCAATCTAAAATAGCTTAATGAATAGAGTACGGAATACGGAACGAAAGAGTTTAGTAATTTTATTTGTAAATAACAAAAAAATAATAATAAATTAAGTAAAAGAAAGTAAATAATTTCTTAGTGAATCTCTACTATAATAATTGTTTTCACGCTTTATCCCAGTAGGATACACGCTACTCAACGCCGCGTTTTATTTTTATTGTCAAAGCAAAGAAATAAAATTATTTTGGGGCCAATCGTGGCGCAGAGGCACACAGACTATAAAGCGACTGCTCGAGGGTTCAATTCCCACTCGAGGGGTGGAAATATTTAATATTTCCATTTCCTTCGCTCTGGTGTCGAGGTAAAACGCAACGTTAAGTTCCGCCACTTAACACGCAATGCGAAAAAAATAAAAAATCTATGCCACAAATGAAAATCGAACCTACAACAAACGCATTTACATTCAACTGCTATCGCAATGCGTCACGATAACTTCAACATTATAATTAACTAATAACACAAAATTTAAGTTACAAAAATTAAAATTTTCCTTCTAAAATTAGATTATTTTTGTACGAACATAAAAACTGGTATAATTTTTCGAATAAAGCATTGTTCTCAGCGATGTTGACAATTTCACAAGCCCAAGAGTCTCGGGGGAGGGCTCTCCACTGAAATATCATTTACACTCATAATGATAGCCGTTGCAAGGTTATTGAATTCAAAAATTTTATTTTATTTTACGCCTTTTAAGTGCTTTTAGTTAGGTGAAATATAGTTTGAATTTGTGTGTTTATTTATTTTTTAGGAAAAATAATTTTGGATTATATTTTCGTCGCCCCTATTAGGGGCCAGTCTTGACGCAGTGGCACAAGCGTGTGATTGTAAACGTCTGATTGTGGGTTCAATTCCCACTCGAGAAGTGGAAATATTTAATACTTCCATTTTCTTCGTTCTGGTGCCGAGGTAAGGTTAATGCAATGCCTCCGAATAGGGCGGAAAGTGGGGAACGGAGTGTCTTAACACAGGTTCCCTCTGCCTACGCTACAGCGTTTGTGCGGGATACAGCGTAAACCTAAAAAAAAATCTATATTGTTGTTATCAATATAGTTCGTTTGTATGTAATAAATATTATATATGTGTATTTAACGTCATTGTGTACCAGTATGAAAATGTTAAGATATTGGCTCTTAACATCAGCAATTACGAGTTCAATTCTGGATCAAGTATATTTTACTGAAGGAATACATCATGTCGTATGTAATAATACCGCCAAATTCACTTTGCAATAATAACCTCAATTATTATAAAAAATAATTTAAAATTCAATAAATTCTGCCCACCAAAGATAACAAGACAACGCTTACATAAAATGACTGATGAATGAATGGATTCCAACCTCAAGGTGTTCAATATGAAATACAGCAGGTGGAAACCGATAACGTGAATTCTATTAAAGCAGGCAACAATCTGAGCGGCTTTGTACCAGAAAATTGAATTCTAACCGACAGTTTTAATTACCGGCGCAGTCTGACTGTCGCTTATATAATACTGAGTTTGCAAGTATAATATATTTATGTTTTTATTTAGAGCTTCACGCGTTTTTTCGCTTAGCAAGGTATTCAGGGACACACTAGTGGCAGAACACTCCGTTCTCCATTTGGCCCTAAATGGAGACATTGCATGGTAAAACTAAGCGCCGCGTCATGTCTTTAATACCAGAGAAAAAAATATATATAATATATAAATTATAAATTCAAAAAATATTATCATTCCCCTGAGTATCGATTTTCATTTATTCTATTTTTGTTTCTTCGCTTCTATTACTTAAGATAAAGCGTGACGTTGAACTCGGCCAAATGCGTCTTGATTTTGGGCGGAAAGTGGAGAGATTGTAACACAGAATTTTTTTTAGCTGCTTTGTTTTTAGCCGTTCCCCACTTTCCGCCGAATTCGGAGGCATTGAGTGTTAAGAGGCTGCGCTTTGTCTTGTCACCAGAATGAAGAAAATGGAAATATTAAATATTTCCACTCTTCGAGTGGGAATCGAACCGACAACCAGTTGCTTTACACTTTGTGCCACTGTTCCCCATTATTTTTACAGTTTTCTCATATTCTAAAACTGACTTAAAAATCATCACAGTCAGCATAATTCGAGCGTATTGAATTATTTTCTTTTAAGCTTTAAAAGTGCACTCAGAGTGAGCTTTTAAAAGCGCCAGCGTGAAACTGTTACATTTTGTTTTGGTAAAAAGAGACAAAATTCAAAAAAATCACATTTTCCCCTGGCCAAAGCTTTTCTCGCTGATGTATGTGACCGAGTTACCGAGTTTTAGTTGCGACACGTAATAAAAACATTTTGCATATTATATTTTTAATATTTTGTAATATTTTATAATACAGCTTTTATATTTTTTCCGTGTAGAGGGATCAACAAAGAAAGTCAAGTGTCAAGACACTTTAACGCCGGGCCTGCTTTCTACAATAGAGAAATGGATATGAATAATAGAGGAATAAATAATTTTAATTTGATAATTTATGTATAATGGTTGTAAGTTCGATTCCTACTCGAGGATTCCTCCGATTTAAATTTAAATTATTTAAATTTCTCCGCTTTGATGAGAATGAAAATGCGGCACCGACCGAGTGTACTCACTCACTAAAATAAATTCAAGAAAAAAAATCACAAACAGAAAAAGGAAAAAGCTGGAAAGTACAGGGACTTCGAGTCTGTGGCGACTAAAAAAGAAAGAGAAAAAAAACGTGGCATTGAGATGAACGGCGGAAAATGGGAAACGGAGTGTCTTAGCATTGGGTTCCCTCTACCTACCCTGCTGTGTGCGGGATATTAATTATAATGGGTAATTTGATAAAATAATCAAAATTGAAATTAAATAATTAATGAAATTAAATAATATGAATTGTGTTTTTTTTTAGCTTAACGCTGTATCCCGCACACAGCAGGGTAGGCAGAGGGAACCTAGTGTTAAGACACTCCGTTCCCCACTTTCCGCCGAATTCGGAGGCTTGCGTGTTAAGTGGCGGAACTTAACGCCGCGCTTTACCTCGACACCAGAGCGAAGAAAATGGAAATATAATTTCCACTCCTCGAGTGGGAATCGAACCCACAACCAGTCGTTTACAGTCACACGCTTGTGCCACTGGGCCACGACTGGCCACTTTAATTACGTAAATAAAAAAAAAATGAAATGAATAAAAATATTGAATAGAATAGAAAAATAAATAACGATATAAAAATCAGCTAGTTCTAAACTTTATATGTACGTTATATATTTTAACTGTTGCTGTTTTTTTTCCTCTTAAGGTTTTCTCCCTGTAATTACCCTCTTCCTACATGCCTTCAAGGGCCCTTGTATATTTTTGTGCGGCTTTCGTCCAGTGTCCTTTATATAAAATTTTAGGAAAATATTAGAAGTTGTATATTTTTAAGACCCATTTTCTTTACTTCATATTAATATTTAAAAGAAAACACATTTTATATGCTACTTTGGTACAGTGGTGAAAAATCTGACCATAAACCCAATGGTTGTAGATTAAACAATATGTTTTGACATTAGGTTGTGATATATAGATATAAACATACCTTCTTGTTTAAATGATTTCAATTTCTCTTTTCTGGTAAGAGACAGCGCGGCGTTGAGTTTCGCCACTTACATACTATCTCAAATTTGACCGGAAAAGGCAGAATTTAATTAAAAATGGTCACTTTCAATATTTTTCGGCGAAAACTATTTTTTAAAAAAGTATAAAGCTTTAAGCGCAGCAAATTTTCAATTACTTCAAGAATTTATATATATTTTAGTGATGCTTTTCAAATTTCTAAGTCAATTTAAAATGTAATTAGCAATTTAAAATGTTAAAAATAAGGTTTAAATTCATTTTAAAATTATATCTACAAAATTTACCTGTGGCCAGTCGTGGCCCAGTGGCACAAGCGTGTGACTGTAAACGACTGGTTGTGGGTTCGATTCCCACTCGAGGAGTGGAAATTATATTTCTATTTTCTTCGCTCTGGTGTCGAGGTAGAGCGCGGCGTTAAGTTCCGCCACTTAACACGCAAGCCTCCGAATCGGCGGAAAGTGGCGAACGGAGTGTCTTAACACTAGGTTCCCTCTGCCTACCCTGCTGTGTGCGGGATACAGCGTGAAGCTAAAAAAAAAAAAATTATATCTACAAAATTTACCTATTACATCTATAAAAACGAACCTATATAACATATTTTTTTAACAATTTTTATCTGTCTGTCTGTTTGTTCCACTAATAGGATGTAACTTATGCTAACAATAATTTCTTTTTTTTTAAATGCAACTGAGATGAAGTCGCAAGCAAAGGTAGTATATATAATATATATACCTATCTACTTAACAAACGAATTAATACTTTGTCGTAACAAAGTCAGACGCGGGAGCTTTGGCACCAGTTTACGTAGTTTAATTGGCAATTACTCACCAAACCGCAGCACAGTACGGTTCTGTACAGAACAAAATATGGACGTATGGGGGGATTTTTAATCGTGTGAAAATGTACCATGTGTTTCTGATATGAACTTTAAGCGAAGAGTAAAGACTATTTTTTTATTCTAAAAAAAATCATCATGGAGTTATTTCTTCTGTGCCTTTTTTTTTTTAGCTTCACGCTGTATTCACACATAGCACACAGCAGGGTAGGCAGAGGGAACCTAGTGTTAAGACACTCCGTTCCACACTTTCCGCCGAATTCGGAGGCTTGCGTGTTAAGTGGCGGAACTTATCGCCGCGCTTTACCTCGACGCCAGAGCGAAAATGAAAGAAAATGGAAATATAATTTCCACTCCTCGAGTGGGAATCGAACCCACAAACAGTCGTTTACAGTCACACGCTTGTGCCACTGGGCCACGACTGGCCACTTTATTACTTTTATACATTTTTAAAGTGTTATTCCACACTTAGGAAATTTGACTTCTAAATGTATAAACCTTATTATTTATCATTTTTTTTTTAAAGAATTAAATATTTTTACGGTTTATTAATAAAAATTTATAATATTTATATTATATTTATTTATAAAAATTAAATTCAAAAATCATTTTTTAACATTTTAAAGTATTTACATACTTGGAGAATCGAAAAAAATTTTTAGAAAACGTATGGACATTTGAACTCCGACTGATACGAACATCCCCCTTAGAAACCGTTTCAATCGCTTTGACCGCTAAGCCATGCGTTCTATATCCGGTTGCGTTGAAATTCATAATACGCTTATTTCAACTTATTTATGTTGTTAGCATTTCTGTAGAGAGATTTTTACACATTTCTGCTACCCAAAGATTATTTTACAAACAATCTTTTGGCAAGAGGCTTATTAAATATTTTAACATTTTCAAAGTGTTATTCGCATACATAGCAAGTTGAAAAACATTTTAGAAGACGTATAAGAGTTATATATTGCTTTTAAAGCAATGGGATTTCAATTCACGACTTTCAGAATCCGTTTGCTCTTTCTGACTACTAAGCCAGACTACTAAGCCAGCGGTTCTAGGTATCTTTGCGTTTAATATTTCATATATTTAAAAAAAAATACGAGGTTAAGCAAAGACAGGTCAAAAAATATGTACGCAAACTTGGAAAAACTATTTACAAAAGGAATGGAACAATAATTGTTACTACAATGATTCAGCGAATAAGATGATGAACGACGAGTAAATAACTTTTGTCTGAAATATGTGTATTAGTAATAATAAACAAAGATTAAGCACATTTATGTTTTCTTTTTGTGATGTGTATACTTATAAGTTATGAGTTTGCAGGTAGTAACAGGTTCAGATCTTATTGGTATTTGGTTTTCCTTTGTTTTCAGGTTTACGCTGTATCCCGCACACAGCAGGTAGGTAGAGGGAACCTAGTCCTAAGATACTCCGTTCCCCAGTTTCTGCCTAATTCGGAGGCATTGCGTGTTAAGTGGGGGAACTTAACGCCGCGCTTTGCTTCGATAGCAGAGCGAAAGAAATGGAAATAATACATTTTTCCACTCCTCGAGGGGAAATTGAACCCACAACCAGTCGCTTTACAGTCACACGTTTGTGCCACTGCGCCACGACTAGTCCCTATGACTGGACCAGAATGGACTGAATATGCGAGTGTACATATCATTATATCGTTGTACCAAACTACATTGTATATATATCTGCTGCCTGGACATGTCAGTGACCATATTATATGTTTTTTTACTATGTATTTTCTGATGAAATGGAAAAAAAATAAATTTAAACCTCTAGATACTTTTAAATTATTAGGTATATAGCTGGCAGGGAAAATCTAACATAAAGTTACCCGTCGTGGCGCAGAGGCACAAAGTGCGACTGTAAAGAGATTGTTTGTGGGTTTGATTCCCACTCGAGGGGTGGAAGAATTTAATATTTCTATTTTCTTCGCCTGGTGTCGACACAAAGCGAGGCGTTAAGTTCCGCCACTTAACACACAATGCCTCCAGAATTCCGCAAAAAGTAGGAAACGGAGTGCCTTTAACTAGGTTCCCCCTGCCTACCTTGCTGTGTGCGGGATACAGCGTAAAGCTAAAAAAGTTACCTAATTTTCTCAGTAACTTTTTGACAAAGTGGACCAGAATCTGATTGTAATCGGGATTAGTTGTGTTCTGAATTCCCTCTCGATAGACTTATTACAATGATTAGTTTGATTACTCCACTCTGGCTAGCATCTCAAATTTTGGCGAAAACTGAAGTACGTCGTGTGTTGCTTCTAGGTTCTGTCTGACTATTCTTTTATGGGGAAAAAGAAAATTTGAATTAAAATTGCTACTACTACATTTTAACATGTTATCTACACAATTACATAAAAACAAAAAAATAAGTATATAATTTTGCTTACACTTCATACTTTTAGCAAAACATATGTAATATATACGAGTACATACTACTATCATTGTGACATTAGCAGAAACTCGGCCAGCCGAGACCAAAGAACTAGGATACAAGTAATCACTAGTTCTAACGAACAGAGCGTAATTAGAATCTCTATAGAGGATGTGTAATGTAATAACAAGTAGAATAAAATAAAGATGAAAATTATTAAATAATGTATATTAAACATTATTAGATCTTTGATTTTCGTAATTTTTATATATTCTGAAATGAAATTCCAGAGGTCAGTCGTGGCGCAGAGGCCCAAAATGTGACTGTGTAACCGGTTGTGAGTTCGATTCCCACTCGAGAAATGATGTCGAGGCAAAGCGCGGCGTTAAGTTCCGCCACTTAACACGCAATGCCTCTGAATTCGGTGGAAAGTGGAGAACGGAGTGTCTTAACACTAGGTCCCCTCTGCCTATCCTGCTGTGCACTGTATCCCGTAAAGCTAAAAACGCGTGAAGCTGAAAAAAAAATATTTTAACTGGATTAATTGTGTATATTTTTAGCCTCACGCTCTTTCCCGCAAAGTTAGAGAGAATCTAGACCCATTGTGACACTTCGTTCTCCACTTTCTGCCCAAAAATCAAACCTATGTGTGTTGTTTGTGAAACTCAATACCGCGCTTTGTCTTATTAAAGCGAAGTAATGAAAATCATACTCATATTATAAATGCGAAAGTCTGTCTGTTTGTCTGTCAAGCTTTCACGGCTATTCTACCTGTCCGATTTTGATGATATTTAGAATGGAAGTAGTAAAAATTACTGGGTCCAATATAGGCTACTTATTTTGTCAAAAATCAACCTTTAAAAAGTTGAAATATGGGATGAAAGTTTACATGAAAAATCTACACCGCTTGACCGATTGTAATGAATTTTGGCATAAATATAGTTGATAATCCAAGGTTAAACATAGGGTATTTTTGTTTTCAAAAATCCGCTCCTGAAGGTGGCAATATAACGAAACAGTGGCAATATAACGTAGTCGCGAGCGGGCTGCTAGTATATGTATAATCATACCCCTGAATGGTAATCAATCGCATTTACAGTCAGACGCTGTCCTAATGTGCCACTATAGACTATTACGCGATATTTTAGTATTCGAAAATAGTTTTTTGGAATTCCCTACGTAATCAAAATTTGCCTGTGACCGTGGAATAGGTTTTCGGGATTAATCTGGGTAAAATAGACTTATTTCAAAATAATTAAATATCAGCACATCATAAATTTGACTTTGCATGTTAATATTATTTCAAGTGTCGTTTTCCCAAAGCTATTTTAAAATTGTGTAATCATTCATCATTGTGGTGCAGTGAGACAGCTTCTTACTGTAAAAACTGCAATTAAAAGTTCGATTCCCATGCAGAGAGATGAATCGAGTTGCAGCAAACACCTTCAAATCCAAATAAACTTTGCACAATTATACTTACTTATATTTATATAATATAGAATAGCTTTATAATATATAATATATAATAGCTCTTAATATTATACGATGAAGAATACAGCACAATTATTTTGTAAGTAAATCTAAACAGATAGTATATTATACATTACGAAAAATAGCAGTCTATTTTTGAAAAAAATATTCAATTCAAGAAAGTCTTTAATTTTTTTCACAAAAACCTCTAATTTCGAATATAATCAGGTAAAATTTTGTAATTTCCACGAAATGATACACAAAGTAAGATTAATCCTGCGGAAACGAGAACAAAACGAGACCACGCTCTGGAGCTTTATGTCTTTATCTCTTGAAATTAAAATTTTGTCCAAAAAGATAGAAGTATAAATCACAAAGTGTATTTCTACATTATACTATTATAATGTGGAAATGCATTTGGAGCACTAGTGGGTTCAATTTCCACTCGTAGAAATATATTGTAAATTAAATTATTTATATTTTTCGCTGTAGTAAGACAGACCACTGCTTTTAATTCGCTGCTCAAAACACAATGCCTTAATTTCGAAAGGAAGAATAGAGTGCTTTTAAACATTTTTTTAAAGTGTTATTCCATACTTAGGACAAACAACAAAAATAAGTTGTAATAAAAAAACGTATAAGAATTTCGACGCAGCGTGAACGCATGGCTCAGTGGTAAGAGCGCCTGAACGGTATTCTGGAGGCGCGTTTATACGTTTTCTTTAAATGTCTTTTTAAGAATAGAGTAGTTTTATACTGTTTTCTTTAACTGCCAAAATTAACTAACACTATCAGGTTATAGTAATAAAATTATTTTGAAATGTTTATATTTCAAATGTATTATTACACAAAAAAATGACTACGATCTTAGTAAGTGCTCACTAGGATCTCAATCAGTTCGACTCTTGACAATAAAAAAGATACTAGATAAATTTGAAAATAGTGGTAAATGTAGTATATACTGCAAAAGATGTATCTTAGGAAAAAAATATTATAATGTAAATCCCTAAAGCTGGAATGGGCAATATTATGCATTGAAGATAAAGCATTAAATGCTTTTACCCTGTAGGGTTGAATTCTTGCAATAGTTCAGATTTTTTTATATTTCTTGATAAAACGTGGCTGTAATTAATAACATAAGTTATTTTGTAAAGGAACTATATATATATATATATATATATATATATATATATATATATATATATATATATATATATATATATATATATATATATATATATATATATATATATATATATCTATATATATATATATATATATATACATATATACATATATATATATCTATATATCTCTATATATATATATATATATATATATATATATATATATATATATATATATGACTCATTTTTAAGTAAACATTGAGGTCAATAAAAATTACATACATTTTTTTTAGCTTCACGCTGTATCCCGCACGCAGCAGGGTAGGCAGAGGGAACCTAGTGACACTCCGTGTTAAGACACTCCCTACTTTCCGCCGAATTCAGAGGCTTTGCGTGTTAAATGGCGGAACTTAAATTAAATACATAAGTATACATTAAACTCATTACATTTAACAAACTTTTTTTTCAGCTCATCATCAGCTTCAAGGTATTTTCTACCTAACAGTTCAAGCAGAGAGTGAAAACACTTCCTTCCCCATATTTCATTTGAATCCCACATATTGAATTTTAAGGCCCAATATCAATAATCGATCTTAATCCAAAAACTTGCTACCTTAGGTGGATCCAGCAATCATTTTGCTCGGTAAATCAATTTTTAAATAAAGTAGACGATGAATGTGCAAGTAAAGAAGAGGATAAAATTCGATTATTTTATTGTCAATGACTGATTTACTCAAAAAACTTGAATGCTAGACCAATCTAAGACTATAATTTTTAAATTAGGATTAATTATTAATATAGGGCGTAGGTGTCAACACAAAGTTAGTGCCTAGTTCACTGTTATATTTCTTTTTTTTTTAAGCTTCACACTATATCCCGCACACAGCAGGGTAGATAGAGAGGAACCTAGTGTTAAAACACTCCGTTCCCCATTTTCCGCCGAATTTAGAGACATTGCGTGTCAAGTAGCGAAACTTAACGCCACGCTCGCCTCGATACCAGATTTAAGGAAATGGAAATATTAAATATTTCCACTCCTCGCGTGGGAATCGAACCCACAACCAGTCATTTATTGTCACACGCTGGTGCCACTGCGCCACGACTGGCCCCTGTTATAAAAATAATTTAAATATGTTCTCTCTGTTGGCAATCGAATCCACAAGCAGTAATTTCTCTCAGGTACTCCCATAATGCACCATGAAGGCTTTATATTTTACTATTGGAAATAAAGTAAGTAAAGATCAGAAAACTAAAATTTATGGGTTTAGTCGAAGTGGCGAAGTTCTAAAATTTAAAGAGAAAAGTTTGCAAACTTTCTACATGCTGTATGTACGAGTATGACCCGATACTTTGCAATATTTTAATTCGATTGCGGCAGTCTATGCTATAGGTGATGTATTTATATTCTAATCTCAATTGAAGATTATTAGATGATTGGTTTAGTGATGTGATCGCTCGGGTAGTTTCCAAAAGGGGTACTTCCACTTTCCGCATGAATTTGAGACATTGTATGTTAAAAAGCGAAACTCATTTTTTTATGGATTGAAGGAGGCAAACGAGCAGAAGGCCCACATGGTGTTTAATGGTTATTTCGCCCTTAGACATCCACAACATTAGAGTTATGGATTCGTTGCCAGCCTCGGGGATGTATGTCAGAGGGAGGAAGAAAGGATGGGAATGGCGAAAATAGGGAGAGCTGGTTTCCGTGCCATCGAACGGAGACACATCATCAGATGTTTGGCGCTTCGTCTTTGACAAGATATTGGCCGCGAGCCAATCGGAGAACGAATCTCCTACCACCAAGCTACTGGGTTACCCGCCTTTTACGGGACGTTACCTAGCGGCATGGGCTAATTGTAAAAATTCTTTTATTTTTCATTCTAACTTTTTTATTTAATTCAAAAAGCAAAGCTGCTTTTTATTGCTCATCAACAATAGAGAACTAAAAAATAAATAAATTTCATACCACCGAGGTAATCGAACCTACACCAATCGCATTTACAGTCAGACCCTGTCTCATGACGACCAAAAATAAAACATATAAGCGATAATTCAAATATAAACTTTAATTAAAGCATTGGGCTTTATTTAAATTATAATACATTCAATATATTTTAAAGTGTAGAAATTTTGGTCAAAGCAATTTAACCCCACATTACAAACGACAATGGCCCATTTACTGACGCTCGCTTAAAAAACGTTTAACTAATCGTATTTAAATTCTACAAAGACCTTTTTTGGTTTATAAAATTATTGGTGTTAACTTTCACTGAATATAATCGCAAAATTGTATTTCTTATATTTTAGAATAGAAGATACAATTTTTAAATATATTAGATAACTAGCGGCTCGCTCGCGGCTTCGCCTCGTGAACACATGACTGTTTCGTTATATTGCAACCCTCGGGAGAGGATTTTTGAAAAACAAAGTAGCCTATCTTTAACCTTGGATTATCAACTAAATTTATGGCCAAATTTCAATACAATTAGTCAAGTGGTTTTCATAAAAATTTTCATCCCCTATTTCATCTCTTCAGAGGTTGATTTTTGAAAAAATAGGTAGCCTATGTTTGACCCTGAATTTTTTACTATTTTCAATCTCAATTTCATTCAAATCGGACCGACAGATTAGCGGTGAAAGCGTTTTTATAATATAAGTATGGATTCTATATATTTGAGAATATTTTTTTTATTTCCCTTTTAAATGTGATTGATATAGAAATAGTATGAATTAATCAGTCAAAGAAACAACAAACGACTATTTTCATTCTCCCTTCTGCGATCTAATTTCCAAAAAAAGATTACTTACGGGAGCGAGTTTGGTGATAATAATAAAATTTTTCATAGCATGAACTAGTTTTTGCGAGAACAACCAGATTGTCGGGAAAGCCTGAGGGTTTAGAGTCAAGACACTCGGATTTCCACGTGCCCTTCGAATTGACATTGCATTTTAAATAGCTTATTGAAAGTGCGTAAATAAAAAACGTGCGAAATAAAACTAACCTGTTTTTTAACCTGATTGATCGCGTATATTTTTGGTATTCGAAAATACATTTTTAGAAAACCCGACGTTTCGAATACTTTACATTAGTTCGTGGTTTCTGTCTACACTGTCTACCTGTAAACCCGTAAAAATATAAGCGATTAATCCGGTTAAAAAAAGTCATTTCAAAAAATGTAATATTAGCGAAAACAAAAGATCTTTTTCATTTTAATATATTTCCTCCAAGTAGGAAATTAAGCAAAACTAGGATAAAACTTTATAAAATTTCGATCGTCAGTCCTCATTTCTAATCAACCAACCGACCAATTTATTTCTTTACATTCTTTTTAAATAGTTCTAAAAAATATATATATTTTTTAACTTCACGCTGTGTGCCGCACACAGCAGGGTAGGCAGAAGGAACCTAGTGTCTTAACACTAGGTTCCTTCTGCCGTTCCCCACTTTCAGCCGAATTCGGAGCCAGCGTGCTTAACGCCGCGCTTTGCCACGATACCAGAGCGAAGAAAATGGAAATACTGTATATTTCCACTCCTCGAGTGGGAATCGAACCCACAACCAGTGATTTTCAGTCACACGCTTGTGCCACTGTGCCACGACTAGCCCCCGACGACTACATAGAAATATTTTTCGCAATAAAAATATCCTCGTTCATTCGTTACCATTCGTTTAATGCCAGTAGCATTTTTTACAACGTCACTCGTTTAAAAATCGTTTTACTAATCGTAGCTATAAATCTTACGTAAACGTGAATTCTACGTTTGGACCTGAATTTTACTAAAATAATCACGACATTTGAAATGTTATATCCCATTTTTTTGGACAAAATAGGTAAAAATATATAATAAGTAAAGTTATTTTTAATGAATAAAGTAGGCAAACGAGCAGAAGGACCACCTAATGGTAAGTGGTTACTTTCGCCCATGGACATCCACAACACTATAGGGTTGCCGACCTTGGTGGTGAAGGAGGGAAGGAGAGAAATAGTATGGGAATGGTGGGAATAGGAAGAGACCTGGCTTACATGCCATCGAACCGGAACACATCAATACATATCTGGCGGTTCGCCTTTGACATGCTAGTGGTCGCGAGCCAGTCGGAGAACAAATCTCCTACCACCAAGCTACTGGGTTACCCGCCTTTTACGGAACTCTATCCTAGCTGCGGAAGGGAATTGTATTCTTAACCTGTCCCCCCACGGGTAAGTTGTATTATAAAATATATTACTATATGATTCCTAAAGTTTAATAATTTATTTGTGAAAGAAATTGGGTTATTGTGGCACTGTAGGACTACGCAGTCTGACTGTAAATCCGTTAAGTTGTTTAAGTTATTTTCATTTTTTTATTTTGATAAGACGAAGCATGACGTTGATTTTTACTTCTTAAAACGTCAATGTTTCAGAAGACATAAATGAAACAAAATATTGTTAGAAGATTTTTTCCCAATGATAGATATATACAGTTGAAGCTAATAAAAGCACAGCCATCGTAGTGCTGACAGACGATTTAACGTTCTTTTAGGCAAAGAGACCTAGTGTTAAGACACTCCGTTACCCACTTTCCACCGAATTTGGAGGCGTTGCGTGGTAAGTGGCGGAACTTAACGCCACGCTTTACCTCTAATACCGGAGCGAAGAAATGAAAATATTAAATATTAAATATCCTCGAGTGGAAATCGAACCCCCAACCAGTCGCCGCCTCACGACTGGCACCAACGATTTAACGTTGTGGGTTCAATTTCTACTCGAGGAAAGGATTTATACTTCAAGTATTCTTATTCCTCCGCTCTGGTCCCTAAGACAAAGCCCGGGCTAATTTCTGCTACTAAACACGAATTGTCTATATTTCAGGTGAACGAAAAAGTTGAGAATGTACATTATATTCTCTTTGATTTTGCACTATATAACATTTTTCTAGTCCAATTAGACGTTGTAGTAAGTACGATTGAAAGCAGAGATACAAGTGTGCTTCACTCCACATTCCTCCAAAATCTCTCCCTATTCCTCTAAAAATGTGAAAAAATAAGAAATATAAAAAAAAACTGTAGAGAACGGAGTGTTTTAACACTGAGTCTCCTTTGCCTACCCTGTTGAGTGAGAGCATAAAACTAACAAACAAATGATAAATTTCATTTTTTAGAATAAGCGGAAGCGAGCGGAAGAATAACAAATGATAATTTTCATTTTTTAATAAAATAAAAAAAAAAACTATAGGAATAAAGTCGTAGACAAAATTTATATATTTAGGTTAGTTGAAAAAAACATATTATAATTAATCAAGTTGTTAAACAATACAATAGAAACGTTATATAGAATTTGGATCACGCGACCGTTCGCAGGCGAAGCAATAAAGGAAATATTTCAGTTATGTTGTGGTGAATTCGGAAACTGTAGTCGATTGTTTTATTTATTTACTGATATCGTAAATTAGTACACTATAGTCAATAAAATATACATATTTTGTATTATTTTTTTTTATCTTTACGCTGTATCCCTTGCGGGGTAGTCAGAGAGAACGGAGCGCCAAACGCTACAGTCCCTGCATACTTCTTTCGCCTCGTCCACTGTCATCCCCCAACCTCTACATACGATCTACATACGATAATGTATCTCAACTAAATTCTTTTTATTAAATTAAATAGACGCATGTATAAATATTAGTAGAATTTCCCTTACTACTAGTAAGAAAGTGAGTTTACAGAACAACTAATACTTTCTTTTCAGTCTTTTTAGCTTCACGCTATATTCCTTGTGGGTTAATCAGACACGGAGTGTAAAACGCTACGGTCCAAGCATACCTCTTTAGCTTTGTCCAATTTGATCATTTTTATATTTTTCTTCCGGGCAAACCTATTGTGTAAAAAAATCACATTTTTTACTTTAGTAAAAGCTCATATTTAATTTAATTATAAATTACAATTATATTTAATTATATTTTTTTATATTTTTTTTTACAATTATAAATTGTTTTACAATTATACACTAGGAGAAAAGGCAAAGACGAAAAAAGTGTTAAGACCCGTTTTCTACTAAAAAAAAATATGACAGGAGGCAGCGTTTCACTTCCACTTAAGGAATATTTCAATTATTTTCATTTCTTTCCTCCGATTTCTAAGACGAAACTTGGCGCTGAGCACCGCCATAAGACATGCATAGTCTCGATTTTGGGCAGAAAGTGGGGAACAGAGTATTATAATCCTCTCTCTCTGACTAACTACCCTACTATATAAAAACTTTTTAATTAAAACAATAAAATTCTGATATATGTATGTATATTTTTATAATAAGTATACATTAATTTTTATACACGACAGGTACCATACGCTAACAGCGCGTCGTCACGATATAATTTATATAGAATTTCAAGTAGATATGTAATTATTCTATGTATTCGTACCTTCATTACATTATTTAGGTCATCGATTTAGAGTTACTTTTTACGAGCTTTTTACATGAACTTTATGAAAAGCTTGTATTTTATTTTAAAAAATATTTTTATTATATAGAGTGAGTGCTTAAATAGAGGTAGGTTAATACGTTAAGGAAGCATAATCAAAAAAAAAAAAATTTAATAGCTTCACGCTATATCCCGCACACAGCAGGGTAGACAGAGGGAACCTAGTGTTAAGACACTCCGTTCCCCACTTTCTGCCGAATTCGGAGGCTTGCGTGTTAAGTGGCGGAACTTAACGCCGCGCATTACCTCTACACCAGAGCGAAGAAAATGTAAATATAATTTCCACTCCTCGAGTGGGAATCGAACCCACAACCAGTCGTTTACAGTCACACTCTTGTGCCACTGGGCCACGACTGGCCACAGGAAGCATAATCGACATGAATAATTGTTTATTCCTTTTAAATAACAGCTTCATGCGTTCGTCAGATAGCGTGGTAGGATCTAATTTTAAGACACACCGCCCTCTATTTTCCACCTTGAATAGCGAAACTCAACGTCGTGCTTAAAGTGAAGGCATTAAAATTTAAAATTATCATAGTAAATAGCGCCACCAGTGTGAAGATGATAAAAGCCAGTGTAAAATAAATTTCTCTTCTGTTGTTTAAAGAAACGCTAATTATCGGAACATAACACCACACTTTCATACAACTTATATGAAAAATGTAAACCACTTGAATGATTATAATGATTTTTTGAGTGAATATAGTTGATAATCCAAGGTTAAATATAGGCTACTTTATTTTAAAAATCCACCCCCGAGTGTGGCAATATAACGAAACAGTAATGCAATTCACGCGGTAATGCCTTGAGTGGGCCACTAGTAAAATAAAACACACACTATCATATGACTTACACTTATGTATTAAGTGACATTTCCAAGGACGCATTTTACGTGTCAAAGGATTAAAGTACTAGATTTTCTTAATCCTTAGATACTTTATGGCTATAAAGTCTTTTAACCTCGCGTAGACCTTGACTCGTTATAAGGGCGGTTCATATTTAATAACATAATAATAACTATTGGATGAATTGCTTAAATCGTAGTGTAAGCTTATACTGACAATGACATTGGATCTAACGTATATGAGACGGTTTGAGTTCGATTCCGATTCGGGGGAATGATATTATATTTAAATGATTTTTATTTCTCAGCATTGGGTGCAAAAGAAAGCGTGGAGTTGTGTTCCGATACTGGGATTCGAGTAGAAAATGCAGAACGGATTTTTTTTACACTAAGTTCTCTCTGTTTATCCTGGTTGATGGGGAAAAAAGCATAGAGTTAAAATATATATTTCTTGTGATTTTTTAATGTTTTTGTACATTTATTTCTATTGGACGTCATTGGGGCCTGTCGTGGCACAGTGGCACGAACGTGTGACTGTAAACGACTGGTTGTGGGTTCAATTTCCACTCGAGGAGTGGAAATATATTACGGAAAATAATATAAAGTTACCACAAGTATATCATAGATGATATACTTGTTTTTTCTTCAAAGTCTACTTTTGATAATAATTGAAATTAGGCTCTCTCTCTCTGCGTATGTACGAAACTCACAAAGTAATATTTTTTTTTTATATCTTTACGCTATATCCCGCGTACAGCAGGGTAGGCAGAGAGAACCTAGTGTTAAGACACTCCGTTACCCCACTTTCCGCCGAATTCGGAGGCATTGCGTGTTAATTGGCGGAATTTAACGCCGCGCTTTGCCCCGGATACTAGAGCGAAGGAAATGGAAATATTAAATATTTCCACTCCTCGAGTGGGAATCGAACTCACAACCAGTCGTTTACAGTCACTTGTACCACTGGGCCACGACTAGCCCCTACAAATGGACAAAGTAATATGTTCCCATATAGTATTTTCCAATGTAAACATATCTATTATATATAATATCAACATAGTTTAAGTTTAAAAATATATTCTACCCAATATATTTTGCTAGAACGCGCTTAACCTAAGGATATGTACAATATTAAATCGTTTTTCCAAAACATGATATAAGTCGGACGTATAATGTATGAGGGCCAGTCGTGGCCCAGTGGCACAAGAGTGAGACTGTAAACGGCTGGTTGTGGGTTCGATTCCCACTCGAGGAGTGGAAATTATATTTCCATTTTCTTCGCTCTGGTGTCGAGGTAAAGCGCGGCGTTAAGTTCCGCCACTTAACACGCAAAGCCTCCGAATTCGGCGGAAAGTGGGGAACGGAGTGTCTTAACACTAGGTTCCCTCTGCCTACCCTGCTGTGTGCGGGATATAGCGTGAAGCTATTAATAAAATAACTTCTAAAATATTTTGAGGCCAGTCTTGGCGCACACTTCGTGCCTCTGCACGAAGTGTGACTGTAAAGCGACTAGTTGTGGGTTCAATTCCCACTCGAGGAGTGGAAATATTATATACATATATCCATTTTCTTCGCTCTGTTGTCGAGGTAAACCTTTGAATTCGACGAAAAGTGGGGAACGGAGTGTCTTAACACTACGTTCCTTCTGCCTACCCTGCTGTGTGCAGGATACAGAGTAAAAAAAATAATATCTTTCACAACTGTTTCCTAAAAATAAATAATAAAGTCATTCTCCTGAATGGGGATCAAACCCACAGCTTTTTCATTTATAATCAAACGACTGTCCCACAATAGAATAAGAACCTCAAAATAAAACTTAACATATAAATTATCCGTTTCCACGTACATATATAACCACATCGTTATGTCATCGCAATCAATCATCGGGTATGGCTTAGGAGCGATGTTAGAGTTGCTACATAATTGGTTGCTAACCACTGGTGCCCTAATTGGAAAGCAGAATATTATATACGATTGTACAAAATAGATCAAATTCAAAGTCAAAGTCAAATAATTTTATTCAAAATAAGAAGTACCAAGCTTCATTTTTTGAACGTCAAATAGTTTACCACCGGTTCCCTAAATTTAATGCCTCAGACCTGAGAAGAACCGGCGCAAAAAACTCAGCGGGACTTTTTTTTTTTTTAAAGTAATTCAATAGCTATTATTTATTATGGCATTAAATTATGTTGATGTTCTCTCGGGAAGTAATCGTAAAGTGGAGTAATAGAAGCAATCATATTAAAATAAATTTATAATATTTTTTTTAATGTTTTTTAGCTTCACGCTGTATCCCGCACACCGCAGGATACGCAGAGGGAATCTATTGCTTAGACATTCATTCCGTTTCCCTACTTTCCACCGAATTCTGAAGGCATTACTTGTTGAGAGGCAGAACTCAACGCCGTGCTTTGCCTCGACACCACAGCGAGGAAAATTAAATATTAAAAATTTCCATTAATCGAGTGGGAATCGAACCCACAACCAATTGCGTTTACAGTCACACTTTGTGCCCCTGCGCCAGGACTGGCCTCAAGAAAATAAAATATCAATATATGAAAAAAATAATGGTCTACCGTTACTCGCTGCGTGACTGATGCATACTACGCATACTAAAGCTATTTAAGATGGAGGTGAAATATGGTAGGTAGGTTCCTTGAAAAATGTAGATCGGCACTAAGAGTGGAAACTCTTTAATAATTCTTCTGGAAATGGTAAGAAATGTTATTTTGGGAAGAACAGTTAAATATTAAAAACTGTTGGTTATAAACAGGCTTACTGACGTTAACGTCAACGAAAAGGAACTTACAAACGACGATTAATAGTGTAAAACATAACATAAAGTTTTATAAAATATCTGGGGCCAGTCGTGGCGCAGTGGCACAAGCGTGTGACTGTAAACGACTGGTTATGGATTCGATTCCCGCTCGAGGAGTGGTAATATTTTATATTTCCATTTTCTTCGCTCTGGTGTCGAGGCAAAGCGCGACGTTAAATTCCGCCACTTAACACGCAATGCCTCCGAATTCGGCGGAAAGTGGGAAACGGAGTGTCTTAACATTAGGTTCACTCCTCCTACCCTGCTGTAAGCGGGATACAGCGTGAAGCTAAAAAAAATAAAAAAATATCTGATAAATAATCAAAACCTTTTGCGATCATCAACTTAAGATTGCAGTTTTTTAATTAGGATCAATTATCAATAACAGGCGTTAGATGTAAAATTCTCAAAGTGCAGCAATTCAGCTCAATTCTGAACTCAAACAAGATTTTTATCAACCTGCCTTATATTCCAGGTGAAATATGACATTTTTTTTTTCAGGATTTTTATTTTCGAAATGAGAAAAATATTCTCAATGTCAAACATTTTGTTACTATGACATGAATTTGAACAAACGAAGCTTGTTTTATGTTGTATTGAAGCCGTTATGGCGCAGTGCGACTGCGACTGACTGTAAATGGTTGAGGGTTCGAATCCCACTCGGGTGTACGATTATTATTATGGAATAAAGGAGGCAAACGAGCAGAAGGCCTACCTGATGTTAAGTGGTTACCTTCGCCCATGACATCTACAACATTCAAGTTATGGCAGCGTTGCCAGCCTTGGGAATGTAGGACAGAAAGAGGAAGGAAAGATAGAAATGGTGGGAATAGGGAGAGCTGGCTTATATGTCATCGAACCAGAACACACCATCAGAGGTGTAGCGGTTCGTCTTTGACACGATAGTGGTCGGGAGCCAGTCGGAGAACGAATCTCCTACCACCAAGTTACTAGGTTACGCGCTTATTACGGGACGCTACCCAGCGACGTGGGAAAATTGCTTTTTTAACCCGTCCCCCCATGGGTGAGATATTATTTTCAGGTATACTTTCAGCTCTAATACCTAAAACGAAAATGCGGCGTTGAGTTTTAGCTTTTAACAAATCAGGCCTAGGCTTCGAGCGATAAGTGAAGGTCGGAGTGTCTTAACACTAGTTTTTTTCCGACTACCCTACTATGCAGGAAAAAGCGTAAAGCTGTAGCTTAAAAATAAAAAAATAATAAGAAATCAAACAAATTATACGTAAAATTATTGGTACTTAATGTTCATTGGCATATATTCGTGGAAACACTAAGTACATCTCTAGTGCCCATTTTTCGCTTTATAATGCTTTCAAGAGTCTCAACCCAAATTAAGTTTATGGAAATTTGTTGATGAAATTTTCTCTTAACAGGAACTGTAGAGGCCTTATAAAATTATTTTATTATTTTTACGACGCTTATCGTACTATAATGTTAGGTAGATAGAGGGAAACCTACTAGCAACTTATTTTATATACTTTAAAAGTGCCCTCTTGCCTTATCGTTTATTTTTTTAGCTTCACGCTGTATCCCGCATAAAGTAGTAAAGGCAAAGAGAACCTAGTGTTTCCCACTTTCCGCTAATTTTTTAAGGCGGAACTTAACGCCGCGCTTTGTCTCGACACCAGAGCGAAGAAAATGGGAATATTAAATATCTCTTCTCGAATGAGAATCGACTCTCGAATGAGCATCGACGATACTGTCACATTTACATGTCCCTGCGCCACGACTGGCCTCATCATACTGAATATTATTAACCAAAGGTTTTTCACTCAGCAAATAACGTGACTAATTCGGGCAAGAAATAGAGATTTTCCTCTATTTTCTGTCATTGTCTAAAGACAATGACAGAAAATAGAGGAAAATCTCTTTCAAGTTTTTTCATGGCAGAGAGAAGTTAATGTTAAAACATTAACTTCTCTCTGCCATGAAAAAACTTGAAAATGACAGAAAAATAAAAAACTTTTAACCGAGTGAGAATTGAACTAGTAATCATTGTTTATACAAACGGACACCCAAACCACTTACTATCCACTCCACAAATGAATGTGGCAAATTCGAGAACAAAATAGAAAAAAGAGTATCTTGACATATGGTTCTCTCTGCCTTCGAGAAAGGAAGAAAAAAGAATGAAACTATCAGAAAAAAATAAAAGAAAAATCCTTTAGTAGGAAATGAACTGGCAACCATCACACATACAATAATACTTATACCACAATGGTGTTTTATTATTAGGGTATCTTAAAACTAACTCCCTTAAGGAAACAGTATTTGCATTTCCACAAACAGTTTCTTCTAAACTGCCACTCATTGCAAAGGCTACTACAACAGTATCATTAAAACTTTTCAGTACAACTTTCGTAATCTCAACTTAATAACATTAAGCTTCGCTATCCCAAAGAATTGTTCATTTTGTTGAATATTTAAAAAAAAGTCCATTTTTGAACAACGGGTTGTGGGTTCGATTCCCATTAGGAAAAATTATATTTAAACTATTGTCATTTCGCCCCTCTGACACTTAAAACTAAATTAAAGCGTTATTATATTCACTTTTCGGGAAGAAAGTGGAGAACGGGGTGCTTGACAGACTTGAGTGACTAGGTTGTCTCTGACTACTCTGGTATGAAAGGAAAAGTCTGAAGCTTTACAAAAATAAAAAAAAGACTCCGTCTATTGAAAAATAATAGCTTCATTTAGTTTGTTTATCTATTAACCAATCAAATATTAGACGCCAGTCGTGGCGCAGTGGCACAAGCATGTGACTGTAAACGACTGGTTGTGGCTTCGATTCCAACTCGAGGAGTGGAAATATTTAATATTTCCTTTAACTTACCACCCAATGCCTCCAAAATCGGCGGAAAATGGGGAACGGAGTGTCATAACACTAGGTTCCCTCTGCCTACCTTGCTATGTGTGGGATACACGTGAATTTAAAAAAAACAATTAATCAATCAATACAAGATTATTTCGCAATACTTTTTTTGGTAGAAAATTTGCACATACACATATCCAGTTACAATAACTTAATATTTTCTTTTACTGAACCTGTAACTCAAACTGCGGCGTTAAGTTACGCAACTCAACATTTTATACATCGAAATCAAATGGAAAATGGAGAACAGGGTATCTTGATATTCTCTCCTCCTACCGTGTTATGCGGGAACAAGCTTGAAGCTGAACTATTTTCAACAGAATCGTCTGTTAACTCAAGCTTCAATTTCTGATGCATTTGGATCCTTTCCAGGCATAAGGAGACCAAATGTAGAGACCTATCAACTACGAACGTAATCCTTGAAAGTAATAGTATTTGAAAGATCTTGTACACTGGTTGTTAATACATCGCTCTGTTGGGACGAAATAATGATTTTGCAGCGTTTCTTGCCACGGAAATTCATATTCATACATCTAGTGCAACGATTTTAAGTTTTCGCTTATTTTGAATTATAATAAAATATTATTAGTTAAAACGTAATTAATGCCTCCGCAATTCAGCAGAACGTGGATAACGGAGTGTCTTAACACTAGGTTGCCTCTGCCTACCCTGCTGCATGCAGGATAGATCGTGACGCTATAAAAAAGTAATAAAATGTTAAAAATGTATCAAAGAGTGCTTGTTATATGACGTCTTAAGGGGGAAGAACCTGGCGATCGCAAAGTTAATAATTTACATACATACAGAGTTAATGGTGTCACTCTCCATTTCGATTAAATATTGGGTCACTTCGTCCGATTATAAATAAAAAATGTAATTGAGGAGAAATAAATGAATTCATTATTGTAATTAAAGAAACATAAATGCTTAGCACTAAGTGAATTTAGTGCGGAACGGAGTGTCTAAACACTAGGTTATCTCTGCCTACCCTGCTGCGGGTACAGTGTAAATTTTGATTCAATATATTTTAAAATAGAGTTAATATGATTAATATTTGGAGCTCTTTTATTTAATTTTCATTTAAGATTTGGCATGTAACAGATAAGGATAGTATTAATAACACTTTAGAGTAAATAAGGATAGATAAGATAGACTTCACAAATCATACAATTTGTTTAAAGTTTTCTTTTTTTTTAATAAAGTTATAACAGAAAATAAAAACTAAAACAGTAAGTAAATTATGAAAAAAGTAATAGTTAAAAAATTAATTTAGCTATACAATATCCTATTAACATTTTCCCATTCATCTCATTAAAATTTGACATAAATTAAAATCAAGCGTTGTATTCAATATAATAAATGTTAACAATAGAATTATTGTTGGAATGAAAGGAATGGGGCCAGTCGTGGCGCAGTGGCACGAACGTGTGATTGAAAACGACTGGTTGTGGGTTCGATTCCCACCTGAGGATCGGAAATTTAATATTTTTATTTTCTTCGCTCTGGTGTCGAGGCAAAGCACGGAGTTGAGTTCTGCCTCTCAACTAGTAATACCTCCAGAAATCGGCGGAAAGTAGGGAAAAGGAGTGTCTTAACACTAGGTTCCCTCTGTCTACCCTGCTATGTGCGGGATACAGCATGAAGCTAATTTTTATATGGAATTCCTACAAGTGAAGATAGAACCTATAACCAACCAAATTTAACAGTCAGATACCACTGCGTCATCACGACTTTTTACTTGAAATTATACAAAAAATATAAAAAAACACGCCTTTTCTAATAATAGAATCAACATTATAATACGAAAGCGTACTAAAATGTTTTACTTGGGGCTTATCTACCGTCTGGTTATCTTAGTGGTGGGATAAAAGGTTTGGCTTTATTGCCTTGGGACAATTTTCGGTGACCCGTGAAATAAATAGGTCAGCCTATTTATAGTATTAATTGCTGTTAGAATTTCTTATTATTTTTTTAGGATTTTTAAGTAATTTGTGTCAAATGGGAAGGAACTCTTTAGAATTCTATGGATTTTATGGTAGTCATCATATTGCAAAAAGAAAAAAATTGAAGCAATGCCTGGGATTGGAATTTAATTTAAAACTTCCTCATCTAAAATGAATTAATAGTATTAATACTTATATTTACTGCTAGAGCTCCTCTCACTATCTACGTATTATTGGTTATTAGAATCAATTTAGAGTGTAAGCCTGCAAAGTACAATTTTTGTACCTATATTTTTTTAATATAGGTAGGTACTTCAAAAGCTAACAATAAACACTGTTAAGAACAACAACTATCAATTTCAAAGAAATTTTCTTATAATTTTTTTTTTCTCCTTCATTTCGAAACATTGGTTGGTTCTAATCTCTTTAAATTCCTTAGAAAAAAACCATAAAAAATTCTAGAAACATTGTGTGAATTTTATGAAATCGCCTTTCATGCAGACTATGCATGTACGTAATCACCTAAGTAACAATAACTTGTTCAATTATGTTATGTAACTATAACAAATACCATAAAAGTTTCAAAGTAATATTTTAGTTTCATAATTACTATGCTCGTGATTTCGTTTGCAAGAAATAAAAAAGAAATAATAATTATAAAATAAAAGTTACTCTTAATTACATAAGCTATCTTCCAGTGATAGTCCCGACAAAATCAGTCCAGCCGTTCCCGAGATTAGGCGGAACAGACAGCCAGACAAAAATTTTAAAAAATATTATGCACTTAGTAAAAAGCGGTTATTTTGATATTACGAACGGACACTCCAATTTTATTTATTTGTAAAATATAACAGAAATGTATAATATATAAAAAATAAAAGAATATATAACATATATGTAGGTTTGTTTTATATATTACAGATTTTTTAGCTTCACGCTGTATCCCGCACAAAGCAGGGTATGCAGAGGGAACCTAGTGTTAAGTGGTGGAACTTAACGCTACGCTTTGCCTCTGATACCAGACCGAAGAAAATGGAAATAATAAATATTTCCACTCCTCGAGTAGAAATCGAACACACAACCAGTCGTTTACAGTCACACGTTTGTGCCACTGCACCACGACTGGCCCCTATGTTATAGTTAATTTGAATATGTTTACTTTGTAAACGTTTACAGGTTAAATTGTTCTAACAAAAAGTACAACAGTTTCTATGTAGATCAAATGTCCATTATAAACGAATAATTTAAAAATGCCAATGACAGTGTTTAGTTTTGGATTCGATTCCCACTTAGGGGAACTGATAGAATAAATATATTTAAATTACGTTCATCTCTACGCAATAGTAACAAGACAGAACGTGGCGTTAAGTTCCGCTATATAACAGACAATTTCGGAGAACGGAGTGTCTCAACACTAGACTACCTGTCTATGTGGGAAAAAGTTTTTATAATTTTTTTTTTAGTTTCACGCTGTATCCCGCACACAGCAGGGTAGGCAGAGGGAACCTAGTGTTAAGACACTCTGTTCCCCACTTTCCGCCGAATTCGGAGGCGTTGCGTGTTAAGTGGCGGAATTTAACGCCGCGCTTTGCCTCGATGCCTGACCGAAGAAAATGGAAATAATAAATATTTCCACTCCTCGAGTAGAAATCGAACACACAACCAGTCGTTTACAGTCACACGTTTGTGCCACTGCACCACGACTGGCGACTGGCGACAAGTTTCTATATATAATTTTAAATAACACGCTTTTCAAATATCCCTATCAATCTACAATGTAAGGTAATTTTACAACGCTCATTTAACCCGCTCCCTACGGTCCGTTTTACATGAAAATTTGTACACGTGGCAAAGTCACGATATATTTGCTATGACGACCAGGGCGTTGAAGGAAATATAATAAGAATGTTTTTAAAGCTACTTTAACAAGTTTCTTTATTTATAAAAGTAATCATTTTAAGAATATTTTTTTATATTTTAGCTGCAACTAACCCTTATAATATAAACGAGGATCAGCCGTTGTGTTAGACGTCACAGCCTTTAACCGGAAGGTCTTAACACTAGGCTCTCTCTGCCTAACCTGCTGTGAGCGGGATACAGGATGAAGTTAAAAAAAAAATACTTTTTTCCACATATCAATCTTTTTAGAGAGAACATAGTGTCAAGACACTTCATTTTACTAAACGAGGACAGAGAAAATTGTGCAAAACCAGTGCGTATTGCACAATTAGATAAGCTTTATTTAATTGAATTAAATAAAAAAATATTATGAATTCATTCCACCCACCTTACCACAATTTCAGAAATTTAAATAAAATTTCTATACTATAATACCAATTTACATACCAAAAATACATTATTAATATATATATATAGATATATATATATATATATATATATATATATATATATATATATATATATATATATATATATATATATATATATATATATATATATATATATATATATATATATGGTAAGTTAAGCTATAGAGTATTAAATAGCCTAAACTGAGCTTAATACGAGTTTTGGCATACATCCGCGAATTGAAAAGCAATTTACGTTCAGAATTTATGAACATAACTTCGGTTTCGTTTATGTTATGATGGGATAAGTCATTTAACATCGAAACATGACAGATTTAGAGCTAATATATATATATAGGATAGGGCTCTATTACGCTTGCCTTGAATGGTGGAAGGTTTTCTCTTCTTAGTTTTTTGTTTAAGCTTTACACTGTACTCTGCACACAGCAGGGTAGGCAGAGGGAACCTAGCGTTAGGACACTCCGTTCCCCACTTTTTGTGGAGGTTTTGCGTGTTAAGTGGTGGAACTTAACGGCGCACACAACCAGTCGGCTTACAGTCACACTTTGTGCCTCTGCGCCACGACTGGCCGCAAAACTGGCTTGGCTTTTCTGCTTAGTATTTTACTTAATTAAGACAAAGCGCGGTGTTGAGTTCCGCGCGACTCAACACGTGATATTCTGATTTTAGGCGGAAAGTTGAGGATGTAGTGTATTGACACTAGGTCCTCTCTGACTACTTCGCTATTGGGGAAGCGTAAAGTTATAAATATTTTATTTAGATGATGATGCATTACTCCTTGCTTCAGCGTCGCAGGTGTTTTGAACTTTGGAGAATTGTATTGCAATTTTTATAAGGTCTTTTATATTCTCCCACTTTCCTCATCTTAATTGCCCTCGCCATTCTATACGAGCGACAGTAACATTAAATTGATTGGGTTAATTCGTTAGTTATAAATACTGTTAAGTTAAAATGATAAGCCTGCTAGTTAAAATAAGATATGAAAATAATTTTTTTATGAAATAAATTAATATTTTTTTAATAAATTTGTGTGTTAAACAATTTAAGATTTTTAAGTATTCAACTCACCACATACAAGAAAGAGGGAAAGAAAGAAAAAGGGGAAAATTACAATCAGCATTTTACAATAAGTCAAGGCAGTACGAGAGGCAATTAAAAAATCGTAGGCGGTAGTTTTATATAATAATGGTATCAATTGACAGATGAATGCCACCACACCACATTAAGTGCACGAAACGTTAGATTTTCTAAAACAAATGTATCGTATACTAAAAATATATGCGATCAAACCGATTATAAATAGATTTATTATAAAATCTTTAAATTTCCTAACCTTTGACAGTAAATCAGAAATTACATTGTTTAATTAAAACAACAACTTTTTAAACTTTAAATTACAAATAAGATAAGGAACAAAACCTTTCAAAGTTCAAGTTAACATGTTATTGATATGTAACACTCCAGTAAGCTTCCCAAAATGAATGTAAGAGAGAATTAATTCGTCAGCGCTCATCGCACAGAAACCTGGACGTCTGCCAGTCTTGCTAATATGTAATGTATATATATATATATATATATATATATATATATATATATATATATATATATATATATATATATATATATATATATATATATATATATATATATATATTTTAACTTAACAGTATTTATAACTAACGAATTAACCCAATCAATTTAATGTTACTGTCGCTCGTATAGAATGGCGAGGGCAATTAAGATGAGGAAAGTGGGAGAATATAAAAGACCTTATAAAAATTGCAATACAATTCTCCAAAGTTCAAAACACCTGCGACGCTGAAGCAAGGAGTAATGCATCATCATCTAAATAAAATATTTATAACTTTACGCTTCCCCAATAGCGAAGTAGTCAGAGAGGACCTAGTGTCAATACACTACATCCTCAACTTTCCGCCTAAAATCAGAATATCACGTGTTGAGTCGCGCGGAACTCAACACCGCGCTTTGTCTTAATTAAGTAAAATACTAAGCAGAAAAGCCAAGCCAGTTTTGCGGCCAGTCGTGGCGCAGAGGCACAAAGTGTGACTGTAAGCCGACTGGTTGTGTGCGGTGTTAAGTTCCGCCACTTAACACGCAAAACCTCCACAAAAAGTGGGGAACGGAGTGTCTTAACACTAGGTTCCCTCTGCCTATCCTGCTGTCTGTGGGATACAGCGTGAAACTAAAACAAAAAAGTAAGAAGAGAAAACCTTTAACCATTCAAGATAAGCGTAATAGAGCCCTATACTATATATATATATTAGCTCTAAATCTGTCATGTTTCGATGTTAAATGACTTATCCCATCATAACATGAACGAAAACGAAGTTATGTTCATAAATTCTGAACGTAAATTGCTTTTCAATTCGCGAATATATGCCAAAACTCGTATTAAGCTCAGTTTAGGCTATTTAATACTCTATAGCTTAACTTAGTTATAAATTTTGTGTCCTTGTTTCCAAGTAAAGTTTAATAAATATGTAAATTATATTATTGAGAATTCGTTGTTATAGTTTAAGAAATTGTACTGAAAATCGTTAGATTTTTAGCTTAATATTCTTTTTTCCACATAGAAGTGATATAGTGACATAGTTGCAATGTGATACCTCCATTGGTGGATAATGTAGAACGGAGTGTCTTAATACTATGTACCCTCTGCCTACCCTGCTGTGTGCGGGATACAGTGTGAAGCTAAAAATGTAGGCAGAGTGGACTTAGTGTCAAGACACTTTGTTCTCCATCTGATTAAGCAACATTGCTTTTTGAGTGGCGGAATCAACTCCCTCTAGAGGAATAAAAAAAATATTATTTCCATTTTCTTCGCTGTAGTGCCGAGGCAAAGCGCGGCGTTAAGTTCTGCAACTTAACATGCAAAACCTCTAGAATTCTGCAAAAAGTGGGAAACAGAGTGTCTTAACACTAAGTTCCATGAGCGGGATACAGCGTGAAGCTATTATTTCTAAATGTCTTTACCAATTTTCTAAATGAGTGACTAACACTTTAAAATGTTAAAAAGTAATTTAAATATAACCATTACTGCGAGTGGAAATCGAACCTGTAACCAGAAGCAACAGTCAAAAGTTGTCATATTGTTCCACGAAAACCTCAATTTATAAATATAATATTTAAATTTATTCCTATTAAGCAATCTGGACTGACAAGACAGTTATGAAACTAGTGCAGATGGCACCTACTCGCTGTTACTGAATATAATAATTTTAAGGAATGTACTCTGTAGATCGGTTAGTACGAGATGATACATTTTTTCAATGCAGGTATCAACTTCAAAATTAATTTATGTAACATATTAATCAAATCATTGTAAATTGAGGCTAGTGGTGGGTTCGATTTCTACTCGAAGAATAGAAATTATTACTTATATTATAAATGCGAAAGTCTGTCTGTATGTCTTTAACGCTTTCAAGACTATCTTACTATCTACCGGTCCGATTTGGATGAAATTTAGAATGAAAGTAGTAAAACATCTAGGTCCAAACATAGACTACTTATTTTTTCAAAAATCAACCTCTAAAGGCAAAGTTTATATGAAAAATCTTAACCGCTAGACCGATTGTAATGAAATTTGGCATAAAAATATTTGATAATCCAAGGTTAAATATAGGCTACTTTATTTTTCAAAAATCCTCCCTCGAGGGTCGCATTATATCGAAAAAGTTATGTAGTGCACGCGGCTAAGCCGTGAGCGAGCCACTAGTAGTTTGAATATAGGCATCTTAAATACAAACGTAGCCGAAAACCGACGCATGCTATCCGACACACCCACTGCGCTACAGTGGCGTCATTCCTGACTATTTATTATTGAATAACGTGTCTTATAATAAAATGTATACTACATTTTAATATTGTTTTTAGCTTAACGCTGTATCCCGCGTACGGGTAGGCAGAGGAGACCTAGTATTAAGACACTCCGTTCCCCATTTTCCGCTAAATTTGGAGGCATAGCGCGTTAAGTGGCGGAACTTAACGCCACCCTTTATCTTAATACCAGAGCGATGAAAATGGAAATATAAAATATATCCACTCCTCGAGTAGGAATCAAACCCACAACCAGTCGTTTACAGCCACACGCTTATGCCACTGCGCCACGACTGGCCTTAATATGGAGATTGGTTGTCAACAATTGGTATTACAATACTTTTTAATTATTTGTTACTTACTGATGCTTAAATACTTTTAATATATATTTTTCTTATTTAAAATGTTAATTTTAAAATGTTCTTATTATGAAGTCCGTTATATTGTCTTCGTTGTTTCTCAGTGCGACAGCATCGAATGCGATGGTTGTAGGTTCGATTGCCACTTCGCGTAATGATTATGTACTATTTTTATTTTTCCTGGTGCTTAAGATAAAGCTTAGCGCGTTGACTGGCGGAACTTAATTTCCAGCGGAAAGTGAAGTAAGGAGTGTCTTAACTCTAGGTTCCCTCTGAGTGCCTTGTCTTGCGGGAAAAACCGTTAAGCTACTTATCATAAAGTATTTGAATTAGTAGTCAGTCTAGTCTAAGATAAATAAAAATCGGAGTAACAAAATTTAAAATCCATACTTATATTATTAATGAGAATGTCTGTCTGGTGGTCTGTCACGATTTCACCGCTAATCTACCGGTTCGATTTGGATGAAATTTAGAATGAAATTAGTAAGACATCCAGGGTCTAACATAGTCTATTTATTTTTTTAAAAATCAACCTCTAAAGGGTTGAAATAGGGGATAGAATTTTATATGAAAAATCTACACCCCTTGACCGATTGTAATGAATTTTGGCATAAATATAGATGATAATCTAAAGTTAAGCAGAGGCTAATTTTTATATCGAAAATCCACCCCCGGGGGTTGTATATAACGAAATAAAATATAATAGTGCACGCGGCGAAGCGGCGAGCGGGTTTTTTTTTATGGAATAAAAAAGGCAAACGAGCTGAAGGCCCACCTGGTGTTAAGTGGTTACCTTCGCCCATAGACATCCACAACATTAAAGTTATGGATGCGTTGCCAGCCTTGGGAATGTAGGACAGAAGGAGGGAGGAAGGATGGGAATGGTGGGAATAGGGAGAGCTGGCTTACATGCCATCGAACCGGAACACATCATAAGATATTTGGCGGTTCGTCTTTGACATGATAGTGGTCGCGAGCCAGTCGGAGAACGAATCTCCTACCACCAAACTACTGGGTTACCCGCCTTTTACGGGACGCTACCCAGCGGCGGGGGGGGAATTGTATTCTTAACCCGTCCCCCACGGGACATAAGCGGGGCGCTAGTAATATTCATAATTTCACCCCCTTTTCACACTAAAACGAATCACATAAAATATAGTTTCTGTAATACAGAATAATATTATCTTTCAAATACAATAGTTATTTCGTCGGTGCAATTCTCCCGGAAAATTTCGATACAATTTCAAAGGAAATAATAAGTCACGAGGTTCTTTGACGTTTTCTAGCATTGCTTTCAGCAAGTTTTAATTTTAAAGCGAAAATATCTTGGCTATAATATACGAATACAGTAGCAGTGCTTTTGTGTTTATTTTATTTTGTTCCGAATAAAAATTGTATTATATATTAAAATGCAACAATGGTATAAGCCATTGTGGCGCAGTGGGACAGTGTCTAACTGTGAACGCGACTGGTTGTAGATTCGATTCCCACTCAGGGTAGTCAATATATAGAAATTCAATTCAATTCACCCTGTTATGTTAACAAACAAACCACGCAGATCAGGCGGAAAGTGTAGAACGGAGTGTCTTAATACTAGGTTCCGTGCAATATGGGGAAGCGTCTAGAACTTCACGAAAAACTCCTAGAAGTTTAGTACTTGAAAATATATACTTAGAAGAATCAATAATCAAAAAATAACAATACTATTCAATGTTGAATTTTGACAATCAATATCTAATCCTTAAATTAAGAACGAGAGAACCAGAGAGAAAGAGAGAAACGCCATAACACAAAGTGTCTGGACACTAAGATCTCTCTGCCATGGAAGGTATAAAAAGCGTTTAGTTATACTTATTTAAATGATATTACTTAAAAATGTAACAATTAAAAATTACAAAAACATAAATCCATTTACGAAATACAAAATAGTTTATTCCTGAACTGAAAATCGATAGGAAACTCGTTCAGCTGTTAAAGAAAACATTACCACAGCTATCGATGAATGGTTTCAATATACTGCTGTACATACGAGTACTGTACTGAATACGTAGTAAGTATGCAATTGTATTTAATATTTAAATGTATTAAAATGTTGGGATTTTTAAACATAAATAGTTATTTTTTCAGCTACACACTTTTTCCTACATAGCAGGCAGTGCTGGGCAAAATTTAATTGCAATTAACTATTACATATTAACAATTGATCATTTGTTTAATGGAAAATCACAATTAATAATTAATAATGAATTAATTGTAATAGTTAATTGTAATGGAAACTTTAAGAATTAATATTTTTTTCAGCTGTTGAAGTATTTAACTGTTAATTTCAATTAATTATAGCTCAATTCTGATAGCCTACCCTAGTCAGAGAATACATAGTGTTGATATTCTTCATTCTATACTTTCCTTTGGAAATCTAGACATCATATCTACGCACAGTGTCTTAAATATAAGAGCGGAGTCAAACCTGTCTATTAAGGCAAAGAAATAAATACCACCAGAGCAAGAATGAAAAGCTATTAAAATTTTCAAATATTCATTTTTCGATTAAATTATTATTACATTTGATGTTACTATTAAAGCTCGAAGGGATGGTTATATTTAAGTTATTTCAACTTCTTTGCCCAGAGCAAAGACGCAAGATATGGAGTCAAGTTTCTCCATTTAACTCGCAATGTTTTAAATTGGGCGGCAAGTGGATAAGGGAGTGAAATCTTAATTCTTAGGTCTTTCTGACTACCCTCTATGCGGAAATTACGTCAAGGTAATATTAAATTTAACTATTCTTATTTGTAGAACTTCGTGTACTATTATTGGAACACTCTTTGAAAACCACAATAACTTAAATGCCAGTATAAGTTTTAAAAAGTATATATATTTATAGTATTTATTAACCGTGTGAAATTTATTTGGCTATTACGCTCGCCCACGCTTGATCTGACTTCTGAGGTTTCGTTATTATTTCAATATATTTTGGTTTGAGCTCGTTTTTAAGCATGAAAATTTCTTCTTCAATAACTATTTTGCCCACATTTAATAAGAATTTGGGCACTTACACCTGGGGTCCATTGTGGCGCAGAGGCACAAAGTGTGACTGTAAAGCGTAAAAGTGGTTGTGGGTTCGATTTCCACTAGAGGAGTGAAAGTATTAAATATTTTCATTTTCTTCGCTCTGGTATCGTGGCAAAGCGCGGCGTTAAGTCCTGCCGCTTAACACGCAATGCCTCCGAATTCGGCAGTGCGTGGGAACGGTGTGTCTCAACACTAGGTTCCATCTGTCTACCCTGCGGTATACAGCGTGAAGTTAAAAAAATCACTACAAATCTTACACCTTCTTTGTATTCCTGGTATGATATGAATGTAATACACCTCTAACCTCTTGTATCTGAGTTCCTCACTCTACCTAACCATGTAAAAAAATACAAGCAACTGAAAATAATAGCAGAAATTCTATAGATTTACAAAAAAAATATAAATATCTCAACAAATTAACGTTAAAAATTTTAAAAATGAAAAAAGGTAAAATGAATGACGATACATAATTGGATCCGAACCACTCCAACATCCGCTCAGCAGGTAGTGATAAATTGAATTTCTGAGCGAATTTTACGCTTTTCATAATTGCGTGTTTAATATTTCACTATAGCATTACGAAGCGGTTTTATTTTATTCTAAATGTGGCTGGTATTTTAATTTTTGCAAATTCATGTAATATTTTGTAGGGTAGATAGAAAAAGTGGTAATAAATAGCTATGGTAAATAATAATAAGGCAGTTGTTGCGTCTGATTGTAACGCGAAGGTTCAGGGTACGATTACCACTCGGTGGAAATTCATTTAAATTTTGCGTTGAGTTCCGCTACTTAACATGTAAAGTCCCTACTTTGGACGGAAAGTGGAGGAAGTGTGTCTTGTGTGTGGGAAAAGGTGAATAATAATATATATTTAAAGAAAAACATTTTTTTAGTTAAATGCCGATAAAATTCTGATTTTATGAAAAATTCATACCGCTGCATCATTTATTTATTTGAGTCTATTTAAAAGTAAAAAAAAGGAAATTTGAAAGAATTGGCGAATTAAGCGTTCGTCACTCAAAACTTAGACATGCAATAAAATAACAAGTTCTTTTGTTTTCACGATTAAATGAAAATACTTATGCACTAGCGGCCCGCTCGCGGCTTCGCCGCGTGAACTATTTCGTTATATTGCAACCATCGGGGGCGCATTTTTAAAAAATAAAGTAGCCTATGTTTAAGCTTAGATTATCAACTATATTTATGCCAAAATTCATTATAATCGGTCAAGCGGTTTAGATTTTACATATAAACTTTCAGCTGACTGTTAACTTTTGAAAAAATAAGTAGCCTATGTTAGACCCAGTCACTTTTACTACTTTCATTCTAAATTTCATCCAAATCGGACCGGTAGATTAGCCGTGAAAGCGTGACAGACAAACACACAGACTTTCCCATTTATAATATAACAGTTTAATTTTAAAACTATGAAAGTAATTTGTATGAAAGTAATTTTAAAACTATGAAAATAAGTTGGAGACCTACTTAAACGTCTATATTAGAATATCTTCAATCTTTATTATAAAGAATATGACTAATCTTTAGACTCCATCAGGCCAGTCATAACGCTGGGGCACATATTATGACTGTAAATGCGACTGGTTGTGGGATTCAACCCCACACGAGAAATAAACATCTATGCTAATATAAAAAGAAGTAAAGTTTGTAACTTTGTTAGTAAGGGGTAATCTTCGTACACACTGAACCGATCATGATAATTGTTTCACAATTAGAAAGCTGCACTATTCATGAGTGTTATAAGCTATATTCTATTATGATTGAACAGAAAGTTCAGAGAGTCTTAAAGGGGCTCGAATAGGGGATAAAAACAGCAGATCACGCGGCGAATCCAGCAGCGGCGCGGCGGTAATTTCCATATTTTAGCTAAAATAGGAGAATTCTATGTTATGCATATACGCTTCACGTGAGATAATTTTCCAACTTCACGCATTTTCCCGCTTAGTTTTAGATTTAAAGTATATGGTAACAAAAGGGCGTACTCAGGTAGTTTGGGCACGTCGGGAGGATGAATTATGAAAGAATGGTAGGAAAGATATATAGAGACCTCGGTTGACTTTCGAAAACACAGTGGTGACGATATTGAAGGAAGGTCATGTAAAAAGAATGAGGACCGCCCGAAGGGCGTGTATGAAGAGGTTGATGACAGTGAACGAGGCGAAAGAAGTATGCAGAGACCGTAGTGTTTGGCGCTCCGTTCTTTCTGACTACCCTACAAGGGATACAACGTGATGCTAAAAAAAAGTATATGATAACAGTATACAGACTGGGAGTAGTGTCAAGACACTCTGTTCCCCACTCTCCAATTTCAAAACATATATATTCAATGTCTAATAACACTTTAATCTAAAATAAATTTACATTTTTTGAAAATTCCCCACTAGAAAATACGTAACCCTACTGTAAAATCTACTATGAAGGTAAGTAAATATTAATACTAAAAGAATAACTTATTTTTCATATGCTCCTTCCACTGCAGTTTCAAACAAAGAAATGCATAAAATATGCTATTTACATACGAGTCGCCGTTTACTTGAAATTCCATTTAGTTTTCACCTAATTTACATGATCCCTACTTTACCTATATATGAAGATGTGGAAGAAACTGCATACATGCATGTGTTAGGCTGCATGCATGTACATATATATGCAGGTTTACGAGAAAAAATTAAAAAAATATATTAGGTAGAGATAAATGAATAAATAAAAAATAGCTTTTTTTCTTTTTATATAATTAATCTATATATTAATAAGTTAAGCAAAACTTTGTAATTAAGCTCTTTTTACGAAAACCATACATACTGACTAGTATGGAATTTGGCACGGTTGTATATAGAAGGAGTGTAGAATGATTTTTTTTTATAATAATAGGTTGTGGCCAGTCGTGGCCCTGTGGCACAAGCGTGTGACTGTAAACGACTGGTTGTGGGTTCGATTCCCACTCGAGGAGTGGAAATATTTAATATTTCCATTTCCTTCGCTCTGGTATCAGAGGCAAAGCGCGGCGTTAAGTTCCGCCACTTAACACGCAATGCCTTCAAATTCGGCGGAAAGTGGGGAACGGAGTGTCTTAACACTGGATTCCCTCTGCCTACCCTGCTGTGTGCGGGATACAGCGTGAAGATAAAAAAAAAGTGTGAAAAAGTGACATAAACGTTGCTATAGTAACCCGTATTTTACGCATCAAGGTAGAAACTATTTTTTAAAAAAATATAACGAATGGATTAAACTCAAAACAATAAAATCTATTGATTTGGACGAAAAATGATATATTATATGTAAAAGATGTACAAGAAAGCTTCTATAAAAATAAAAACAGTACATATTTTTAACTTTTACTCATTAACTACCACTAATTGCATGTTTTAATACTAAAATTGTATTTTAACCTTTAAAATGTGTATAATAAGCAGATAAATAATGCAGCTTTTAGTTGTATTAATTATTCCTTAATAACGTACCACAAATTTCGTTTTTCAATAGATAATGCTTGCTAATTTATATTAATTTTATTAAAGGCAGATAATTAAATATACATGCAACATATCTATAAAACATGGACATGCCTAACAAATTATGTTTTTCACCGTTTATTCAGCATAGCAGAGAGTCAGAGAGAGGCTAGTTTTAAAACACTCCATTTTTTCGCTGGTCGGATGTCTTGAACGTCTTGCATGTGGTGAAATTCAACATCACGCACTGTCTTTTTACCAAAAGAGAGGACCTAGTGTCAAAAAATCTTCTCCGCTTTATGCCCCAAATAAAGACCTTAGTCTTGGATACCTCTACCTTATCGGATAAATAAAAAATAATATAAATATATTCATTAAGTGGAGAAGAAATCAAACCTCGAGTGCAAATCGAACCCACAACAATCGCAAGCCCGTTGCATTTACAATCAAACGCCCGCCATAATAGGCCTCCTGTCCAACTTGAATTATAAAATAATACAAACAATATTACTTTACAGGTGAAAATCCACTCTATTCTACGCTTCCCGCCTGCTTTAGAAACCGCTAATTAGCAAAATCAATGCGTGTATGCATATAACGATAAATATCAACACAGCAAATGATTCTCCAAAACATTCATTTTCAATTTTCCGCACAAATATTTTTGAAGATATACGCTTTGTATATTTTTTTTAGCTTCACGCTGTATGCCGCACACAACAAGGTAGGCAGAGGGTACCTAGTGTTAGTAGTGTAGTTGAAATTTTTATACGTTTTCTAAATACCCTTTTCAAGTATATTATTTTCTCAAATGTAGGGTCAGCGACAAATCTCTACACTTCTATTTCCTACTAAATTTGTATGAAAATTCCGGTTTCATTTTCTAGTCGTTAAAGACAAAGTAAGGTAAAGACCAACTGGCTCCCTCAGTTTACAATCAGTGCTGTGTGCATAAACTTGGCAAGCACTTTATCTCTAGCCAAGGGAAATCTTTATTATAAGAAATAAATTGGAGAGTTAACTAAGCTCACTGATGGGATTTGAACTCATAAACACCTCTCTGGTTTTGTATCCTGTGTCACAAAGACGTCATTTAAATTGTAATGGTAGTTATTTGACGTTATTGTGTATAAATTCTGTTCAATTTAACTTATTTCTTAAAAAAATTACAGAATAATTTATAATTTTTTTGTAAAAATATAAGAATATACATTTTTTTTTACTTTTAAACCTTTTTAAAGTGTTATTCCACACTTAGGGAAATTGAAAATCTTTAAATGTCTTTTACAATTTTTTTGTTATGTTTTTAAGCTTCACACATTTTTCCATAAAGTACTCAAAAATTTTGTCTTGACTGTCTCGACTTCAACATATTGCTTGTCGAATAATGAACCGTAGCATTGGACCATGCTCTGTCTTGTCGTCTGATCGTAGAAATAAGTAGTAAAAATAAATCTAAGTAAGACATAAATCCTTCCATCAAACGGGAATCGCATTAACAACCATAGGGCTTAAAATTAGATGTCATACTGATGCTGTTCCATTGCGCCACGATGGTCTCAATATAATTAATTTTAGAGCTAGTCGTGGCGCAGTGGCACGAACGTGTGAATGTAAACGACTGGTTATGGGTTAGATTCCCACTCGAGGAGTGGAAATATTTAATATTTCCCTTACCTTCGCTCTAGTATCAGAGTTAAGTTGCGCCACTTAACACGCAATGCCTCCAAATTCGGTGGAAAGTAGGGAACGGAGTGTCTTAACATTGGGTTCCCTCTGCCTATCCTGCCTGCCTATGCTGTGTGTTGAATACAACGTGAAGCTAAAGAAAAAAAATCGTATTTAAATCGTATTTATCTTAATAAATGAACCATATACTAAATAAATTAATCGTATAACTTAATTCTTCCTCAAAAAACCCAAAAAAATATAAAAAACAGAATAGAATTTCGTGTTAAAGTACAAAATAAAGAAAACGATGATGCAACAGTCTCTAACAAAGTCTTTGCTGGCAAGTCGCCCGGCTCACTCGCGGCGAAATCTTCCCATCCCCCGTTCTTATGTGCGTTTTAAAGTATAAGAAATAAGGTGTTTTACCTCAGGTGTTATAGTAACTTGTAACAAGGTTTTTGTATAGAGTTTCTGAATAATATATTTGAGTTAGTATATTTTTGGTAGAAATTTGTTATAAATTTACGAACTGGATAAAAATATCAAAGGTTTTTCGAGTCTCAATTTTTCGCCTTTTTTGTAAAAAATAATTGTGTAGCTGAAAAATGTGTACAATATTTTATAGGTAGACTGAAAAAATAACTAACTTCACTTTTCGTTAGATATGAGATATAGTATGAGATAGTGTATATTTTTGTATTTACACTAATACTAAAAAAAATTGGAATATCTAAAAAACACATTTAAAGAATCAATTTTCCTAAGTGTGGAATAATACTTTAAAAAAATGTTTAAAAATTGGAGTGTCTGTTTGTAATATTAAAATAAACGCTTTTTACTAAATGGACAAGTATGTATGTTTACACGGTACGATATGTACATAGAAAATAATATTTTTTTCAAAATGTGTCTGTCTTTCTGTGTGTCTCCTGGTCTGACTGATCTCTAGAAAGAATGGATGAACCGATTTTGATGGGATTTTCACCGGCAGATAGCTGATGTTATAAAGTGTAACTTATGCTACTTTATTTTTAGAAAACAGTCATTTTAATCCTTCGCGGAAATAATCGCGTTCATAGCTAGTTTTAGTCATGTAATAGTAAGAAAAACAATAGATATACTAGATAAGCAGCGTCTAACTGCTTGTCTGGCATACAATGCCTCTCAACAAGATAAACGATATCAAACGAGAAGAGATCGAAGTAGCGTAGACTAAGTAACGTCGATTTTTAAAAGTTATGAACACGGAGAATGTCGTATTATCACACTAGATTTTCTCTACCTACCTTACTATACTGAACGGACGAAAAAACGGAAAGCTGTCCTTTTTTTTTGAAGCTAAATAAAGTGCAGTGTGTGTTTTTTTAAAATTATAATAATATTATCTCTGACTTGCGTGCGAAAATATGTATCGAAATAATAACAAATATCTTACTTATTTATTTGCATAAATTCATACAATAATAACAAATAAATGCTTTGGCTTAAATTTAACGTGAAATTTTAATTATATAAACTAAGTAATTGGTTAAAATATTGCAAATATTTTAGTTCGTAACTTTGCTACGGAGCGTCTACGAACTCGTAGAGGACGGCTACGACGTTTGTAGCAAAGAAAATTAAACGATTAATAGCTGTGGGTAGGTGTAATATTATTAAAAAAAAATGAATAAATATTTTTTGTTGGTAAATAGATATTTAAATTTACACAATTGGTATATTTAAACATTTTGTATTGCACTTAGTATATAAATTATTACATATTAAAAAAATAATAATTTTGTAGTCAATCTTTTGCTTATTTTTTAAATATTAGACAGATGTTAAGATTACAACCTAACACTGTAAATCAAGAAGCTTCACACTTTTTGTTATTTAATAGGATAAGCACAAAAAAATTGCCTTTGCATTTGCCCAATCACGTTAGAAGTGTGGAGTACATAAATACTTTTACAGCAAAATTGAAGGTATATACGTACATATATACGTACACGGTAAAATAATTCTGCATACAATTTTTTTTTTGCAATGTATAATTAAAGCGTCCCAGAGGCAAAATAAATAAATTTGTTATATATGTTTAGAAACACTTCGATTGTATCTCATTATAAGTGAGCTGTAAGTTCTTATGAGAATTAATACTTTAAACTCAAATTTTATGTTAAGACACACCACTCCATTCTCCACTTTCTGTCCGTATCTCAGATCTGTTGACGAACTCGACGACTACTCAACGCGGAACTTTGTCGCCATACCAGAACTGAAAAATACTTTAAATATATTTATTCCCCTGAGTGGGAATCGAACCCTTAACCATCACTTATGCACACAGACACTATCTCACAGCACCGCGATGATTTGACTAAGTTTCTAAATCAAATATTATTAAGATCATAAACTAAAACGCAATTACAAATAAAGATTTTTTAAATGCCTAGAAACAGAACCAATTTAATATTTATTTTTAATATTTCTTTGACTTTAATATAAAATTGAGATCTGTATTGCGCGTTAGTTCTCAACTGTTAACGCGACGGTTGTAGATTCGATTCCCACTTGATGTAATTATTAAATGTTATTTTATTTGACCTCTTCAATAAGATAAAATGTGGCATTGAGAGGGGCAGAAACCAGAGAACAGAGTCTTTTGACACTAAGCTCTCTCTACCTACTAGTATATGTGCGAAAAATCGCGAAATTGCCTATTTTTATAATATTACGAAAGAAAGACAACAATTGTATAAAATATCTCGACATGAAAGCCTATAACATTAAAACAACCGTATCGTTCCCCTCAAAAGATTTTACGATGTTATATGAACTCCTTTTATGATCTGGTGATAACCACAATGTAATAAACATTAAATAACAAATTAGGTTAAAAAAAATGGTAAAGAAAACGCTTAAAATTATGATTTCATTGTTCTGGTCATCCTTGTAAGGTCCATAATATAAAATTATTTTACATTCAGATCCAGATATATGCCTATTTTTAAAATACGGCGATTTATAAATAAGTTAAAAAAAATATTTAAGCGGCTTAAACTTAATTTTGAGAAGAGCGCTTTGGGAAGATTAAAGCAAGCTCAGATGAAGCAAGTTTAACGTCTTATTTCTAAGTGAGAATACTTTGAACATGTGTTCGATATTTATAATGTTAATGTGTGTCATTAAGCCCAATAGTATATATTTTTACTATACTTAAGCAAAATTTGTGTTAAATTGAAATCCACTGAGATTTTGTTTTATTTTAATACTACTATTTGTATAAATAGATTCTTGTTTTCAAAGAATACAGTATCGATGATAAAAGTTAACGCGGAATGAGAAACCAATAAAAGACGTAGGTATATGAAGAGACTACCCCCTTAGGCACAAAGTGTGAAACTTAAAAAAATGTAGCCAGCCACTCGCTTTATTCCCTAGCGGCGTAATCAGGGAGAACAGAGCGTCAAACGGTATCGTTCAATGTATTTACTGTCATCAACCTCTTCATACAAAACTAAAAATTCTTTTTTTTGTAATAATGAATACCCTAAGCTTAATGAAAATATTTTTTTTTGTAAAATCTTGTTTTTAAATAATAAAATAAAAAATACGCCTTCTTGTGGTTGATTACTAATTATTTTCTTGAATATTTCTTTAAGAAAATCAAAAATATTTAATTTTGACACAAAAACAAGAGAAATCCGTACTTCAAAAACAAAATGACGTAAAACATCTATGTAAATAAAATATTTATGTTCCAAATAAGCTATAGCAAAAAATAGGTACATATTCATAAACTAAACTACGCATACGTTCAAACCGCTATGTATGGGGCGTGCAGCCAATCTTTCCCCCGGACGTGATCTCCCTTACAATACGAGTAAATCTATAGAAAATAAACTTTTTTCCAGTCCACAGTACGCCAGGTGGGTACGACAGGTGTAACCGGGTCGAATTGGGTTAGATTACAGTAAATTTTGAAGACTTTTCTTATATTGTTACCGTGACCTATATTTCTTTTAGCTTTATATTGATCATATAAGGATAGGTAGAAATAAATATAATAAGAAGTCATTACAAAAAGCCATTTTGAAAACGTATAACATTTTGAACGCAGCAGGATTCGAACCCGCGCCTCCTGAAAACCAGTCAGAGCGACTGAACTGCTGCTTTGTTCAAATTTTTAAACGTTTCCTAAATATCCTTTTCAATTTTGCCAAGTGTGGAATAACACTTTAAAAAATGTTTAAAACAAGACATTCCGTTCTCCACTTTTTGTCCAATTTTGTGAAACTGTATGTTTAATGGTGGAATTAAACCCCTTTGCCTTATAAATGGTAGTAAATTACGTGTAATAATTCTAGCAACTGGAAATCGAACTGACGACCATTGCGTTTAGATTCCAATAATGTCCCATGTCTTTATGGTGACGAATCTAAATGAAAACTATGAAACCTAAATAAATCCCTGGTTATAATGAGGAAATAGTATTATGCAATCCGTTCTTCGCTGTTCTTTTTGTTTTGGCTCTTTTAAAGAAAAAAGCGTACCTTATGTCCAAAAAGAACTTAAAAATATTTTCTTAACGGTAATTAAATATGAATATTTTTGTCTTCAATTAAAGTATAAACTGGAAAATGGAGTGTCTTGACACTAGGTTCTCTACGTGCTCTGATATTAGCGTATACATAAAAGCGTGAGTAAAGCATGAAAGAATATGTTTTTAGAATGGGAATTGAAATTGTAACCACCGCGTTTAGTTCACAAATATGCAATATAGTCAACTTTACCATAACAGCGGATAACAATTTTATAAGCTTTTTAATTTTTTTAATTGTTATCCACACTTAGAATACTGAAAAAGATACTTAGAAAATGTATACAAACTCAACACTTAATGGGCAGAGCGATTTCAAAAGGCACAGGTTCAAATCCCGCCGCGTTCAAATTTTTATACGTTTTTTAAATATCTTATATAAACTAACAAAAAAGTATATTAATTCACATAAAGGTGTATAGTAATACAATATTAAAAAAATGACGTGACAAATAAAAATTAAGCTGTCGTCTGCCATTTTGTATACATGAATAACTAAAATGGCCTTTCGTTTTAGTGTTAGCGTGGTTAGATTCTATTTATTTTTAAAATGTTACGTTATATTTAATTTTTTATTGTAAAATGGTGTGACCAGCTAAAAAAATGCGAGTCATTAATTCAATTTTTAAATGTTTAAATAGTACAATTTTTAAATATTGTATATACACTATTTATACTATTTTAAGCCTATGATTTAGTCTGAGCCATATATAGGAGCCATATAAAAAAAAGGTTTATGAAAACGATTTTTTTATAAGAATAAATAACACTTTCAAATTCTCACTCAGAGGAATAATTATAATATCATGGTTAGAAAACGAAACGTGACGTTGAGTTCTGCCACTCAACTCAATATCTCAATTACGGACGGAAAGTGGAGAAAGGAGTATTTTGACACTAAGTTATCTCTGCCTATCCTGCTGTGAGTAAAAACCGTGAAGCTAAAAAAATCGAACCCAAAACCATCAGAGTAACAGCTGTAAACACGATCATCAAATTCGACCTTACCAAGTTAATAAATTAACAATTTACCCACTGTGTATAACGTAAGGCAATTTCCCTTATATTTCGGCTATCAGGTTTCGAGAGATAAGTGATTTGATACATTAGCTAATATTCTAAAAGCAGGTAGAGGTCCCGGGTTCAAAATTGGTGGCCACTTTTATTATATTTAAAATATTAAAAAAATGTTTTTGAATGTTTATCCTTAAATTTTCTTCAAATTGAAGCAAAGAAAGAATGTTTAAATTTTATATATTAAATACTGTATAGGGAGTCAAGTTCCTTGATAGCCTGGGTCAAAAATTAAAACTATTTTTAATAAAATTTTATAAATACATATTTAGATATGTAAAGAGTTATATATTTTTTTAATTTAGTCACCGAAAAAGAAAAGGGACGGTTACATTTAAAGAAAACGTATAAAAATTTGAACGCAGCGGGATTCGAACCCGCGCCTCCTAAATACCGTTCAGGCGCTCTTACCACTGAGCATGCGTTCGGGTTCGAATCCCGCTGCGTTCAAATTTTTATACGTTTTCTTTAAATGTCTTTTTCAATTTCCCTAAGTGTGGAATAACACTTTAAAAATGTTTAAAAGGGACGGTTACATTTATCACACAAAAATAATCCTTCAAAGAGCCGCATGTGGCTCGCGAGCCGTAGGTTGGTCCCCGGTATATACCTACACTATGATTACGTTATTGTGTAAGTAAGGACATATGTATATACTCCAAAAATGTATTGTTTTATGCATTAAATTCAGGAAAATTCTGAAATCTCTGCTTCAATTCCTTCATTTGAATGTCCGAAACTAAATATTAAATTCAAAACTACATCCTTGTCATGATTAGACTAATTATTTAATCAATTGTGTTTATTTGTGTAATATACATTTTCAATAATCATATATTCTGACTCCGAAAGTGATAAGGCCAGTCGTGGCTCAGAGGCACAAAGTGTGACTGCAAAGCGACGGGTTGTGGGTTCGATTCCCACTCGAGGAGTGGAAATATTTAATATATCCATTTTCTTCGCTCTGGTGTCAAGGCAAAGTGTGGTGTTAAGCCCCGCCACTTAACACAGCAGGTTAGGCAGAGGGAACGTAGTGTTAACACTAGGTTCCCTCTGCCTAACCTGCTGTGTGCGGGATACAGCGTAAAGCTAAGAACAAAGAAAAAAAGTGATAAAATTTAAATGTCATCATGACGCATTAAGACTACACATACTCCTACATAGTCTAGTCTATCATTTATCATTTTTTATATTATAATTTTCTTTAGCTTCACGCTTTATCCCCTGTGGGGTAGTCAGAGAAGACTGAGCGCCAAACGCTACGGTCCCTGCCTACTTCTTTCGCCTCGTCCACTGTCATCAACATCTTCATGCACACCCTCCGGAGGCTCCTCATGCGTTTTACATCACCTACCCTTAGTATCATCGATACTGAGTTCTCAAAGGTCATATTTCACAAGTAACATATTTTTTTAATTATATTTCCTACCTCCATGACTTATGCTCTACAACGTTCTGCTCTTCAGTTACATTATTGCAAACGTTTTATAGAGAGTAGATAGTACAGGATGGAGTGTTCAAACACTACGTTTTCTACTTTGCTATGATTGGTTTAAGCTTAAGACTAAAAAAATCTGTTACACATATATTTTCCTTCAGATTTATGAACAGAAGCTTAAGTTATACTTGATATTTATGACTAAACTTTTATAATTGAAAGAGCCTCCATTATACCAATAGGCATGTGCCCGGCATCTCAACGTGAGGTTGTTAGTTCAAATCTCGCTTAAAAATATTTTTACGTTGTACATTTTTTATACAAAATGAGACGTTAGATTCGTTGTTCAATATTTTAAAAAGGGAAAAATGTGATTTCATAAAAAATGGCCCAAAAAATCCCTAGTTAATTATAGTAAGGTCATTAGATAAAATTTCATGAATAATTGAGGCTTTCATGGTGCAGTGGGACAGCGTCGGACGGTAATTGCGATTGGTTGTGGGTTTGATTCCTACTTGAAATAATGATCTTAATCTTGGTTATTAAATATTTACCCCCTCTCTCTCTCTCTCTATTCTCTATAAATATGTATGACGACTCGATTGATTATTATATAATTTATAATAAAATCAATCATACATATATATATATATATACATACAAATACAAGTACATGTTAGAATTTAATAAAAATTGGACGTAATATATAATATTGAAGTCTTTCACAGTAGAAATATAATAATATAAAAAATGAAAACGAGATTGATTGATAAATACAGTTTCCGTGGAACCATTCATTCACGTCAGCCACGTGATATAATTCATTAAAGCGGGGCAATGGCATCGTTTAATTGAAAAATATACATTTTTCATAAATGTATACATAAATATAATTAAATGAAACCTATATTACAATAAATGTAAAATTTATCATATTTATAGAAATAAATGAAAATTCTAGATTCAGTGTTTTGTAAATAAAACAATGACTTCCATTTAAAAATATGATAAGAACGAACAAAAAAAATACGAAAAAATATCCAAAAAAAGGACATTTTCTATACAAAATTCAATAATAAAGCAATATAAACGCACTTACGTAATCTTATCTACTATACTTACATACGAGGACAACAAAAGTTTTAAACAAACGATCAAACCACCGTTACACTAGAAGAACGACACAAAAATGACAATTAGGTGTCAAAACGTGGCTATTTCTTATTATTTTTGTATGTTTTATTTATTATTTCAATGGTATCGGGTTCATTTCCAGCCTGGGTCGTATTATTTTGATAAATATTGGCTTAGCTATGGATACGTGTGTCCCGGCTGGTTACTGCCGGCGGTATACGTTGTGGCCAGTTAGAACTGCGCGCGCAATGTTATACGATAAAACATGCGCTGCTTTTATTACGTAGGTGTAACGCTTAAGTATTAGTGCGTTGGGACGTTTAAAAAACTTTGTTAGGTTTATAGCTCAGGGGGGCAGTTGATTAATAAAGTATGGGCTAAATTAAGTCCAAAGTTGAGACTCCCAATGATATAAACAGAGTTGAAATATGTTTAACATTTTATAGTGTTATTCATAGACTTGAATTGAAAAAGGTAAAGCGCGGCTTTAAATTTTGCCACTTAACACGCAAGCCTCCGAATTCGGCGGAAAGTGGGGAACGGAGTGTCTTAACACTAGGTTCCCTCTGCCTACTCTGCTGCGTGCGGGATACAGCGTGAAGCTAGAAAAAAAAATAGAAAAAGAGGTTTTTTAAGAAACGTTTAATAAATAATACACCAAATTTGCGCCATGAATGCATAGGTTAGTGGTTAGAGCGCTTGGATGGTTTCTAAAAGGAGCGGGTTCGAATCCCGCTGCGTTTTAATATTTAAGCGTTTACTAAAAATTTATTTTTCCGGTATATATTACAATAGCAGCTAGGGGCCCGCTCTCGGCTTCGGTATGTGAAGTACATATCTGTTTCGTTATATAGCAACCACCGGGTAGGTATTTTTGAAAAGTATAGTATGCCTGTGTTTATCTTTGTCTTATCAACTATATTTATGCCAAAATTCATTACAATCGGTCAAATGGTTTAGATTTTACATATAAAATTTCATCCCGTATGTAGAGGTTGATTTTTGAAAAAAATAAGTAACCTATGTTTGACTCTGGATTTTTTACTACTTTCATTCTAAATTTCATCCAAATCGGTAGAAGATTAACTGTTAAAGCGTAACAGACAAACAGGCAGGCTTTCGCATTTATAATATAAGAACTAAGCGTTTGTGAGTTTTTTGTGTGTGAACCGATTTCTATATTATCTATATTATGCCTGACTTTTATAGGAGTTTATTTGTTTTGAAAGACGGAGAAATTTATAAACTAATCTAAGCACAGGAAAAAGCACCATGAAAAATATTTTCGTACGTACGCTGTATATGCATATAATTCTATAAAATATATATTTTAATAAATATATATTTTAATAAATATATATTTTAATAAATAAAGGCCAGTTGTTGGCCTAGTAGCACAAGCGTGTGACTGTAAACGGCTGGTTGTGGTTTCGATTCCCACTCGAGGAGTGGAAACATTTAATATTTCTAATTCCTTCGCTCTGGTGTCGAGGCAAAGCGCGGCGTTAAGTTCCGCCACTTAACACGCAATGCCTCCGAATTTGGCGGAAAGTGGAGAACGGAGTATCTTAATACTAGGTTCCCTTACCCTCCTGTGTGCGGGATACAGCGTGAAGCTAAAAAAAAAGAAATAAATATATAAATTGGAGCAATTCGTAGTTTAAGCGAGAAAGCGGACTGCTGAAAATATGAAACAGCTATAACCCTCTAGCCTGCGTAGGCAAAGTCACGAACGGGTCGTTAGTGATAGATACACGCATACAGGCGAACTATAAATCGTATATTAAATGAATAAAGAGGCCAGTCGTGGCGCAGTGGCATGAACGTGTGACTGTAAACGACTGGTTGTGAGTTCCCACTCGAGGAGTGGAAATATAATATTTCTATTTTCTTCGCTCTGGTATCCGAGGCAAAGCGCGGCGTTAAGTTCCACCACTTAACACGCCATGTCTATGAATTCGGCGGAAAATGGAGAACGGAGTGTCTTAACACTAGGTACCCTCTGTCTACCCTGCTGTGTGCGGGATACAGCGTGAAGATAAAAAAAATGAATAAAGTTCAGCTACCGGTAAACATTTTATTGATGTGCGACTCCGTTTTTGACTTCATATTTGATATTTCACTTAATTTTAAGAAAGATTTTCTTCATCCATATTATTACCGATATTATATGATAAACTGTTGGAAGTGTACTACGTTTAAGAGAAGACGCTTGGATTACTTTTTTGCTAAGTGTGACACTAATTAATTGGCACAATGAACTTAAAGTTACGACTCTCCATTCTCCGCTAGAATTCGAAATATTGTGTCTTAAACGAGCCACAATTACAAACAAATTCACTAAACTTTTTCTATCTTCCTTTAAATATGTCGGAAGTGTGAAGGTCAAAACAAATTTTTGAAGGGATGCTGTCGAATTATAGTTACAATATATTTAAAAATTATGGTAATAGATACGAACTACTTTTCTAATGATCCATATTTTTGGAAGAAATTTATTATAAGCATCGAATTGTAATATGTATTAAAACATTAATCTAAAATCTTATAAGATTGGAGAGCGGAGTGTCTCATCACTGTCTACTTTTGTAAGCATAGGAAAGCTTGAAGTTAAAAAAAACAACATATTTCTCACTTTACAAAAATAAAAACAAATACCTGACAACTGACTACTGTAAAGTTTCTAAACGTCCGGTTTCGGTAAAACAAATTCGGAGGAATTGCGTGTTAAGTGGCGGGACTTAACGTCTAGCTTTACCTCGACACCAGAGCGAAGAAAATGGAAATATTAAATATTTAAATATTTCTACCCCTTAAGTGGGAATCGAACCCACAACAAGTCGCTTTACAGTCACGCCTCTGCACCCCTGACTGACTAGTGTTTTCGAATAATAAAAACATCACGTATATTTTATCATCCGGTTATATCAGTTTTATTGCAAAAATATATAAAATCTGCAATTCTTTTTTAAAAATTATATTTAATTCAGGTATAAAAATAATGAAAATTCAACGAAATTCTTCGGTAAACCAATTTTAACATGTTCTACAACCGAGCTGCAAGCGATGATTAAATGTTTTCATTAAGGTGAGGTAATATATGAACGTAATACAAGTAATATGTTTTAATTTTAATTTCAGATGTATTCTACTTTTGGAAAGCAAAGAGAACATCCTGCAATTTGTAAATTTTATAAATGATGAAAATGATGATATCCAATTCAAAGATATTTTTTCTTTAACTTTACGCTGTACCTCGCACATAGCAGGGTAGGTATATATCCGTTCCCAACATTCTATGGAATTCTAAAGGCATTAGATGTTAACTAGCGGAACTTAACGCCGTGCTTTGCCTCAACACCAGATTGAAAAAAATGAAATATTAAAAATTTCAATTGATCGAGTGGAAATCGAAATCACAACCACAAGTAGCATACGTAGACTCCTCGACTGATCTCTTCAAAGATACCATTGTCACTAATAAATAAATATAAATAGACTGGGAAAAAGATACTTCTGAATTTCTTACTTGCTGTTCTTCTCATATCTGAGGCGTCAAAATTATTTATTTGACTTTAAAAAATGTAATATGTAGCTTCTTATTTTAAATGTTCTTCTTGTTTTAAATAGCACCTAACTAGATAGACCTAATTGGAGTCTAGGTCAAAAGGAGCAACGTTTTATTTCAGACGCAATAGGTCTTAGGTTTAATTCTCACTCGTAGGAAATTTAAATTATATAATTTTTTCCGTTATGTCTTGTTTGACGCAAGCAACGTGCAGCGTTGAGTTCAGCCACTTAACAAGCAAAGTCTTAAATTGGGATGTAAAATGGAACGAATTATCTAACACTAGACCCTCTCTGCCCTGTTATGTGGAAAAAAGCGTGAAGTTGTATGTTAAATATTAAAATTTTGATAGCAATTTGCGACTGAAGGGAAGAAAGAACGGTCAAAAATTTCTACAGGTGAAAGAAAACACGATCAAAACTATTAGTCGAAGTCGAAGAGAGGTGCACAAAATTAGTAATATTGGCTTCTTTAAAGGCTAAATGTCCAACGAAAGCACAAATTTTATACCACTTTACAATATTGCAGCCATAATATAATTGATATAAAACTTCTTAAAAATAGCCTTTTGAGAATATTTTGACTCATAAAGTAGACAAATAGCTAGAAATCCTTATGTTACTGTTTAGCTTACGAAATTATTTGTAAATTTGTTAAAGCATATTTGTTTAAAGCCACAAAACCAGCTTTACTCTTTTTCCAGTGGTCAGAGAGAACCTAGTGTCAAGACACTCTGTTCTCCACTTTCCACCAGAAATAGTGACGTAAAAAGGAACTAAAAAAATGCAAGGGGTCACTACATTACCTATGAGTTTGATCCACATTAGAATTTATCTAACAAAATATAATTTTCATTCATATCATTCCTGTAATAATAGTAATACCTCGCTGTATCTCGCACACAGCAGGGTAGGCCTAGTGTTAAGACACTTCGTTCCCCTCGCCGAACTCGGAGGCATTGTGTTTAAGTGGCGGAACTTAACGCCGCGCTTTGCCTCAACACCAGAGCGTAAGAAATGGAAATATTAAATATTTCCACACCACGAGTGGGAATCGAACCCACAACCAGTCGCTTTACAGTCACCCTGCGCCACGCCTTGCCCCAAATATGGCATATCATTCTCGATTTTAATATCATTTTCAATATTTTAATACCCCAGCAATATTAAGTTCCGGAAGTCAATATTCAATGTCTCAGAATTTAGGAAAAAGTAACCAACGGTTTGTATTGCCGCTAGATTCTTTCTTCTATTGGGCTTTGAACGAATGTGGAGCAGGTGTCAAGACCCACCATAGTCCACTCTATGTGCAAATAGGAGATATTAAGTGTTGAGCGGAACTCAGAACGTCACGCAGAACTCGATATTGATTTTTATTTTGTCACCAGAGTGAAAATATGAAAATAGTTTAAATATATTTACTTCCTGAGTGGAAATCGAACCCACGACCACTGAAAATCATTTTTTTCCTAAAGGATAAGAAAAGCTTGTGGAAGTAACATTGAATAAAAATAATTAGAGTTTGTTTATTGAAAAGGAATCGTCGAATTTGAATGTATATTTATTTAAATGTATTCCTAATTTCTATACCTAAGAAATGAAATTAGGTAAAAAATAAAAATTAATTATTAGTAAATGAGCTTATACTATTAAAAATATTGTTTACTCGTGTTTTGTTCATAAACTACAATTATATATTTAATATTACATATGAGTTATACAATTAATATATTAGATATACAATTGTTAAAAATTAAAATATCATATTACGATGCCTCTTTTCTTTATAAAATTTTTTTAAATAATTATAAGTACTTAAGTATAAAAATATTAACATAAACATACTCACTTACCCATTCCTTATCAATATGTCTATATATACAGTACGAATGTCTAAATTAATACACGTACCTGAAACAGAGAAAAAAATAGTAAAAACAATCATTAAAAAATTATTTGTTAAAAAACATATAAAAATATGTGATGTCAAAGCTTTATTAGAGGTTATTGTGGCGCAGTGGTAATTGTTCTGACTACACATGTGATTGATTGTGGATTCGATTCCCAATCAGGGTAGGGATAATATTTCTTTTTTTTCATTTCATAGCTCTGGTAACTAAGACAAAGGCGCGAGACGTTCAGTTGTTTCGGACGAAAAATGGATAACAGTGTCTTGACATAAGTTTCTTGCTGACCTTTGCGAGAAAAGTGTAAAGCTATAAAAAAATAGGTTTCTATCATATATATAATTTATTACAACTATTTTAAATACGATCTCTTTAGACTTGCTTGTACGACGTTTCTATGTATTTACCTTTATATTAGTCCATCAATCAATATAAGAATAGTTTACAACATGACATGACACACTTCTTTTTGTCCGATTTGGTAGAAAAATTACACAAAAATATGTATATCCGAAAACCACAATTTAATTAATGTTACAAATGATGTTGAGGTAAAGCACAGCGTTGACTTCTGTCACTTAATGCGTAATGCCAGCAAAAAGCGGAGGAGTGACGGAGGAGGAGCAACGGAGTGTTTTGACATTAGATTCCCTCTGCCTATTGAGCTATGTGCTAGATACACTGTATCTATGAAGCTAAAAAAAATAAACATTCGTATATACCTACTACATACATATACAATATGGCGTGCAATCAACTGCCATCACGTTCCAACTGTACCGCAACTATATTTCCTCTGGTACTATATTAATTTTTGGTGCTTTAATATTATATGATTGTATATTTCTTTATAACTCTTTATTTAATATAATAAAAAACATAGTCTTAGTATATTGAGGTTAATTTAATATGAGGGACCAGTCGTGGCATAGTGGCACGAATGTGTGACTCTAAACGACTGGTTGTGGATTCGATTCCCACTCGAGGAGTGGAAATATTTAATATTTCCATTTCCTTCGCTCTGGCATCCGAGGCAAAGCGCGGCGTTAATTTTCGCCACTTAACACGCAATGCCTCTGAATTCGGCGGAAAGTGGGGAACGGAGTATCTTTACACTAGGATCCCTATGCCTACCCTGCTGTGTCCGGGATACAGCGTGAAGTTAAAAAGTAATAATAATATGATAAATGAGGTATATTGAGAGATTTTACTTATTCACTTCAATATATTTCATTATTTTTGCATTCACGCATTTTCTTTACTTTGGAATTTTTTTTCACAAAATTTTTCACTTAAACGACAATGTGCTTTGGCTGACACAATTCTACTTCGTACTTTATTAAACGAAATTGTAAAACGGAAAAATTTCAAAACGGAAAATGAGTATCGAACCTACAATCTCGTGTATAGTAGCAAAAAATCATATTATATTCCGCCTAACGACCTACTGCTTAGAGACTATCCTCTAATTTCCACCCAAATTCGAGACAATGAAATAAGCGACGGAATGACCACAGTATGTCCTATCAAAGCGGAAAAATAAAACTATTTTAAGTATAATCGGTTCCACGAATGGGAATCGAACCCACAATTATGGGGTATGTTTTATAATCGGATGCTGTCTCACTGCACCACGATAGCCTCAACAAAGAAATAATTTTGAAAAATATGAGCTATTCAAACATACTAAATCTTATTAATAATACTTATAACCTATTAATAAATAGTATTTTCATTTCATCATAAATAGTATTCAAATAAAAGATTTTATTTAGAAAAATACATTTTCAAAAAGGCCAAAAAAGTTACAAAAAATAAGCATTTTTTAGTAGTAGTAAAGTGGCGCCATCTATCGGTTACGTGCCACATTTTGAGCTGGCAACAGCTAGAGCTTTTAAGCTTGTTCGTTTTCAAGCGAACATTGAGCTTTACTCGAGTACCATAGATGGCGTTGAAATACTAGAAAAATGCTGTTTCAATAGCATTTTGGGATAGGGTCTGACTGTAAATATTAATGGCCGCAGGTTCGATTCCCACTTGCAGGAGTATTTACTTCAAATATTTCAATTTATTCGGTTTGTAACCTAAAACAAAGAAAAGCGTCAAAATTTGATGCTCAACACGTTGTGTTTTTCATTTTGATTTCGGGCAGAAAATGAAAAACAAAAAAATAAATTAGTTATTCCCATTTAGTCCCTCTAGCAAGTCATGTACGGCGTTGAGTTCCGCCATTCGACAAGTAATGTATCGTATTCAGGAACAACATGAAAATTTCCTCTCTTTTCCTTCTTTGCATAGAAATTCTTGCCTTTTCACGCATAAAAGAGTAGTGAGAGAGTACCTGTACCTAATGTCAAGACACTCCGTCCTCCACTTTCCGCTCGAAATAGAGACACTGTTTGACATGTTTTGGCGGAACTCTAGAATCATAAAAACCGTGACACTAAAGTTATATATGAAAATAATTGGATACTTAATTGCATACGCTTATACCAATCAAGGACAGATTTTGTATTGAATAATCGTTAATTAAAACCAAACTCCATTAATTGAATCTATTCAATTTTGAAACTATATAAATATATTTCGAATAGATGGTTTATATTATTTTGCTATTTATTACACTATTTAAAAGTATTCTACAAATATTGTTAATTAATCCATACTTTATATATTATAAATGCGAAAGTCTGTGTGTTTGTCTGTCACGCTTTCACGGCTAATCTACTGGTCCGATTTGGATGAAATTTAGAATAAAGGTAGTAAAAATGACTGGGTCTTACATAGGCTACTTAGTTTTTCAAAAATCCACCACCAAGGATTGCAATATACCGAAACAGCTAAGTAGATGACGCGGCGAAGCCGCGAGCCGCTAGGGAAAAATAATTTTACGCGTTTTCCGGCATAACATTGTAGACAGAACACAATGTGACAACAAGTCTTGAGAAATCGGAACATTGCATGTTGAAATGTGAATGGAACAAGACTTTGGGATTTTTGGGCCAGTTCCGAGACATCCAAATAATTTTAAAAATTCATTCCCCTGATTAGGAATCGAACCGACAGCGAAATATGTTTACAATCAGGCATTGTTCGGCTACGCCACGGCGATATCAACGGAGCTTATAAATATAAACAATGTCATTTTCGTTATGTTGTATACATTTTGTTTACAAAAAATACGAAAAAATAGTGGAGATAAGCTGATATAGTTGAAAGCTTAATCTTATTCGCATTAACAAAGTTAAAATGAAAACAAACAAATCATATAAAATACTGTAATGTTATATATTTGATAAAGCTTTATTTTTTTTAGCTTCTCAAGTTAAGTGTTTAGTGGCGGAACTTAACGCCGTGCTTTGCCTCGACGCCAGCGCGAAGAAATTATTATATTTAATGGTAGGAATCGAATCCACAACCAGTCTGATTTACAGTTACACTTTGTGCCACATTTGATGTAATGGTTATCAAAATCAAAATCATTTTTTTCTCTATTCAAATAGGCTATTACAAAAAAAATATAGCTTCACGCTATATCCCGCACACAGCAGGGTAGGCAGAGGGAACCTAGTGTTAAGACACTCCGTTCCCCACTTTTCGCCGAAGGCTTGCGTGTTAAGTGGCGGAACTTAACGCCGCGCTTTACCTCGACACCAGAGCGAAGAAGCGAAGAAGGCAATTATATATAGAGCAATAATAATAATAGGCTATTACAATCGCATTTAAATCATCATAGTCAGTTAACATAAAATATAATATTAGTATTATCCTAGCTTCACCTCTGTGTGTGAACTAAAACATACAGATTCACATCATTACATTCTAAAATGTGCAGCGTTGAGTTCCGTCACTTAACACACAACGTCTCGATTTCGGGCGGAAAGCGGAGAACGGAGTGTTTTGATTCTAGGATCTCTCTGTCTACCCTGCTATGCAGAAAATGCGTTAAAAATTTAAACTCCATACCCGATTAAAAATAAGTTTTCGATTGACCGCTTGTCTTCTCGGACATTATCAATAAAATGATTCGTAAGCATAATTATTGTAAATTACTTTTCAAAGTATCGGGCGTATTGAGCGTATTTATCTTTAAATTTAATAGACTTTAAAATTAAATAAGTTATATGTGGTAGAAACCATCGTGGCGCAGTGTGAATGCGTCTAACTGTAAACACGATTATTGTGAGTTTGGTTCCCGCTCGGGGGAATGGGTAATCATTCTTATTAATCATTGTCAAGGGAATGATAATAATATATAAATATTATTTATTTTCTCCGCTTTGGTACCTAAGACAAAGCGCGGCGTTAAACTCCGCCACTCAACACGCAATGTCTTGAATAAATGCGGAATACGGAGAACTATAAACGATGAACTAGCCTGCTATATGAGAACAAATGTAAACTTTCTAAAAATGATTATTTTTTTCTTTTATTTTAACGTCACGAAATCCGTTACGGATACCAGCCCGAGTGGGGACTCGGGACGTGGTTATGTGGGACTCCGGTGAGGCAAAATGGTAACGCCGCCGTTACCCACTAAAGCCTGACGGTGCTCCTTCTCGACCGCCACTAGCCGGGCCACGGGGACCGAATCAATCGTCCAAAGACACCGGCGGCGGCAGCCTGCAAGGCACGTCGCGGAGTCAAGGGTGGTCACCCTCGACGGCCTGCTCGGAGTAGCGCGCGGGAGCGACCGCGCGCGCCTACTCGGGCCAGGTGAGTAGGCGGTCAGCTAGCCCTACGCTGACCGCCCTCTGGCCGGTAAGGGCGGAAGGCGACGATCAAATCCTTAAAATGGTGTCGTAACTTCAATAACTTTTTAATAAAATAAGCTTACAATAGCTTTGCCTTGATGCTTATATTTTTAAAAAGTATTATTTATGATTCATGTAATCCTATTATTACTTCTATCAATATCTACCTACCTATATATTTTTTATTTATTTTATTCGCTACTTTAGGAAGTAATACGGTATGAAGTTTTTTATAGATCATTTTGCTAAATTAATTAACGTAAGTTGTTAAATATTACTATTACAAATTTTAATATGAAACTCCTTTGAGTTAATATTATATTAAATTTCGTAGTTATTTGTAACTCATTTAAATAATCTTTTTTTTTTCAAAATAATACAAAAAATAGTAAAGGTGATATAGTTGATGTTAATCTTATGCACAAAAACAAAAAAACTATGACTATAACTTATGATATCACACTCAATTGAAATAAATTTTCGATGACATTCGTCAACTCTGATATTATCTGTGAAATGAAATCTTAGGGTCTTTACACATAACTTTTATTAAAAACGCGCGTTTTCAATGAGCGCTTTCACTGTGTCAAACTTCAATCAATCAATCAAATCAATTGTACTGTTTAAACCGTTTTGATTTAAAAACACAAAAAAACGCTCGCTTGTATCTCTAAATATGGATATAGATAAAAAAGTGTGTTTGTAGTGATTTTATATAATTTAAGTTACGTAACTCAAATTATCATAAGAATCATTTTTTTAATTTTATTAATTTTTAATTGTTTTTTTTTTAATTATTATTATATAATATCCCCTCATTGGTAAAGCATGTTCTCAATATTTACGCTATTTTATTTTATTTATGCAAAAATCGTGTGCTGGGTGACAACGTGACTTCAATTTTGCGTTTTACGCGCGTTAACAGTGTGTAACATAAAATGCCTTAAGGTTCATCATTTCACTGATACCATCACAGTAGACTAATACTATCGAATACTTATTTCAATTGGGTCAAACCTCAAAAGTCACAACACAGGGTATTAATTATAAATTACTTTTGAAAGTTATGAACATGGCGTGTTGTTAGTTATTGATAAATGGGCGTGAAAGTAATGATTATAAATCTATATAATTATAGTTATTTTTATAAAACAATTTTATTTTATAAAATAGTTTCTTTCTGATGTTTATCATTTTAAAAAAATATTCATGTTTCATTCAATGCCTTTTTTCCTGATATTAATATGTATCTCAATTATGTTACCTTGTAGTTAGTTTTATGGGGCTATTTTACATTGAAAATCAATTGTAGGAGCATAATCTTTCACGTATAGCAGGTTTGACCTCCGATGGGAGTGCTAATCAGATACATTTTTTTATAGCTTCACGCTGTATCCCGCACACAGCAGGGTAGGCAGAGGACACCTAGTGTTAAAGCATTCCGTTCCTCACTTTCCGGCGAATTCGGAGGCGTTGCGTGTTAAGTAGCGAAACATAACGTCACGCTTTGCCACGACACCAGAGCGAAGAAAATGGAAATATTAAATATTTCCACTCCTCAAGAATCGAACCCACAACCAGTCGTTTACAGTCACATTTTATGCCCACAAGCCACGACTAGCCTCTACTTGCATTCACAAATTAATATTAGCAATAAGTTTTCAAGCCAAAACAAATGAACAACGAATTCGAACTTAAAACTCATTTTTTTCGTCTAAACCTTAAACAAAAAGCTAATATAAACTTCCAACGCTCAAAGGCTGTCCTTGAGGCGTCCTTATCTCTACACCGGTAATCCCTCTAGATAGCAGGAGAAATTCCTCCTCGAAATTCTCATTACCGGTTAAAAAGCTATCTTGCGATGTAATTTTTTGTTACTTTTCATCTTATTTAATAAGAGAAAAAGTGAATTGGAAATGTTTAAATTGATATTCAAAGAGTGTTTTGTTAATAATACTGTATAAGGGGCCAGTAGTGGTGCAGTGGCACAAAGTGTGACTATAAAGCGATTAATTGTGGGTTCGATTCCCACTCGAGGAGTGGAAATATTTAATATTTCAATTTTCTTATTTCAAATTTCTGGTGTCGTGGCAAAACGCGGTGTTTAGTACCGCCACTTATATAAAAATTTACGTTCATGAACGCGAGGCTTAGCGGTCAGAGCGCCTGGACGGTTCCAGGACGCGCGGGTTCGAATCCCGCTGCGTTGAAATTTTTATACGTTTTCTATATGTCTTGTTCAATATTAATGGTTGGTTATAACCTAAGGAAAAGCGCGCGTTGAGTGAAACATGTTAATTACAAAATCTATATAGAAAGTATAATTATTTTTTTTAAAAAAAACTAGTGTCTAGACACTCCTTCTTCACACTAAAATACTAAGCGAAAAAAAATAAGTAACATTTATATAAAAAATCGTACATATAAAACATGTTTCAGATCACGTCCACTGTCCAGTAATCCCATAGGATCAGTTTAGCTCGGTTATTCGACGTTACGGTAATCTCGTTCTCATTAATGATTACTTGAAGATTGTAATGGGTTTTTTCCTTTATACTAGCATTTCGTCCCGGTTTTCCTTATGTTACTAATTTTTTTACAATTTTTTATTTAATTTGCTGAGGCCAATCGCGGCGTAGCGGCACAAAGTGTGACTGTAAAGCGATTGGTTATGGGTTGGATTCCCACTTGAAGATTATTTTATATTTCCATTATCTTCCCTTTGGTGTCGTGGCAAAGCGCGGCGTTAAGTTCTGCCACTTAATATACAATGCCTCCAATTCGACGAAAAGTGGGGAAAGGAGTTGGGGAAATCGTTATACGTTTATTACAACTTATTTATGTTCTTACCATCTCTGTAGATATATTTTTACGAATTTCTGCTACCCAAGTAAATTTTGTATACGTTTTCTAAATGTCTTTTTCAATTTCCTAAGTATTATTTACACATAAATAACACTTTAAAAATGTTAAAAACTAAAGAAATGTATTCAGGATTGTTACGTTACAACAGTGTAAACGCCATTGTGGTAACGTTAGACAGCGTCTGACTGTAAATGTGAGAAGCAGTGGGTTCAATTTCCACTCGAAAGAATGATTACCACTGCAACTGCACACTGCACTGCACTGAAAGTGGGGAATGGAGTGCCTTAACACTAGGTTCCCTCTGCTTACCTTCACGCTTTATCCCGCACGCCTGCTGCGTGCGAGATAAAGCGTGAATTTAAAAAAAATAGCGTTAATATTTTCGAAATCACAGACTGTTTTGTATTAAATAGACTGAAATTATAGATCATTTTTGAAATACAAATTTAAGTTTCTAAAATACTAAGAAATAACTTTATTTAGGTATAAATTAAGGATAACCAATTAAATTTCTAGAAGCAATCTGGATTAGCAATTAAAATATGTCCATATTTTGCAAATTGCTAATAGAGCAAAGTTTAAATTGCGTTGAGACGTTTTCATAACATCCCTCTAGTTATTTATTATAGTTTTGATCGAATTTCTATATTATTTTTTTATATAAGTATTTCTTTTTTCTTTACTTTTTCCCGCATAACGGAGAGAACCTAATTTCAAGGCACTGTGCCTTTCATTTTCCGCCCAAAAATCGAGACATTGTGAGGCGAATCTCAACGCCACGTTTTGTCTTTTTAATATAAGTAGTATATATAAATAGAAAAGGAGTAAAGTAATGAACATTTTTTTTTTTTTTAGCTTCACGCTGTATCCCGCACACAGCAGGGTAGGCAGAGGGAGAGGTCGTTGCACCGCAGTGGAACAGCGTCGGACTCTCAAGCAATGGTTGTGGGTTCGATTACCACTTGTTAAAAACGTTTATATTAAAAACGTGTGGCCGGTCGTGGCCCAGTGGCACAAGCGTGTGACTGTCCCACTCGAGGAGTGGAAATATTGAATATTTCCATTTTCTTCGCTCTGATGTCGAGGTAAAGCGCGGTGTTAAGTTCCGCCACTTAACACGCAAAGCCTCCGAATTCGGCGGAAAGTGGGAAACGGAGTGTCTTAACACTAGGTTCCCTCTGCCTACCCTGCTGGGTGCGGGATATAGCGTGAAGCTAAAAATAAATATAAAATAAAAATTAAAAAAAAAAATATTTAAAAAGTTTAAACTAATAACTTTTCAATTTATCCACAGAAATTAAATTGGATTTTTTAATTAGAATTTGCCAATTTCTTTGAGCAAATAATTTGAAAAGTTAGATGCGAAACCAATTAACTGTTAAATCAACTCTTTCATCACACAATGACTAGCCTTAAAAGTTTTCATCGATTTCTAAGAATGTAAATTTTGATTTTCATGAATTTTCTATGTATTTTGGAATGATTTTAAATAAAAAAAAACAAATAAATTTTACTAAACGTGGAATAGCACTTTAAAAATGTGTAATAAGTGATTTTCAACAATTTTCATTTAATTAACACAACTGCGTGGACATAAAATACCTAATCAAGACACTTCCCTTTTCTTTCAAAATTGAACGTCGCATGGTTTACAGGAGCGGAAAAAAAACGGTTTCTTGCTTCCCACGTATCAGGGTACTCAGAGACAACCAATTGTGGGACACTCCATTCTCCAACTACTGCCCAAAATTGACTTATTGTATGTCAAGCGTCTAACCGCAACGCTACGTTTTCTCTTCTTTCTTCAACGAAGCAATGAGAATTGTTGAAACAATGTAATTTGCACAAGCCATTCGGAAAACGTATAAACATTTGAACGCAGTGGGATTCGAACCGCGTCTTCTGGAAACCGTCTAGACACTATGACCGCTAAGCCATGTGTTCTTCTACCAGCTGCGTCGAAATTCTTATACGCTTATTATTACATATTTATGCTGTTAGCATCTCTGTAGAGAGGTTTTTATAAATTTTTACCACCCAAAGATTATTCTACGAACAATAATCGTTAGGGAATTGAAAAAGCTATTTAGAAAACGTATGAATTTAGATTTAAAAGCGGGGATGGAAATCGGTTTCCACGAGGCGCGGGTTCGAATCCCGCTGCGTTAAATTTGTTATATGTTTTCTAAATGGCTTTTTCAACATCCTAAGTATGTGAATAACACATTAAAAAATGTTTTAAAAAAATGTAATTTGCCATGTAGGAATTGAACCCACAAACAACCGTGTTTACAGTCAGACGCTGTGATCATGAAAGTAAATACATTACAAGTAGCAATACGACTGTTATTTTTTCTACCTATATAAAAACAACATGAAATAAAAACGTTTAGTTTTCACAAAAAACGAGTACTAAGCAAGTAATGCCTATATTTGGATAGTTTCCAAGATATCACAATTATGTTGAACAAACACCTAAGGGCATTTGAATTGTGGCTTTATCGTAGACTTTATAGGGCAAAAAAATATTAAATACATTTATAATTTTTTTAGCTTTACGCTGTATCCCGCACACAGCGGGGTAGGCAGAGGGAACCTAGTGTTAAGACACTCCGTTCCCCACTTTCCGCCGAATTCGGAGGCTTGCGTATTAAGTGGCGGAACTTAACGCCGCGCTTTACCTCGACACCAGAGCGAAGAAAATGGAAATATAATTTCCACTCCTCAAGTGGGAATCGAACCCACAACCAGTCATTTACAGTCACAAGCTTGTGCTATTGGGCCACGACTGGCCACATTTATAATTTAATAAAATATTTCATTTAAAGACGTTATTGAGTGATATATTTCGATACCCGAAATGTACAGATATTTATATGATAAATTTAGGCTGTTTACACTCAACTTACGAGTGAGCAACTAATTTACTAAAATTGAACTCTCTTATCTTACATAGAGACACACTAAACTCTCCATGAAACGTATAAGTCTATTAAAAAAATGATATTATAAAAAAAGAAATAACATTTTAACAATATATACGGACCATATGTTCATAGTGTGTCAGGTGTACATGTATAAAAATCTGAAGAGTTATATTTAATCATGTTATAACACTTTTAAAACATTTTCACAATTCATTCAAATTCAAATTCAAAATATCTCTATTCAAATATACTTTTGCAAGCACTTTTGAATCGTCGAATGAACACAAAATTGTCTTTTTTTTATGTTATATTAATTATCATATTGCTTTATTTTTATATTTTTATTTTTATATTTTTATTATTCTATTTTTATTTTTATATTTTTATTTTTATATTTTAATTATTATTGTATTTTTTTTTATTAATTGTATTGATTGTATTTTTTTTTATATAGATCTAAGGGTCTGAAATAGAGATTTATTTAATTTTAATTTAATTTAATAAAGCTACCACCGACTCGGAAGGCAGTTCTGCTGAGAAGAGCCGGCAAGAAACTCAACAGTTGCTCTTTTCAAATATATAAATTACAATTTTATTATTTGATACAATGGTAGCAAACCGGCATTGAACTTATTCAGATTAATTCCACGCATTTTTATCCTTTAAATACTCTTCTACAGAGTAATAAGCCTTACTTATTAATATATTATTATATATGTATATACTCAGACCCATAAAACATTTATTTACTTTTTGGAGGAGATAGCGTGGCGTTACAAGTCTTTCTTTATTTCTTGTTCCAATCGTGTGTGTATGTCACTGTTTTTTTAACAATAATCATAAATATATACTCAACTAATGAATAAAAAAGCTGCTTTACACTTTTTCCCTATTAGGAGGGTAATGAGAGACGTTCCCATGGCTTCGGCTAATGGTGGAAGAAGCACCGTGAGATTTTAATGGGTATAGACACCCTAAATCAACCATTCCTTAGTCTCACATAACCACGTTCGATTCCCTTACGAAAAAAGGTAGTCGGAGAGAACGTAGGGTAAGAATGTACATTCTCTACTTTCCGCCTGAAATTGACACATTGTCGTCAATCGTGCGGAATATTGAAACAGAATGCCGCTCGTTGTCTTATGTACCAGAGTGGAGCCATGAAAAGAATTTAAATATAATAATTTAAAGAAAACGTATAAAAATTTTGAACCCAGCGGGATTCGAACCCGCGCCTCCTGATCACGTCCAGGTACTCTCACCATTGAGCCATGCATTCTACTACCAGCTGCGTCAAAATTCTTATACGCTTTATTACAACTTATTTTTCCATTTTCCTAAATGTGGAATAACACTTTAAAAAGGCCCAGTGGCGCAAGCGTGTGACTGTAAACGACTGATTGTGGGTTCGATTCCCACTCGAGGAGTGGAAATGATATTTCCATTTTCTTCACTCTGGTGTCGAGACAAAAGCGCGGCGTTAAGTTCCGAACTCGGCGGAAAGTGGGGAACGGAGTGTCTTAACACTAGGTTCTCTCTGCCACGTTGCTATTGAATAAAATTCACAATTCACATCCAGCCAAATGTATTGAAGTATAAAATTGTATACTAACATTTTTATATGGCAGAAACACACAAAAGCGCTATCCGAGATACGGGAGCGATATCATAAAAACAAATGTCATCATCTATACGATTTACAATGTAAGTTGGGGTTTTGTGATATTACCGCGAGATTTGATAAGTCCTCGAGTTCTATTTCTATAAAGAAAATGTTTTGGCGACGCTTTTAGTGTCAAAACTAGTATCTCTCCAGTCTTCGGTTGAATTATAAATCGATATTTTTGCAAACGTCTGTCTGTCTGTCTGGCTGTCTGTTACGCTTTCACGGCTAGTTTGGCTCGATTTGGATGAAATTGAAAATAAAAATAGATAAAAATCCAGGTTTAAATATAAGCTACTTTTTTAAAACAATCTTATCTACCTATAAATTGTTGAAACACTGAATGATAGTTTGTATAAAAAAACTAAACTGCTTGACCGAATTTCTATGAATATTCTCAGAAAGATAATTTTCAATGCAAAATGAAACATAGACTACTTATTTTTTTTAAAAACCAACCCCTAAGGAGCTGAAATAGGGAATTAAAACTTGTATGAAAAATTAAAACAATTGTCATCATCTATACCATTTACAATATAAGTTGGGGTTTTGTGATATTACCGCGAGATTTGATAAGTCCTCGAGTTCTATTTCTATAAAGAAAATGTTTTGGCAACGCTTTTAGTGTTATTTTTGTAACTAGTAACTCCTCCAGTCTTTGCTTGAATTATGACTAATATTTGTAATATTGTCCATAATAATACAAATGGAAATTCTGTATGTCTGTCTGTTACGATTTTACGTCTAATATCCGATTTTAATGAAGTTTGATTAAAAATACTTGAATATCAAGGTTTAAACAGAAATAGGCGATAAAAGTTTGTATAAAAAATCTTAGCTGCTTGACCGAACTTCAATGGATGTTCTTACAAAGATAATCTTCGATGCAGGGTAAGACATAGACTTCTTATTTTTTTAAAAAGACTAACCACTAAGGGGCTGAAAATATAAACAAATGTCATCATCTACACGATTTGCAATGTAAGTTGGGGTTTTGTGATATTACCGCGAGATTTGATAAGTCCTCGAGTTCTATTTATATAAAGAAAATGTTTTGGCGACGCTTTTAGTGTTATTTTTGTGACTAGTAACTCCCCAATCTTTGCTCGCAACGTTACTTAGCGACAGGCAGACTACTCACAGACAGTTTATTTGGACGGTATAAGTCCTATTTAAAAAAAAAAACAAGCTTTACAAGATATTCTGCTTAGTGCAATATAGGGCAATATGAAAACTGCTTAAAAAAGTATATTTATTATATAATAAAAAAATTTTGAATTTAAATTTTGAATTTGAAAATATTAATTGTCATCAAATTTAGATAGAGCAATATCTTTGGGCTGGCAAGATATTAGAAATTTATTAAATAACATACAGATTAAGCTCATAAAAGCAAGTAAAATATGAGCATATTAAGTAAAGTTATAATGTTCTTCTTTTTTTGGTCACTGGGAAATGCATTTTCGGGAGACGCAAATTTGCCCCACGAATGAATGATACTGTGAGACCAATGGTGACCAGACGGGTGTACCAAAAAAATCCAAGTGGCAACCCTCTCTACCCCTCTCGCAGTATCACTCGCGAAAAGAAACTAAACGATTCTTAACAATAGATAGATTAATACGTAATAATATCATATTTACATAAATAAATGTAAAAATTCCGTCCCAGTGACTGAATAAGTGAGTCTGACTGTAAACGCGGTTGTGGGTTCGATTCCCAATTGGGGAAATTATTATATTTAATTATTTTAATTATTTTAATTTCATTAGAACACTAACAGGTAACGCAACTCAACACACAATATCTCAATTTCGGGCGGAAAGCGGAGGACAGAGTGTCTTAACACTAGGTTCTCTCTGACCACTCACCTATGCGGGAAAAGGCTAAAGCTACTGAAATAGTAAAAATTCCTACAAAACAACAATACATAAAATACTCTATACAAGTTTCCTAAGCTTTTAATCAAGTTTATAAAAAAGTTAAGATAGTAGTAAAGCTTTGGATATTATGATATAAGCTATGGGATAAGTTACCACTTGGTAGAATGGTTTATATTCAAAATATCTTTTGTACAGATATACGGTGCGGCGTTAACTTCTGTCACTACAAATAATATTTCAAATTCAGATGGAAAGTGGAGAACGGAATATTGAAAAAGATATAGGATACAAGCCCGCGCCTCTTGGTAATTCTCCTAGTGGTCTGACCGCTAAGTTAGTACCAGGGTAGGCAGAGGGAACCTAGTGTTAAGACACTCCGTTCCCCACTTTCCGCAGTATTCGGAGGCATTGCGTGTTAAGTGGAGGAACTTAACGCGGCGCTTTACCTCGGATATCAGAGCGAAGGAAATTGAAATATTAATATTTCCACTCCTCGAAAGGGAATCGAACCCACAACCAGTTGTTTACAGTCACACTTTCGTGCCACTGGGCCACGACTGTCCCCAAAAAAATATTAAATTTTGATACATTTGATTAACACGTTGACTGCATGCTATCCCCCCAGGCCAAGCAAAAATCACATTTCTATACAAATGTTACTATTTGTGATGACATTGAACGTCGGTCAGCACTTGAAATTGTCATCATACTTCCAAGTATTTTACGTTTTTGAAATATTAACTTATTTTAAAGTAATTAATGAGCCACGCGGGTGAATATGTATAGTTTTTAATTAGATAGCAGTGACCTCAGCTTGTATTAATGATTCGAAAGTATCCGAAGCCGTGGTCAGCATTGACCGACACGGCACGAACGGAGAGATGCATTAGTTTTCTTGGCGTTGAATGTGTTAAAAAATGTCTTGCCCAGTTGCCTAAGTGAATAAATGTGCCCAGTCGTGGCCCAGTGGCACAAACGTGTGACTGTAAACGACTGGTTGTGGGATTCGATTTCCACTCGAGGAGTGGAAATTATATTTCCATTTTCTTCGCTCTGGTGTTTACCCCTAGGTAAAGCGCGGCGTTAAGTTTCGCAACTTAACACGCAAGCCTCCGAATTCAGCGGAAAATGGGGAACGGAGTATCTTAACAATAGGTTCCCTCTGCCTACCGTGCTGTGTGCGGGATACAGCGTGAAGCTAAAAAAAACGTAAATAAAGAACACTTTTAACATAAAAATAAAATTGTTAAAAAACGGAATATCTCTACGCTACATTCTCTCTGATACCTGAAGAAAAATGTAAACCGGTTTTTTTATAAAAAAAGGCTAACTAGACCTAAGGCGCCACTTACAACTAAAATATTTATTTTCATCTACAAAGCACATCCAATATGGACAAGACGAGGGTGGCAATAAATCGTTATGTTATCCGTCTTCTCATTTCATGATTGTAAATAATATATTAGACGTAAACAGATTCGTATCTTAGTACTTTAGTAATAGAAAAAACAAATATAATATGTATCTAATATCCCAGAAAAAGGTAATAAAATGTACGCCCAGTGTTGGTAAATCATAATGTTCTGCTTATTGAGAAATATTTAATGGGATTTAAGGGGAAAAAATATTTTTATTAAAGCATTGATAATATGTGGCCAGTCGTGGCGCTGTGGCATAAAGCGTTTGTGGGTTCGATTCCCAGTCAACGAGTGGAAATATTTAATATTTTCATTTTCTTCGCTCTGGTGTCGAGGTAAAGCGCGGCGTTAAGTTCCGCCACTTAACACGCAATACCTCTGAATTCGGCGGAAAGTGGGGAACGGAGTGTCTTAACACTAACTTAACTTTCTTTGGCCTACCCTGCTTTAAGCGGGCATACATACGGCATGAAGCATTGACAATATTTAAGAAGTACGAAGTAAAATGTGGCTCTTTTATAGTAAAACCATATATTATAAGTTAAGGTAAAATATGGGTCGAGTTTTTCTAGTTCCAGTTTCACAGTTTTTCCTACATAGCTTACTATGTCTACCCTAGAAAGAAAAAACACAAAGTTTTTCGTTTTATACTTTCCGACCAAATTTGATATTGCAAGTTCTCATTGCAAGTTCAAGGAGCTCAATGCCACGCATTGTCTTTACGTCAGAGCAGACAAAATAAATGTAATTTAATTATTATAATTCCTTGAGCAAATCGAATCCACAACTGATTACGATTACAACAAACATGTTTACTGAGCCACGATAGCCATTTTGATTTTCTTATTGTTCCTCCTAATATATATTTTAAGGGTATTTTTTTCTAGCTTCACGCTGTATCGCGCACACAGCAGCGTAGGCAGAGGGAACCCAGTGTTAAGACACTCCGTTCCCCACTTCAGAGGTTCTTAATAAGGTTCTTAATAAGAACTATTTCGCTAATTTTATATTCATTAAGATAAAGATCTGCCCATAACATACTATTATCAAGAATTGTAAGTCATTCGTGGCTAATTAATAAATTGCTACCATCACTTGAAACTAAGGTAGTTAAAAATAGAAAGAACAACTTGTAATGACAATTCTCTTGTGTAAGAATGTATGTTTATTAATATTATTATAGTATTCTTATTTATTTATATTGTATTTATGTTTATGATAATTTTAGTTTTTATATGAATGTAAAAATCTTCACGCCTTTTGCGGCATAGCGGAGAAGAAACAGTGTCAAGACACTCCGCCCTCCACTTTGTCTTTGGTACCGGAATGTAGATGATGTATAATGTAGATGAGAATTTAAAAATAATCATCCCCTGATTAGGACTCGAACCCACAACCATTGTGTTTACAGTTAGACGCTGTCCCTATGTATAATATTTATGTACAGGTGTAACTACAAAATTGATAAAGTCAAAGTCAAATAATTTTATTCAACATAAGGAGTTACATGCTTCATTTTTTGAACGTCAAACAATTTACCACCGGTTCACTAAAGTTAATGCCTCAGACCTGAGAAGAACCGGCGCAATAAGCTTAACGGGACGATTTTTTCTCATTTTTTTTAAGCATTTACCGATATTATTTAATTATATATTGACAATGATACCTATGAAATAGCATAGGATACGTTTTTTACTTACACCATTATACCTCACACGGCAGAGTTGGCTGGAAGAGAATGTTTTTTAACGTTAAAAAACCTATTATTTATATTTTTCTATAAATTGTGTGCAATATAGAACGTAATAATAATAAGAATTTGCTCATTATATGTACATATATTGGAGTACATATGTTTGAGTTTTCATATCCAGAGGTTGTTAAAGGAACCTTCGTCGTGAGATCTGTCAGTAACACGTTTTTATATGAAAAGAAAATTGTTTGTTATACAAGAAATTTTATAAAAGTCAATATTGACACCATCCTGGCTTCGATCACCACTCGAAAAAGTCACAGTATTCAAATAATTTTAATTTTACTGTTCTTGTAAAATGAAATGTGGCGCTTTTTTTGCTTCACGCTGTATCCCGCACACAGCAGGGTAGGCAGAGGGAACCTAGTGTTAACACACTCCGTTCCCCACATTCCGCCGAATTCTGGAAGCATTGCGTGTTACGTAGCGGAACTTAACGCCACGCTTTGCCTCGATACCAGAGCGAAGAAAATGGAAATATTAAATATTTCCACTCCTCGAGTGGGAATCGAACCCACAACCAGTCGTTTACACACACACACGTATGTACCACTGCGCCACGACTGGCCCCTGACAAATGTGGCGTTAAGTTCCGTAATTTTACACCCTGTGTATGTATGTAATTATAACTTTCAAATATAGACGAAGCTATCCTAGCCTGTAGGCAAATAGTACATAGCCCGAAAACAAGCGGGCAGTGGGGCAGCGTCTAACTTCGCGTTGAGTTCGTTTATACTCGGGGGAATGATGATTTGTTATTTTCATGTCGTCGCTCTGGTACAAAGTGCTGCTTTGAGTTCAGCTAATTAACACCGTCTCGATTTCATGTGAAATGAGAAAGAAGCAGTGTCTGGACACTAATTTCTCTCTGACTACCCCACTAAGCGAGGAAAAAGGCTTGGAAAAGCAATACAAAACAAGAAATGTAGAAACATTTTTAGCTTTTTTTATCCAAAATCAATAAAAATACTCAATGAATAATAATTGTAATATTTAATTTTAATATATGTTAAGTTGATTTTTAAGCCGCGAGCGGGGCGCTCGCGGCTTCGCCGCGTGAACTACAAGACTGCTTCGTTACATTACAACCCTCGGGGGTAGTAAAATTCATTATAATCGGTCAAGCGGTTTAGATTTTTCATATAAACTTTCATCCCCTATTTCAAACCTTTAGCGGTTGATTTTTGAAAAAATAAGTAGCCTATGTTAGACCCAGTAACTTTTACTACTTTCATTCTAAATTTCATCCAAATCGGACCGGTAGATTACCCGTGAAAGCGTGACAGACAAACACAGAGATTTTCGCATTTATAATATAAGTATGGATTATAATTTCTATTATGTTACATAACTCAATAATGATAGAATAATTAATTTAATAGCAGCACAATATGATATGCGACAAATGTATAAGCAATAAGCGATGATTAAATAACTAATTAATGTATACAAAGACGTCGTGATGGCGATAGTGGCTCAGAGGGAAATAATCTGATCGTAAACATGATGGTCGTAGGTTCAATATCAACTCAAGGGAATGATTTTAATTGGTCATTTAATTGAGCTGAGCTAAGCGAAGCTCTTAATGGTCAAAAGTATGTTCCGTTGTGGTTTAACTCTTCATGGGCTATTTGTAGTAGATCTCTGAAATTTGGCAGGAATATAAAGCGTATAAGAATTTCGACGCAGCGGATAGTAGAACGCATGGCTCAGTGGTGAGGGCGCCTGAACAGTATTCAGGAGGCGCGGGTTCGAAGCGTTCAAATTTTTATACGTTTTCTTTAAATGTCTTTTTCAATTTTTCTAAGTGTGGAATAACACTTTAGTAATAGTAATTGTAGTTTTTGAATAAATGGTTAAAATGTGCCCATTGACTTAGGCTGTGGAACGTTAAGTTAAGTGTTATGTTAGTGTGAAGTGTTTGCTTTTCAAACTTTTTTAATGTGTAATATTTATATTAAATATTTACTTCACTCAGCTTTTCCCGCCATGCAGGATAAAGAGGTGGTTCCTAGTATGTTTGCTTATTTTTTTTTCAGCTTTATGGTTATCCCCGCTTAGCGGTGAAGGTAGTGAGGACCTAGTGGTACTCTGCTCTCCACTTTCCGCCTGAACCCAAAACAAATAGTGACTGAATTCAACGTCACTCTTTGTCTTGTCGTCATATCGGAGAAATGAAAATAATTTAATCATTTCGAACTAACCAATCATAAATATAGTATATTTATCAGTCAGTTATCACATTGCTTTATAATTTTGTTTAACATATATAAATTAACTAGCTGTTGCCCGTGGATTCGCCCGCTTTGCCTATAGGAAATAACAATAATTTCATTCTACCTGATACATGAGTAGTGCCTACACGGGGTAAGGATGGATAAGTAATATGTCATCAATTTAAATGTACAGGTAAACAACTTAAGGTTACATGGCAAAGTGTACGTACATGCGATACACTTGTGCTTTAAGCTAACCTCAAGCCTTAATGGCTGGTGGATCTTTTCAGCGCATACAATCACCTTTAATACCGAGAGCGTATATAAGTGTTTCGTCTTCCACATTGGCGTTATATTTTTATATATATATCGCTCTGGACGCAGAATAGATTTAATACGGTATTGTAAGATATTATATGTCTTTCTACTGGGAATAAAAACAGAAGATTTGGGGAATTGAGAGAAGCACAATCTCTCTAAGTTCATCCCCGCTTTCTTTATTATTTATCCTTGCGCTTTGTCAATGCTCCAAGTATTACACTTAGCTTAATAGTAAATTACATAATAACATAATTTAAATTGAAATTATAGATCAGTACCATAGTAGTAGTTTAGATATTAGTGAAATTGTCACCTTTTTCTACTCTTGTTAAGATGTAGGCATTAATTATGTTATATTCAAGTTGCGTGATACAGTCTCGTGCCGTTACATAATCGAGGAGTATTAAATTTCAAACAATTTTAACTGGGATACAGGGTAGATCTGGCAGCTCAACTGTGTTTAAAAACTCAACGATTTATATGAAGTGCTCTGTTCTATGTCTATAACTGTGATTGTGTATACAATATACAAATACTCTGTTCAAGACATGTTTAGAAAACATATAAAAACTTTGAACTCAGCGGAATTTGAACCCGTACTTTTTAGAGCGGTCGGACCGCTAGAATTACCATTTTAGCGCTCCGATCGCTTAGCTATGCGTTCTACTACCAGCTGCGTCGAAATTCTTATACGCTTTGATTACAATTTATTATGCCAACAATTAGGATTTTCGTAAAAAAATTACAAATTTCTGTTACCCAAAAATTATCTATCCTACGAACATTCGTTTGGCAAGAGGGAATGCTATTTATTAAGTATTTTTTGGTATAAATTTGCAATTAAATTGCATTGCATAGCATATTATTTACGCCCCGTAATAAGTGGGAATAAAAAATATATTAATAGACTTCGTAAAACACGAAATTTAAGAGAGACTAAAACATTGTTACTTTTAGTGTGGATATGTATCCCAAACGCATCATAATTTTGTTCTCACTCTCCAGCCCCTAAGTATCTGAAGTACTGATTTGAATTGTATAAGTACGCACATTGGACATTAACGTATCAAAATATGAACTTATTAAAAAAGAATAATCAAAATTATGTTGGGTGGTTTGCAATCTATACAGATAGTTCTAAAAATATTTATGGAAATTGTATATGTTTCCACTCTTAATTGGAATAGAATTGTTATCTTATGTGACAGCAAGAGGAGTATCAGTGGCGTATATGATATTAAATGAAATGATTAAGTTATATGCCAGAGATATGACTGTAAAACTTCAATTGGTTCCTTCTCTGGGACAGAGGGGAAATGACAATTTGGCAAAGCGGGATTTGATAGAAGAGAGAGAGGTGTATATATTTTCGGAAGTTTTCGTAAATTACAGAAAGCAAGTTAGAAACATTTGGAAGGAGTATTTGAAAGAAAGATCTAAATTGAAAAAAAACATAGTAAAGAGTTATTCAAAATGAGCTTCCTCATATTTCGTGGATTAGTGAGAAATTGTTATAGGCCTTAGGTTGCGTTCTGGACATGTTCCTCTAAAGAAGTTTGGTTTTCTTATGAAAAGGGTATCTACTCTAAAGTGTGAATTGTGTGGAGTGGATGATGATATTCACCATTTCTTGGTGGAATGTGTCTGAAATGCCGAGGCTCGTTTGAAACTAATCCGTCGTTATAATTTGAATTTATTAGATGTCGGTATTTTTCACTGTTTATTGTCTGAATCTAGTTCTGTAGTGGCTAAAATGCTGTATAAATTTAAGTATAAACGTCTGAGAAGACTCAGACGTAAGAGGAAATGTTATGTTGTTTTGAGGAACGGTGGGGCTGACATTTTTGTATATTTACTTAAAAAAACCCTAAATAAAAACAGATTAAAAAAACAAATAGATAAGCAATCAAACGGACATTTTTTTCTATTCATAATATAGGATACTTTAATTCGCAAAACCTTACGTTTTTGTACACCACGATTTTTTCGATTTTAATTAGGCACATACAGCTCGGGCAAAACTGCCACTGAAGCATATACTTGTGTCGCAAATTCCAAGCACTGTTCCGAGCTCCTCTCTCTGTAATGCAACAGCCCAAGCCAGTACTCGAATAGTAAACCTATAAATTACTGAAGAGTTTCTGGATTTGCTTCCTCTTTCTTATTTATCTACTTCTTCACACTTTTCCTCTTCTAGTACACTTCAGCCTGAAATCGGCGATTTGTGTCTTAAGTAGCGGGACTCAATGACGCGTCGTTTTGTCCAGTCCAGTTCAGTCCAGTTTTATCAGCAAGGAAAAGAAAGTAATTTAAACGTAATATATTTAACTTCAAGTGGAGATCGAACCCACAACCGATCACGTTTACAGTAAGTCCTATCGCTATCCCACTATGCCATGAAAGTTTTTTTATACTTAACAGAATATGTTTTCTTCATATGTTTATATTCTGTTAGTTAAAAAGATTTTTTTCCAAGTTTATGTATTGAAATATCTCTTTAAAAAACAATGCAATATTACATATCAATATATTAAAATATTAAAAAAGTAAGTAATAGTCAATATCGGGTGTATAGCTTATGTTCTGGATAACTTCATATTTAAGTAACTCACAGTATAAATTAGCCTTTGTTCCACTAAGAAAATTGTGACATTACATTGCTTCTTTGCTGTGAAACATGAACAAACAAACAAACACACTTTCACGCTTATAATATTAGTATGGATATATCTATACAAATAAATATAATGATGAATATTCATATTACTGCTTATTACTAAATGCATTTGTATGTGTACACGGTACATATACCAATTTTGTCCTTGCCCATTTCTTCGGTTTATCTCTGGAATGGCTGGAGCGATTTCGACGGGACTTTCACTGCCAGATAGCTGATGTAATGAGGCATAGCTTAAGCTACTTTTATTTTAGAATTACGATGTTTTTGTTTTATTGAACACGGACGAAGCCGCGGAAAACAGCAAGTTTTAAAATTAAAGTAGCCTAAGTTACGCCCTGTTACATCAGCAATCATCATTGTAAGTTCTGTCAAAATCGGTCCAGCCGTTCCAGAGATTACCTAAAACAAACAGACAGACAGACAGACAAAAATTTTTAAAAAGCTTATTTTGGTATATGTATCGTGTATATATACATATGCGATCATTAAAAAGTTGTTATTTTAATATTACAAACAGACACTTCAATTTTATTTATTAGTATAGATATAAATATTTCATTTTGCTTTTCATATATGGCAAAACAAAGTCGAATAAGGCAAAGATGCTAAGTTTCATCACTCAACAGGTAATGTTGCAAATTTATAATGAAGTAGACGAAAATGAAAATTAACAAAAGGGAGACTTAACATACGTTATTAATAAATCTTAAGTAAATATTAACACATTTGAGAATTACGAAAGGAACTAATATATTAGTTTAAAAATTTTGAAAATACCCACGACGGTTTAATTTTAATTGAAAAAGGATAAAATAACTAGAAATCCCCCGCCTAAAAGAATATATGTAACGAGATGAAGGGGACGACTTCGTCGGAGCTGCCATTACTTTAAGTTTGCTAACTTCTCCTAGGTTTTCATGCTGTTAAAACAGGTTTAGGAAAAAATTAAAATATTAATATGAATTTACAGTTTTGATAACTGGTATTCCTTTTAAAAACTTTAAGAACGAAATCTATACTGTTAGCTACTATATATTTAAAATAGAGGTTGCAACTGGCAGCCCCCGACGAAGTTGTCCCCATCATCTCGTTACATATATTCTTTTAGGCGGGGGATTTCTAGTTATTTTATCCTTTTTCAATTACAATTGAACCGTCGTGGGTTTTTTCAAAATTTTTAATTTTGTTTTTAATTTTAAACTTTTTAAAGTGAATAGATACACATTATATATTATTACATAATTTCGAAATACTTTATATTAATCTTCATGCAAATCCAAAAAAAATTATAAGCCCAATGCTTTCTGGTTATCAAATGCCTATTGCAGCGCCTGGCAGATTGTCACCGCAACATTTTTAGGAAACTTAAGTTTAACCAAATCAGTGAAAATCACAAAATCCACTAGTAGTTTTGATTTGGAACAAATTAATTTATACTGGAGCGCCCCGTGGTAGTTTGTGATATGGCATATAAAAACACGCAACAATTAAACCTGAACCTATCACAGAAAACCGCATCTAAATAGGTTTCACACAAAAAAAGCAAAATTTTTAATTTTGAAAAAACCCACGACGGTTTAATTGTAATTGTAAAAGGATAAAATAACTATAAATCCCCCGCCTAAAAGAATATATGTAACGAGATGATAGGGACGACTTCGTCGGGGCTGCCATTACTTTAAGTTTGCAAAAACCTTCTCATAGGTTTTCTTGCTTTTAAAACAGGTATGGCAAAAAAATTAAACATTAATATGGATTTACAGTTTTTGTTGTTAACTGGTATTTTAAAGACTTTAAAACGAAATCTATACTGTTAGCTACTATATTTAAAATAGAGGTTGCAACTGGCAGCCCCCGACGAAGTCGTCCCTATCATCTCGTTACATATATTCTTTTAGGCGGGGGATTTATAGTTATTTTATCCTTTTACAATTACAATTAAACCGTCGTGGGTTTTTTCAAAATTTTTAATTTTGCTTTTTATTTTAAACTTTTTAAAGTGAATAGATACACATTATATATTATTACATAATATCGAAATACTTTATATTATCGAAATACTAATCTTCATGCAAATCCAAAAGAAATTATAAACCCAATGCTTTCTGGTTAATTTGATGACCAGAAAGCATTGGGTTTATAATTTCTGCTTATTGCAGCGCCTGGCAGATTATCACTGTAACATTTCCACGAAACTTAAGTCTAACCAAATCAGTGAAAATCACAAAACCCAGTAGTAGTTTTGATTTTGAACAAACTAATTTATACTGGAGCGCCCCGTGGTAGTTCGTGATATGGCATATAAAAACACGCAGCAATTAAACCAGAACCTATCTCAGAAAACTGCATCTAAATAGGTTTCACACAAAAAATAAAAGCTAATGCTTACTGCAGCGCCCCCTGGTGAGGTGTCACCATGACACATATACGAGAACACGCACTAATTAAGCCTGATCCTATCTTTGATAACTGCATCCAAATTGGACTTGTAGTTTTAGCTTTGCATAATTAAATGTTTAACGCAGCACCCCCCGGCGTGTTCATAACGTAAAAAAAATACCTAAAAACTTACACCAAGTAGAGGTAACTCTAATACTAAAAACTCTGCGCAATCGGACTAGTAGTTGTAGCTTTGCATTAAATATTACAAACAAATGTTTACTGCAGCGCCCCCTGGTGAGTTAACACGATAAAACATATCCAAGAACATGCAGTAATTAAACTTGAACTTATCATTGACACTGCATCCAAATCAAATTCGTCATTTTATCTTTGCACAAACAATATTTGACTGCAGCGCCCCCTGGTGACTTGTCACTGTAATATAAATTTAAAAACATGCTATAAGCAAAGCAGAATCTAATACTGAAAACTCTTTTCAATCGTACTAGTCGTTTTGGTTTTACACAAAAAAATAGAAGCAGCTACTTAATGCAGCGCCCCCTAGAGAGTTAACACATACATGAAAATATGCACTAAGTAAACATACATGACACATATATGAAAATATGCACTAAGTAAACTTGAATCTATCATTGAAAACTGCATTCAAATCGGACTCGTAGTTTTAGTTTTGCACAAACAAATGTACTTACTGCAGCGCCCCCTGGTGAGTGATCACCGTAACACATATATGAAAAGATGCACCAATTTAACCTGAACCGTTGAAAGTTTCATCTAAATCGGACTAGTAGTTTTTACTCTACATAAGCAAATGTTTACTGCAGCGCCCCCTGGTGAATTTTCACCGTAACGTAAAAACAAAAATTTTAAAATATGTACGAAGTAAAGCTTAATCTAGTTCTGAAAACTCTAGCCAATCGGATAAGTAATTTCGGTTTTAGACAAATAAATATAAGAAAAAATTTGGTTTTACACAAAAAAACTCAAACAAATGCTTATTACAGCGCCCCCTGATGAGTGGTCACCATAACACATATATGGAAAGACGCACCAATTAAGCCTGAACCCATCCTTGAAAGTTTCATCTAAATTGGACTAGTAGTTTTTGCTCTGCATAAACAAATGTTTAGTGCAGCGCCCCCTGGTGAGTTTTCCCCGTAACAAAAAAAGAAAAATCTTAAAATATGCACCAAGCAAAGATAAATCTTTTTATGAAAACTCTTTTTAATCGGAGCAGTAGTTTCGGTTTTAGACAAATAAATACAAAAAAAAGTACAAACAAATGCTTACTGCAGCGCCCCCTGGTGGTTTGACACGATAAAACATATCCAAGAACATCCACCAATTAAACCTAAATCTACCACTGAAAATCTATTGAAATCAGACTATTATTTTTTGAGATAATTGAAAACATTCGTTTTCACGTAAAATGCTTACTGCAGCGCCCCCTGGTGAGTTAAGGCAATAAGACATACATAAGAACATACGCCAATTGAACCTTAACCTATCATAGAAAACCGTATCAAAATCGGACTTATAGTTTTGGAAATAATTGACATAGTAATTTGCACAAACACACAAACAAACAAACAAATAAACAAACAACCTCTCACCCCAAACACATATACAGTCGCCGTTCCGTCGCGGGTAAAAAATATATTAGTTTAAATTATAGAATAGAATTGATGCTTTTAAACAAAACACAAAAATCTATCCTATGTCAAATTCTATCTTTTCTTTAGTAGTCAGAGCTTTTAGCCAATAAAAAGTTTGGTAGTTGCACGTAACTTCCGCAAAAAGCATTGTCGACATAGAGAATTAGTGTTAAGACACTCCGTTCTCCCTTTCCACTTAACTTTGACATATTGGGTGACGAGTAGCGGAACTTAACACCGGATTTTTAAAAAATAAAGTAGCCTATATTTTAGCTTAGAATATGAAATAAATTTATGCAAAAATTCATTACAATCGGTCAAGAGGTTTAGATTTTTCATATAAATTTCATCCCCTATTTCAGCCCTTTAGAGGTTGATTTTTGAAATAATAAGTAGCCTTAGTTAGACCCAATAGCTTTTACTACTTTCATTCTAAATTTCATCTAAATCGGACCAGTATTTTAGCCGTGAAAGCGTGACAGACATACAGACAGACTTTCGCATTTATAATATAAGTATGTATATATAGAATGGCGTAATGTAAAAGCACTGTGGGCTGTAATGATATTTCCGCGTAACATGACAGTGGTATAAGAAGACTCGTAACGCAATTTATATCCAGTCAGCGAGGAAAAATTGAATGTGTCGAAAAACAAGGCCGCCTTTATGACTATCTATTTTGTTTCTATATTCTTAACAAGATTCGCTATAGTGGAGTCGACAATATCTTATTATGTTCGTTATAGGTTCAAATCCCGCTTAAGCTCTTTATCAGGGGGATTTTTTTTTACCTTCACGCTATATCCCGCACACAGCAGGGTAGGCAGAAGGAACCTAATGTTAAAATACTCCATTCCCCACCTTCCGCCAAATTCGGAGGCATTGCGTGTTAAGTGGCGGAACTTAACGCCGCGCTTTGCCTCGATACCAGAGCGAAGAAAATGGAAATATGAATATTTCCACTCCTCGAGTGGGAATCGAACCCACAACCAGTCATTTTCAGTCACACGCTTGTGCCACTGTGCCACGACTGGCCCCGAAAATTTATCTATTTACATATATTTGAAGCGAACGTGGCACAGTGGAAATCCTATATTTGACTATAACTGCAATGGCTGTGGGTTCGATTCTTATTCTAGGGAATTATTATAATTAAATTAATTTCATTTTTCCGCTAATGTAAGACAAGCCGTGGCATTGACTGGTCCTTTGGTAAAAATTGGAGATTTGAAGTGTCTTAATACTCCACCCCATCCGCTTTATAATGAAAAAAGGCAAAAATACATACATTTTTTTTTAAATTCACGCTGTATCCCGCACACAGCAGGGTAGGCAGAGGGAACCTAGTGCTAAGACACTCTGCTCCCCACGCACCGCCGAATTTGGAGGTGTTAATTCGTGTTAAGTGGCGGAACTCAACGCCGCTTTATAATGAAAAAAGGCAAAAAATTGATTATTTTACACTATGTTCCTACGTATATATCTCACAGTATATCTTTCTGGTTACACACGTAAAAAAATGCATCAAAATTTACATTTACATTTGTAGCCTCCACTAAGTAACAAAACAAGAAAGTGCATTTTGAATTTGACATTAAAAACAGAATTCCAATTTCAACGTGAAGAAGCTTTATTTTTGTACTATTTTAAAACGCCACTGCCGTCGTGGGTCGCCGAGACGCTAACTAAAGGAAGTTTTCCTAGGATTTACATTGCAAACAGAATATTCCATCTCGAAATCATTTTCTACGTTAAATGTATCTTTGAAAATATAAAAGATGTAATGCCTTTTTAAACAGCTGTTATAATGTGAAGGTAAAACTTTGTGTGTTATGAAAATTGTAAGGAGGAATATGAAATTTGGCATTGTTAAAATTTATAACCATCTGGGGCAAGTCGTGGCGCAGTAGCACGAACGTGTGACTGTAAACGACTGGTTGCTTTTGGTTGTTTGGTGGGTTCGATTCCCACTCGAGGAGTGGAAATATTTAATATTTCCATTTCCTTTGCTCTGGTGTTGAGGCAAAGCGCGGCGTTAAGTTCCGCCACTTAACACGCCACGGTGAACGGAGTGTCTTAACTCTAGGTTCCCTCTGTCTACCCTGCTTTTTGCGGGATACAGCGTGATGCTAAAAAAAATGTAAATATTGAAATCTTATATCGACTAAGAATCTAACATAATAAAATATAACCCAGTAATACCACAGATGAGTTCGTAAGTCCCTAACACTCCAAGTTAACATACAACATTGTTTACTTAAGTTCAATTAACATAAATTAAAGCAAAGCGTCAAAAGTTAAGCTTTCACTGTCATCTTATATAAGGGAAGCTTATGACAGATTCAAAAGCTTTTAGTATATTTAGGACAGATGATTGACTTAAAAAAATTAAGAGGAAAATATGAAAATGTGGTTCCTTTTCTTAGAAATTAAGTGGGTGACAATGATGTCTTGATACTAGGTTCCCTCGGAGCACTTTACTAAATGCGGAAAAGCGTGAAGTTAAAACAATGATTACTTATATATTTATGATTATACTCGTATATATAATGACATGTGGCCAGTCGTGGCCCAGTGGCACAAGAGTGTGACTGTAAACGACTGGTTGTGGGTTCGATTCCCACTCGAGGAGTGGAAATTATATTTCCATTTTCTTCGCTCTGGTGTCGAGGTAAAGCGCGGCGTTAAGTTCCGCCACTTAACATACAAGCCTCCGAATTCGGCGGAAAGCGGGGAACGGAGTGTCTTAACACTAGGTTCCCTCTGCCTACCCTGCTGTGTGCGGGATATAGCGTGAAGCTATTTAATTTAATTAATTTTTATAATGACATCATAATTATGTAAAAACTTTTTTTTTTATCTTCACGCTGTATCCCGCACATAACAGGGTAGGCAGAGGGAACCTAGTGCTAAGACAATCCACTCCCCGCTTTCCGCCGAAATTTGGAGACATTTGCCTCGATACTAGAGCGATTAAAATGAAATTATTAAATATTTCCACTCCTCGAGTGGAAATCGAACCCACAACAGTTGTTTGAACACACAACACAACAGTCACACATTTGTGCCACTGCGCCACGACTGGCCCCAAATTTTATTACAATTTTAATTATAATTGAATAATGCAAGTATTACTTATACAGATCTGCATATGCTTTTGCTGTCAGAAACTTATGCATTTACATGCATTAATATGTAGATAAAGTAAAGTCAAAAGCGGCACAGAGTGAAACTGTATGAAATACGTGAAAACCGGAATAATTCGGAATTCCATTATTATAATATTGTTAAAGTAAGAACTTAGTATTTATAATTTTTTTTAGCATCACGTTGTATCTTGCATCGTTATCGTAGCAGGGCAGGCAGAGGGAACCTAATGTTAAGACACTCCCTTCCCCATTCTCAGCCGAATAGAATTTACTATCGCTACATAGTACAAAGCAAAGTCTCTTCCCGCGTCTGTCTATATGTATGTATGCTTAAATCTTCAAAACAACGCAACAGATTTTGATGCGGTTTCTTTTAATAGATAGTAAAAAAACACTGATAATTTTGAGAGGTGTCTAATATGTTAGATGTGTCTAATACGTGCTCATAGTGAAATAGTTGTGTATCTCACGCAGGTGAAGCCGCGAGTGAGCCACTAGCTTATTATATATTTATATAACATTTCAAGCTCCAATTAATGGAGAATGCTATAAATGTATACTATAGTACTCTTTCGCATTCTAAATACTACAGCCTGTCTCTTTTTCGTGACACATTTCCGTTACATTGAGGTTCAAACCACGGTTATAAAAAGTTTTACTACAATATAGAATAATAATAATAGCTTGCAGCATCGCTTATATCTGTCTAAGCAAAGAAGAGAAGGAGAATACAGGTTTAAGCTCTCAATCCTTCACTTTACTTCCATATTTTAGAACATTACATTTTGAATTTCGTAACCTAACGCCGCTAGTTTTTTAATACTACCAAAATAACTTGAAAAATTATACACAAGTAATAGAAATATTTAAAGTAACAAGCATATGGTATTTCCTTACGAAAATTGGAAACATAAGCTGTATAATCATGAATTATGTAATAGCCTTTATAAATGTACATAATTCAGATTCGATATCGTCGAGTAAATAATACAGCAATATTATATTGAATGCATTGATTACGAGGAATCTATAGTTAAGTAGTTCGTTTTATTAGAAGTTGTAATACATATATTTTAAAGAAATAATATAATCTAAATACCTACTCGAAATATGCATGTTATAAAAATAGTTTAGCTATAGTATCAATTAATATCAGCAATATAGTCGCTTATAAAAAGGCTTCACGCTTTCCCTTACAGAGAGAATCTAATATACACTCCGCTTTCAAATTTTGAATTTAGCAGAGAATAGAGATTTTATAGTATACTAGCGGCTCGCTTACGGCTTCGCCGCGTAAACTACGTAACTGTTTCGTTATATTGCAACCGGGGGTGGATTTTAAAAAAAAAATAAATTAGTCTATGTTTATCCTTATATTAAGAACGTTATTCCTGCCAAAAATTTTTACAATCGGTCAAACGGTTTAGATTTCTCATGTAAACTTTCATCCCCTGTATCAACCCTTTAGAGATCGATTTTTGTAAAAATAAGTAGTCTATGTACACTGGATTTGACACTGGATTTTTTACAACATTCATTCTAAATTTTATCCAAATCGGTCCGGTAGATTAGCCGTGAAAGCGTGATAGACAAACAGACAGACTTTCGCATTTAAAATATAAGTATGCCAGACGCCGCTTAACACGCAATACCTCCAGGATTTGGCGGAAAAATGGAAACAGAGTATTTTAACACTAGGTTCCCTCTGCCCACCCTGCAGTTTGCGGGATACAGCGTGAAGCCAAAAATACATACATCTTTCCCGTTTATCATATAAAAAAATATATAAAATTCACGCTAAAAAGCTTTTGAAACTAGCCAAAAGCATAACATTTTTGCTTTACAATCTCGGCCAAGTTTATTTTAGCTGGCAATAATTAGTTGAAAGTGGAGCGGGATACATATGAGCTGTGTGCAGGGTAAGAAAATTACTTGTTTGTGCGCTTAAATATGTTCACTAAGTGTTATAGTTGGCAGGATTTCAAACACTAGAGAGACTATCTCTCTGGGGTATTATGAAACATTATATATTTTTTTATGTATGGTTTTTTTTTTTTTGCTTCACGCTGTATCCCGCACACAGCAAGGTAGGCAGAGGGACCCCAGTGTTAAGACACTTGCGTGTTAAGTGGCGGAACTTAACGCCTCGCTTTGCCTCGACACCAGAGCGAAGAAAATGGAAGTATTAAATATTTCCACTCCTCTAGTGGGAATCGAATCCACAACCAATCGTTTACAGTCACTCGTGCCACTGTGCCACGCCTGGCCCCAATTATTTATGGTAAGGAAATGTATATAGCTTAGCTTTATATACAATTTTTGAGCACACTACTTTAGTACTTGGGTTTTGTTTCTTCTTTTTTACAGGCTTTCCTCACATAACATGGTAGTTTGGGGTAACATTTTTCGACATCGACACATTTTGTGTTGAGTGGCGGAACTTAGCACTACAGTGTATTTTAGATAACAACACAAATGAAAATAACTTAAACATAATCATTCCACGAGGTGGGAATCGAACTAACAACCATTCACGTTTACTGTCAGAATGGTAAGTAAGTAAATGAGCCTTAGTTTACAATATCTTATACAATATATAGTAGCTCAGTACAGTACTTTAGTACTCTGATATTTTTTTTACTCATCTAAAATAAACGACAAATGTTTTCGCCTAAATGAGATGTAAGAAATTTTATAAAAATATATTGTAAATGACGTCATATATAATAAGCAAATTACCGAACATCTTATATATCTTAATTGTCACATAATAATAAGTAATTTGGAGGTTAGTCCATTATGGCGCAATGGAACAATGTATGACTGCAAACGAGATTGGTTGTGGGTACAATTCTCATTGGATGGATTGAATATGAATTTCTCTATCTAGTTAGCTCTAGTACAAGACGTTGGATAATAATATGACCCATAAGCTACAATTTTGTTTATGTACGTAGGTTTAAGATAACAATATTACCAATACCATTGTTTGTGATATATTCTTCATAATTATTAGTAAGCATAATCTTTCTATACAAAAATATATGTCGAACACAGTGTAGTGTGTGTTCAGCTTTACGCTATATCTCTAGTGAGACCTTAAGTCCTAGTGGCAAGACACTCCGTTTTCCGTTTTCCCAAAATGCTAGACATTGCGTGTTAAGTAGGCGAAACACAACGCTACTCTTTGTCTTATTGAAAAAGACTTTAATGTAATAGATATAAGTCACATTTATTATTTAAGAGATTAGATTAATATTGAAAGAAAATTGGACTCTCTTATGGTATATTTTATAAACTTAGTTAAAGCTTACTTAGTTTTAAGCTCTGATATTGTTAATGAAAAAAGGAATTTATATATATAAAAAAAGATTATTTTAAAAAAAGGTACAGACCTTATGTCCGTAGTGGTATAAATTAAATTGTAAAAAAAATTAAAAAGACATTAAGAAAACGTATTAAAAGTTTTCTAAATGTATTTTTCAATTTTCCTAAGTCTGGAATAACATTTTAAAAATGTTTAAAAGTATTTAATAAGTAGCATTCTCTCTTGCCAAACGATTGTTCGTAGGATAATCTTTGGGTAGCAGAATTTTGTAAAAATCTCTCTACAGAGACGCTAACGACATAAATAAGTTGTAATAGAGCGTGTCAGAATTTCGACGCAGCTGGTAATAGAACGCATGGCTCAGTGGTGAGAGCGCCTGAACGGTATTCAGGACGCGCAGGTTCAAATTCTGCTGCGTTCAAATTTTTATACGTTTTCTAAATGTGTTTTTCATATTTTTATTAGTTTATATTATATACTATTTTTGATACACTTTCAATGCGCACTAAATAAAAAAAAGTATTGAATTTTAACACTCCATCTCCACATAAACTTTAGATAATCTAAATTTTTACTTGTTCCTTTGCATAAAGTTCATAAAAAAGGGAGCACGCTGTATCCTGCACACAGGAGGGTAGGCAGAGGGAACCTAGTATTTAGACACTTCGTTCCCCACTTTCCGCCGAATTCGGCGGCATTGCGTGTTAAGTGGCGGAACTTAGCGCTTTGCCTCAAGACCAGAGCGAAGAAAATGGTAATGTTAAATATTTCCACCCCTCGAGTGGGAATCGAACCCACAACCAGTCGTTTACACTCACACGCCTGTGCCACTGGGCCACGACTGGCCCCTGATTCCGTAATATATTAATATAATAATATTATTATCCAAGAATTTCAATCTAAAATCAATTTTTATTCGATAGATTGAATCATGTTTGTTATTCCTAATGCTTTTAACTACATAGTTTTCGCTTACCACAAAACCTATGTTATCACCTAAGCCTAACAAGAATCAAACACGCAACCATTGCAAATAGGCTTTCAATAAACTGTATGGCCTCCGACTTATCTTGTTAGTTATAACCAATTTACAGCGATTACCACACTTATTATATGTACCTATTGTTTGATATCTATTATATGAAAATTAACAGACTTTACTCGTGATTTTGTTCGAGTCAACTTTTTGTACTTTATTTTTTTTCTCTAATTAACTAGAACAAACAAATAGACATACAAAAATTACATTATATAAAAAAATATTATTTTAGTATAAAAGTATCCGAATTCGGAGGCATTATGTGTTAAGTGGCGGAACTTAACGCCGCGCTTTGCCTCAACACCCTAGCAAAGGAAATGGAAATATTAAATATTTCCACTCCTCGAGTGGGAATCGAACCCACAACCAGTCGTTTACAGTCACACGTTCATGCCACTGCGCCACGACTGGCCCCAATTAAAATTTTATGCTAAAATGTAATTGATATACATATAAATGGAATATATTAAATAAACAATAATTATAAATTAAATTTCCCTACATGCAGAAAGGTCACTCTATAAAAGAACTAGATATATTTATAGAAAACGTATAAACATGAAGAACGGAATATTTGGACACTAAGTCCTCTCTGACTACCCTATTATGCAAAAAAAAGCTTTATAGTACAAAAATAAATCTAACATTAATGTGAAAAACATACAAAAACGTAGATCATATCAGGGACGGCGAAAGGAGTAAGCTCGTTATCGAACGGATGGACATGTCATTAGAAATAACTTCCTGTAGGCCCTTCCGCTATTTTCTTGAGCCGGGATTATCGATTCATGTTTACTTATTTGTTAGATGAAACCTATGTGAAAATATGTGTAAAGAATTGTCAATATTTTTAAAGGATTTTTCACGGGCAGAAATTGAATATTTTTTAGGAAACCTATAAAATTTCCACTTTGATTTTTTATGTGGAGGAATTACTCGTTCATTATATTTTTGTTCAATGCTGAAAACAAAAATTAGTTTACACAAATTTTTGCTACCTCCACATTGCATAAAAGGCGCATGAAATCTTACTATATTCAAATTATTATAAATCTCTAGATAATCTAGATTTAAGGAAAGTCAGAGAGAACATGTCAAGACACTCCGTCCTTTACTTTCCACCCGAAATCAACATATAACCTGTTAAATAGCGAAGCTAAACCAAAATGCTCTGTTTACCAGAGTAGTGAAATAAAAATAATAAAACTATGACCATTTCATCGAGAGGGAATCGAACCTACAACCAACCCCCCCCACAGTTAGACAATGCTGTACTACGCCACGATGACCTCATTATATACATACTTGTACATATATATTTAAAAGTAAAAAGGAAACTCATTACAGAAGGGACAGACAAGGTATTAGAAAACTTCCTTTATCCTTCTCAGAGTTCTTCCGACGTGAATCTTATGATATTATAATTTGGTTGAGTATGAAATATATCGGCTGAAATACACTGCGTCCACTTTCCACCTGAAATCGTGAGTGGCGGAACTCAACGCCGCGCTTTTGTTAGGTACCAGAGCGAAAAAATGAAAATTAAAATATAATTGTGGCCAGTCATGGCCCAGTGGCACAAGCCTGTGACTGTAAACGACTGGTTGTGGGTTCGATTGCCAATCGAGGAGTGGAAATTATATTTCCATTTTCTTTGCTCTGGTGTCGAGGGAAAGTGCGGCGTTAAGTTCCGCCACTTAACACGCAAGCCTCCGAATTCGGCGGAAAGTGGGGAAGTGGCGGAGTGTCTTAGCACTAGGTTCCCTCTGCCTACCCTGCTGTGTGCGGGATACAGCGTGAAGCGTGAAGCTAAAATGTAATCAATCCCCGGTTGGGCATCCAACCCACAACGATTACGTTACAATTAGACTCTGTTCCACAGCACCACAACGGCTTATAATACTAAAATCGAGAGAAGTTACATCTAACAAATACAGAGGTTAATGAGAGAGAGAGAGAGCTGTTATAATCAAAGTAGCTTCAAATGTTATGCAGTAAAGTGTTTGTAATAGTAATAACAAATGATCTCTATTTAAAAAAATACGTTGTACTCGATTGTCAACCGACTTTGTTTTTTTTTTACATCGATCGATCTTACTTAAAATAGAAAAATATTGGATATTTAAAAAAATATATATTCATTCATGTGGCCAGTCGTGGCCCAGTGGCACAAGAGTGTGACTGTAAACGACTGGTTGTGGGTTCGATTCCCACTCGAGGTGTGGAAATATTTAATATTTCCATTTTCTTCGCTCTGGTACTGAGGCAAAGCGCGGCGTTAAGTTCCGCCACTTAACACACAATGCCTCTAAAATTCGGAGGAAAGTGGGAAACTGAGTGTCTTAACACTAGGTTCCCTCTGCCTACCCTGCTGTGTGCGGGATATAGCGTGAAGCTATTTAATTTTAATTTAATTTTATATATATTCATTTTAATAAATTCGAATTAATTTAATTGAAGAGATCGTAGTTCAGTGGGCTAGCGTACTATTGTATATGGCTTTGGTTATAGGTTCGATACCTGCTCGCGGGAATGGGTACTTTTTTTATGGAATAAAGGAGGCAAACGAGCCGAAGGCCCACCTGGTTTTAAGTGGTTACCTTCGCCCATAGACATCCACAACATTCAAGTTATGGATGCATTGCCAGCCTTGGGGGTGTAGGACAGAAGGCGGGAGGAAGGATGGGAATGGTGGGAATAGGGAGAGCTGGCTTACATGCCATCGAACCGGAACACATCATCAGATATTTGGCGGTTCGTCTTTGACATGATAGTGGTCGCGAGCCAATCGGAGAACGAATCTCCTACCACCAAACTAAACTACTGCTACTAGAATGGTATACTAGAACAACACTATTTGAACTTTTTTTTAGCTTCACGCTGTATCCCTTGCGGGGTAGTCAGAGAGAACGGAGTGCCAAACGCTATGGTCCCTGCTGCATACCTTCTATCGAATCGTCCACTGTCCATCTCAGTTCGGTCAACGGAGTGTCCTAACACTAGCTTCTCTACCGTACCCTACTATAAAGGAGAAAGGGTGAAGCTGAAAAATAAATTAAATCTAAATAATTAAACAAAAGAACGTTTTATATTGTCTATGGCAAATAAAGCAACAAATTTCAAGATTACTTCTAAAGTCAAATTGAAATCAAAACTCTTGTCTGTCTTCATTTGGAACACTTGAGAACGTTTTCTAAAGTTGTGAGTTTCATATCAATAATCTATATAATTATATATGTAATAAGTTAAGTTTAAATATGTTTAAACTTATATATTTAAACTTATTTAAATATATAATCCGTATCTCGGAAACGGCTCCAACGATTTTCATGAAATTTAGTATGTAGGGGGTTTCGGGGGAGAAAATTCGATCTAGCAATGTTTTAGTTTTAGAAAATGTTTCTTTCTCTAGATTTTTGGGAAACAAAAAATCTGTTAAAATATCATTAGTATACGAATATCAATTTCACAACAAATGACAGTATTGCAATAGGTCTGTTTTTTAGCTCAGCTGTTAGCAGTTTACAAACCAAAAATCGAAGGATGAACCATCGATTTCCTGACATCCTGACTCTTTTTTTTTTATTTTGTTTGTTTTAAATTTTATATATATATATATATATATTTTAATTTATTATCATTTTTATTTTTTTATTTATTTTATCATTATTATCATAATTTAAAAATCACGATTTCTCTAGAAACCACCGAGTATTATATATTTAAGCGTTAAGTACAATCCACGCTTCACGTATTTTTCCTTCTAAGCAAGGTAAGTCTTAGAACTTAGTGTCAAGACACTCTGTTCTCCAATTTCTACTAGAATACTTTACGGGTTAATTAGCGGTACTTAACGCGCCACTTTGTCTTACCAAAGCGAAGAAATGAAAATAATTTTAGTATAATTAATTATTATTTTGCCGTATCAAAACCGTACTCGCAACCAATTGCGTTTACAATCATACGCTACTCAACATAGAGATGGCGTTCGAAATTGTATTTACGTATATATAAAAATAATTTTAGAAGCCTTCGTGATGCAGTCACTGTCCCAGTGGAACAGGAAAGACGGTGGTTCTTAGTTCGATTCCTAATTAGGAGAATGGTTATTTATTGCTTTCATTTTGCCGCTCTGGTCTATAAGATAAAGCGTGGCGTTGAGTTCCACCACTCAAGAATGTCTAGATTTCGGATAGAAAGCAGAGAACAGAGTGTAGTGACACTAGTATACATGACACCTTTTTTAAGGGAAAAAGTGTCAATGGTTTTTTTAAACATTTTTATCACTTTCATAAGTTATAGGCCATTTACATAATAATAGAAAAATATAATAACAATATTATTTTAAAATGGGAGCCTTAACGTTACCAAGTCACGTTACTATTACAATATATACGTTTACGTCGCTAAAACTGTTGATGCTATCACACGTAGGAAATTAATATGGGCTAAAACTAATTTAATTGGATTTTGTGGGTCATTTTAGATTATGATCATGTACTATTAATGTTAAAATATTAATATTGGGCACAGTCGTGGTGCAGTGGCATTAAGATGTAACGACTGGTTGTGGGTTCGATTCCCACTTGAGGAGTGGAAATATTAAATGTTTCTATTTTATCGCTCCGGTACCGAGGCAAATTGAGGCCTTCGAATTCGGCGGAAAGGGGGGAAAGAATTGTCTTAACACTAGGTTCCCTCTACCTACCCTGCTGTGTACTCGCACACGGAATACAGCGTGAAGCTAAAAAAAGTTCTGCCACTTAACACACATGGCCTCCAAATTTCGGCCTAAAATGGGGAACGGAGTGTCAGAACACTAGGTTTCCTCTGCCTACCCTGCTGTGTGCGGGATACAGCGTGAACCTAAAAAAAATGTTTAGTCCTCAATTTTCAACTGCCGCAAGAAAGTGTTATTTAATATTAAAATAACGTCAACAATGTTCCACAATTGGAATTGTAAAATGCAGAGCACAGTGCAGTAAATAACCTTACTCGAAGGAAATTGCGGGTTATTTAGTATAATAGAATGCTAGTAATGTACACTGTCACGCAATAGCAGCAGCATGAAAGTTGGTTTAAAATATAATAATATTTCTTATTAAAAAATATATTTTACGTGTAATTTATATGTATTTTTCATTTTTCTTAAGTGTGGAATAAAACTTTAAAAATTTTTAAAAGCATTTAACTAATAACATTCTCTCTTGCCAAACGATTTTTCATAGAATAATCTTTGGGTAGCTGAAATTTGTAAAAATCTCTCTACAGAGATGCTAACGACAAAAGTAAGTTGTAATAAAGGGTATAAGAATTTCGATGCAGCAGGTAGTAGACCGCATGGCTCAGTGGTGAGAGCGCCTGCACGATATTCAGGAGGCGCAGATTCGAATCCCGCTGCGTTCAAATTTTTATACGTTTTCTAAATGTCTTTTTCAATTTTCCTAAGTATGAAATAACACTTTAAAAATGTTTAAAAAATTAATAATATTTTTAAATTAACAAAGTCACTATCGTTGAGTTTTACCAAATAATACGCAATGTAATGTATAATCTAACTGTACTACTATCGTCTCATATTATATGTAAGTATATATGTGTTCAAGAATATTAGAATACACTAACTCACTTAACTGTTACACAGTTTTCCTTTCAATTCGACATTTAGAACAGAGATTCGTGAAATCTATTTTGTAACTATTGTTGAAACTTGTTTGTGCATATATAATTTACGAGTATACGCTTGTTGTTTCTACATATATATTTTATTAATACAGATATACATTCTTTTTTTAACGTCAGGAAATCCGTTACGGATACCAGCCCAAGTGGGGACTCGGGACGTGGTTATGTGGGACTCCGGTGAGGCAAGATGATAACGCCGCCGTTTACCCACTAAAACCTGATGGTGCTCCTTCTCGACCGTCACTAGCCGGGCCACGGGGACCGAATCGTTCGTCCGAGAGGACACTGGCGGCGGGAGCCTGCAAGGCACGTCGTGGAGTCAAGGGTGGTGTAAGGTATACAATACTTTATCCTTTTTCATATGACAGGGTAATTTGGGAGAACTTATAGGCAAAACTCCTGTTTCCATTTTCCGCCCCAATTCAAGACTTAACGTGTTGAAGGACAGAGCTGAACACCGCGCTTTATTTCACCAACAAAAAAATGAGAACAACTAAAACAAATATTAATATTATATATTACTAACGGCCCGCTCGTGGCTTTGCCGCGTGAACTACATCATTGTTTCGTTGTATAGCAACCCTCGTGGAATTTTTAAAAAATAAAGTGTTTAACTTTGGATGATAAACTATATTTATGCTAAAAATGATTAAAATCGGCCAAGTGGTGGTGGTGATTTTTCATATAAACTTTCATCCCCTATTTCAACCCTTTAGAGGTAGATTTTTTAAAAAATAAGTAGCCTATGTTTGACCCAAGATGTTTTACTACTGTAATTCTAAATTTCATCGAAATCGAACCAGAGATTAGCCGTGAAAGCGTGAATGAATTTTGGCATAAATATAGTTAATAATGTAGGCTTAAATATAGGCTACTTTATTATTTAAAAATGCACCCCCGACGAAGAAAACATTTAATATAATGTATATGAGGATTTTAATATACATTTTTTTCACAATTTGTTTATGTCGAGAAAGGAGCTCCACATAAAGGTGGCGTTTATGCAAATTTAAAAATAACTCTTTAAGCCTACACTTACGTCACGAGACATCGCTCTTTTCTCTGTAACACAATGTCTATTGCGAACGTATGGAATAATAAGTGGTATATTTGCTTCGATTGTATATTCGCGGCGTTAAGTTCCGCCACTCAACACGCAACGTATTTATTTAGGATAGAAAATGAAGGATTGAGTGGCACTAGATCCTTTTCGCATAGTCATGTGGAAAAAAAGCGTGAAGCTGTTTTTTTTCTTTGTTTTTTTAAGCAGAGAGAAGCTAATGTTAAGACACTCCGTTCCCCACTTTCCGCCGAATTCGGAGGCATTGAGTGTTAAGTGGCGGAACTCAACGCCGCGCTTTGTCTCGACACCAGAGCGGAAAAAATCGGAGTGGAAATATTTTATATTTCCACTCCTCGAGTTGGAATCGAACCCGCAACCAGTCGAGTTACAGTCATACTTTGTGCCACTGCGCCACGACTGGCCCCAATATTTTTTTTAATGCAAATTAGAGTCTAAAGTATCCTGTAGCGTTTATTTATTTAATCTCTTTATTGCACCAAAAACATAGAAGAAAATTGCATTACAAGTATTTTCTTTTTTTTTTAGCTTCACGATGTATCCCGCACACAGCAGGGTAGGCAGAAGGAACCTAGTATTAAGATACTCCTTTCCCCACGTAAGCATACCCCACACAAGTAATATACATATAGAAAACACAGTATATGGTGTGAAGGCGACCTTATCACAGGTGATCTCTTCCAGGCAAACCTCACCGTGAAGGAATTCAGAAAATAAAAAAAAATAGATTGGTAGTGGTTAGAGAAATGATGATAGCGTTTTGATCAGTTCACACTATAAAGAAATAGTATACAAAAAATATGCAGATACCGTTTTCAAGACGTTGTTTTACGATTATAGTCTTCGTAAATCCAGCCCATAACAAATTCAGTGGTCGTTACTTGCACTTTATACAAGATGCATTGCAAGCATTTGTCACGTTGAAATATATCCAGTTAAGCCCTATATTTGCAGTAACGGTTTCTGACTGAAATACTGTAATATTTATAAACCATTGACGTTTTCATACTTTTGAAATTTTTTAGTGTAAGGATAATAAAATTTTTATGTATTTTAAAAAATTGAATGAATTGCGCAACTCTTGTACATGCTAAGTGGGATATAGTAGAAAATGATAAAGAGAAGAAAGACTTATATGACATATGCATGACGACAAAAAAATATCCTCAAATTGAGCCACATATACTTTAATATATAATGTACTAGTGGCCCGCTCGCGAGCGGTGTAGATTTTTCTTATAAACTTTCATCCCCTATTTCAGCCCTTTAGAAGTTGATTTTAGAAAAACTAAGTAGCCTATGTTAGATTCAATCATTTTTACTACTTTCATTCTAAATTTCATCTAAATCGAACCAGTAGATTAGCCGTGAAAGCGTGACAGACAAACACACAGACATTCGCATTTATAATATAAGTATGGATATATGTACTTTTCCACTGAAAAGGAAGCAATTTCACGCTATTTTCCACATATATGGCAGTCACAGAGAACCTAAGACATTTTATTCTCTGTAACACATTAGAACATACGAAAAGGCCACAGTACAAGAAGGCTATTATTATAAATCTAAGTACAAACAAACGTAAACTTGCTCCTTTTGCAAACTGATTTAAACTCGGCGAGAACAAAAGCTAACACTATATAATAATTTAAATTGAAAGGTACAACTTTGCGTGTGGATAGAACAACTTTAAACTTCATTAATACTGAATTTACAGGTGCAGTTTTGTTTTGCTGAAATTTCATACTAATTTAGAAGAAGTAAGTTGGGAAAAACATACTCATATTAATTTTAATATAACGAAGAAAATTTCTAAAACTCTAGTTATATAAAATATATACTGTAACATTATGGAGAAAAGGGACCTGAACAAAAACTGTTCAGCGTGAGAGATATTTTGATGGGAAGAGTCATTAACTCTACACAAACGAAGCTGCAGATATCTATTCATTTCAATTTTTTTTTAGCTTAACGCGGTATTTCGCATACAGCAGGGTAGGCAGAGGGAACCTAGTGTTAAGACACTCCGTTCCCCACTTTCCGCCGAATTCGGAGGTATTGCGTGTTAAGTGGCGGAACTTAACGCCGCGCTTTACCTCGGCATCAGAGCGAAGAAAATGGAAATATTAAATATTTCCATTTCTCGAGTGGGAATCGAACCCACAACCAGTCGTTTACAGTCACACGCTTGTGCCACTGCGCCACGACTGGCCACGATATACATATTTCATCGTTCCTAAATAGAAGCCATCGTTTTTGAAACTCACGACGCTAATCTGCATTCCTCACGCAATGCGCCTTATGATAATAAAATTCTGAACTAACAATATTAAAAGTTTCTTACGATACGCTTTAGAAGTTCACGCGAACCGAATAATCCAGTTTAGTATCGGAACAAATAGCATCTGTGGCGAAAAGTTCACCCTCTATAAGTCCTTCCTAAAATTCCTTACATATATATTACATGTGCATATTAATTTCTATTGATTTTTAAGTTTCACGGCTTATCCCGTAGCTGTGCTGGCAGAGAGAACCTAGTGTTAAAATACTCCATTCTCTATTTTCTGCCTGAATTCAACACATTTTTTCCTATCAAAGCAGATTTTTTTTATAACTTCACCCTGTCTCCCGCACATAGCAGGGTAGGCAGAGAAAACCTAGTGTTAAGGCACTACGTTCCCTACTTTCCGCCGAATACGGAGGCATTGCGTGTTAAGTTGCGGAACTTATCGCCGCTTTTTACCTTGGATAAATATTTCCACGCTCGAGTAGGAATTGAACCCACAGCCAGTCGTTTTACAGTCACACTTTGAGCATCTGCGCCAATTAAAGTTCTTACATTTTGCGGATATTTAGGGGCTTTTGTGTTATATGCATTTTCTTTTTAATATTTTTACAATTTATAAAATTATTAAACTAAGAAAATAATATGTACGTCATTGCAAAGGTATGTCTATTAGAAAAATAGACATCTGTCAAAAAGATCAAGCCATCTAGTACAAGGTATTATGATATTTTAGCCGTTTTTGATTGCCTTAAAACTAAATTTGCTAAATCGACTTTTCTCCCTCGGAACCCCCTACACACTTAATTTCATAAAAATCACTGCAGCCGTTTCCGAGATTCAGATTATATATATAAAGTAAGATTAGATTGTGGTCAGTCGTGGCCCAGTGGCACAAGCGTGTGAGTATAAACGACTGGTTGTAGGTTCGATTACCACTCGAGGGCTGGAAATTATATTTCCATTTTCTTCGCTCTGGTGTCGAGGTAAAGCGCGACATTAAGTTCCGCCACTTAACACGCAAGCCTCCGAATTCAGCGGAAAGTGGGGAACGGAGTGTCTTAACACTAGGTTCCCTCTGCCTACCCTGCTGTTTGCGGGATACAGCGTGAAGCTAAAAAGAAAATATTTTAGTGTCATGTGTTTGTTAGGTAGATAAAAATATAAGTAGTTAACTAAGTAAACCAATATTTTAATATGGCATGACAGTTTACGATTCACGGGTTCGAGCTAAGTATAAAAAATGTTAAAAAAAATACAAAATACCATTCACTCTGACCAAACGATTGTTCGTAGAAATATTTTTTGGGTAGAATAAACAGTTTTGAAACTTTGAAGTTCTAATAAGATTATTAAAGTTAGGACTACCAACAGATACGGGTTCGAATCCCACTCCATTATTTTTTTTTTACATATTTTCAAAAAAAGAAAAATTAAACTAGGTACTATTATTTGGAACCCAGAACCAAATATTCAGCCGAATAAAATTCAACTCAACCACAATGGCGATTATCTTTCTCTGTATACATATGTATATAATTTTCCTTCAGTACGTGTTTCATTTACAAATATATTCACAAAGAGGTTGCAAAAGTACTCTCCTATATGATTCTCATGCGTGATGCCATTAAATTGTCTTGCGGTATTTACAAAGCTTGCAAAGGACTTTTGTATAGAGACTACGACTGTATTTTTTATTAGCTTCACGGTTATCCTCAAGTAATGGGACACTCCGTTCTCTACTTTCCGCCTGGCTCTGTTATATCGGTCTTTGCCTGTCTTGGCCAAAAAAGATCAAAAAAGAATAAATTAAAAAAGGCATTTAGAATACGTATAAAAATTTATACGCAGCGGAATTCGAACCCGCGCCTCCTGAGCACAGTCCAGGCGCTCTCACCACTGAGCTCAGCGGTGAGTTCAGTCAAATTTTTATACGTTTTCTAAATGTCTTTTTCAATTTTCCTAAAAACTGATAAAAGGATACATTAAAATATTTTTTATGATCATTTGTCCGATTATGAATCTAATTCACAACCTGCTAGCTCACTGTACAATAGTGGCCTCAACATCATATCTTTTTAAATTTTAATTTAAAATATAAGCAAAATGTACATAGTATATTTTTTTTGGACCTACATTCTACAATTATGAAAAAACATACGCAAATTTACGACAATTTTTTTCAGCGGAAATTTCCTTGACTAACATCAGAAGTACATATAAAAAGTATATCAAAAAAGCTTTTAAGTTATACTCTTAAAGTTGCTATTCTAAGAAATATGTCTTACAGAAGTTACTTGCATTTGCATAGCAATAACTTGTGAGGTCTCAGAGGACCCACAAACTATCAACTTCTTCGAATAAATTCAATAGGACCTGATTTCAACTGAATTTAACCCTATAAATGTATATTCCTTATTATGCGCTAATATGCTATATGCCGGCTATGTGGGGCCAGTCGTGGCGGGTGAAACGGTGGTGACTGTAAACGACTATATATTATGGGTTCCATTTAGTATAAAGGGGTGGAAATACTATTTCCATTTTCTACCCTCTGGTGTCAAAGCAAAGCGCGGCGTTAAGTTCCGCCACTTAACACGCAAAAGCTTCTGAATTCGGCGGAAAGTGGAGAACTGAGTGTTTTAACACTAGGTACCCTCTGCCTACCGTGCTGTGTGTACGAGATACAGCATGAAGCTTAAAAAAAATAAAAATGCTAACCATCTAGTGCTGGAAAAACGACTATAAATATATCTTAACGCTGGAAAAGTGACAATATTTCACAAAGGTAACTTTACGTTTTATAATCGAAAACCAAACCATTCTGTTATACACGAACTACCCTAACAAACGATCTTAACTACCCACCCATATATTATACTATAGTAGTTCGAACATAAAAGCATCTATAGCAAAAATACAATGAGAACTCGCAGACAAATAATTCTAAATTTTATTGCACCAAGAAATACTATGATAGCGGTTTATTTCTGATCAGATAGATTTAATAAAGTTTTGATTGCACAAGTTTTATCTAAAATTCGTTTTATTTTGTAGAACATTTCAACCCGAGTGAAAGGAGGGTTAGATGGTGGAGGAACGTGCTTAATACAAATGGCGATTCTACTGATATATAAAGATACTTTGTTATATTCTTATTGTTTGTTTATTTTTACAGAGAATATTATTGAACGAATGTAAACTTCTTTTAAAGTTCTTCGTTGTAAATGTAATTAAGTTTTCATGAAAAAAAAAAACAAAACAAAAATTACAAATAATGACCTAAAAATAACAATACATGTGATATCATTTTTTTATTTTTAAGCATCTTAAAAACAAAAGTTGTTTCTTGAAATGCAGTCGTTTCTTTAATGTGGAATATTTTTTTACATTACCACGCTGTATCCCGCACACAGCAGAGCAGTAGGCGGAGGGAACCTAGTGTTAAGGCAGTCAGTTCCCAAATTTCCGCCGAATTCGGAGGCATTGCGTGTCAAGTGGCAGAACTTAACGCCACGCTTTGCATTGACACCAGAGCGAAGATAATGGAAATAATAAATATTTCCACAGCTTTACAATCACACTTTGTGCCACTGTGCCACAAGTGGCCCCTTTTACATTACCAAATTCACTTAAATATATATAACTGTATATAATACCTTAAATAAGCTAGAGCGCTTGCAAAACCTCTGCGTGCGATATATATTTGGGCTGAAAAAATTTGACCACATTTCGACGTACCGCGAGAAGCTTCAGTGGTTAACAATCCGGCATCGTCGTAACCTCCATGTCCTATGTACTCTCTATTCCATTCTTTTCCATCCTAATACTCCTCGCTACCTCAAGGAACAGTTTACCTTCCTTGGCTCCGATACTCTGCTTAACCACAACCTTCGCTCCAAGAGTGACAATAAATTAAAGGTACCCATTAGCAACACAGTAGGTTTTAATGAATCTTTCACTGTCAAAAGTGTTAACTTGTGGAATGAACTACCGTACGATATTCGTCATTCTAAATCGCTCAACATATTTAAAAAGTGCTTGAAGCGTTATTATTTGGCAATACAAAACAATTAAAATATAGATCTATGTATGTATATGTATGAGTATGTATATATGTATGTATATGTATGTATATATGACTATATGTGTATATATGTATGTGTATTTATGTGTATATTTACTTGTAGTTATGTATATAAGTATAATATGTAAGAGTGTGTATATGTATGTATGTGTGTATTTATGACTGTATGTAGCGTAATTTACGTAGTATATATCGCTATTTACTTATTCTATCTTACCAGATTCTTATATATATATTTTTTATGCACTACGCAGGTATCCTCTGTCCTTAAATGTTTATGCTGTAGGTTACCTGTAAGAGATCGCTAATAGCGATAAGGTCGCCTTTGCATACTACAATTACTTATCTGTGCTATTTTTGTTACTATATGTTTTATTTTCTTTTATGTATGTGTGCAATAAAGAATTTTTTTTTTTATCTATATTTTGGTTTAGGGTCCGTAAGCTGCGCTATGTTACATTTATATAAAATATAACATGTCTGTCGAAAAAACGTTACTTTTCTTCACCTACTAGGATTACTAAAATAATAAAAAAGAAGGTACACGTTGTTCCATATATACGTAGGTAAAAATTAACTACGACTCATTATCCATCCGATTTCTAGAAATTACATCTTAAATGGACGCAGTGCCGAGTTTCACATTGCAAGAATGGGTAAATTATGAAGATAATTTAAATGTTGTCTTTCCCCCATATAGGAATCAAACCCTCAACCTTCGCTTTACCAGTCAAATGCTATTCCACTACGCCAATATTATCTTAGTAATGCGTGAAAATCTATTAACGAGTGGAAACCTCCCTTCCACTTTTGTGTAAAATAGAACTAATATTTTATAACTGAGCGAATAGATAAATGAAAGCTCGGGTTGATATCGACTATGAGAAATGGATGTATATCCGGTGGCTGACATGAGCTTGAAAAATTAATATAGCCTAGCCTTTCGGATCAGTGGTTAATGACTAGGGATGTTGCAGGTGTTTTGTTAAGGGTAGTGTAGGAAACTCACAGATTTTTCTTAAATATATAATTTTAAGTAGAAAAATATCCAAGTTAATTTTAAAACTTAGTAAAATACAAAAAGTTAATATTATTCACAAATATGAAAGTCAACACGAATACAAATGTTATTTTTTAGCTTCGCTCTGTATCCCGCACACAGCAGGATAGGCAGATGAAACCTAGTGTTAAGACACTCCGTTTCCCACTTTTCGCCAAATTCGGAGGCATTGCGTGTTACGTGGCGGAACTTAACGCCACGCTTTGCCTTAACACTGATAGCCCAAGAAAATGAAAATATTAAATATTTCCACTACTCGAACCCACAACCAGTCGTTTACTGTCACACGCTTGTACCACTGCCCCACGACTAGTATGGTACCTACAAATAATATATTATTGATATTTTTCCAGTACAGAAAATCGCTTCTATCTTATAAATGGATTCTGTCTGCCAACACGAAAAATCTAAAAAAATGTATTCATTTATATTAAAGTCACAATAAAAAGTGGAATATTTCATTTCAAATACGAAACGACTAAAAATCCCAAAGGTTTCAATTTTGACAACTACCAGCCGACTTTGTGAATATTTTTGCGTATTCCTTTGAACAGATGCGAGCTGTCTGTGGTGAAAAATCCGAAATTGTAGCACCAAATATTTTCGCAAACATATTGAAAAAGCAATTTAATTTTAATGGTTATTTTAAATTCAAGTTCAAAATGTGCTTTATTTAAATAGATTATTTCGTCGAATAAACATAGAGCTAACACTGGCTCTGAAGGCAGTTCTGGGAAATAATTTTAGTTTACGTTATTTATCTTATATATTTTTTTATGCAATAGAGTATACATTACGGATTTTACAAATAAATATTGAACATCTACAATTCCTATTATAGTGTCAATAATTATTTTCATATATTCTAAGTATATCAAGTCAAAGTCAAAGTCAAATAATTTTATTCAAAATAAGAAGTTACAAGCTTCAATTTTTGAACGTCAAATAGTTTACCACCGGTTCACTAAATTTAATGCCTCAGACCTGAGAAGAACCGGCGCAAGAAACTCAGCGGGACTTCTTTTTTTTTTTTAAATTGATATACAGATTTATTGCAGACTATGATACTTTTGAAGTAGCCTGGAGCGAGCATTTCATTCCCAAGGCGTGTTATCGTTTATAAAATCTTGAATTTGGTAATAACCTTTAACACACAAACGTCTCTTCACAACTTTTTTAAAATGTGATATAGAAAAATCTTGGACGTTTTCTGGGATCCTATTGTAAAAGCGTATACACTGTCCCATGAATGAATTATTGACTCGATGCAATCGAGTCACAGGTGTAATCAGTTTATGCTTATTTCTAGTATTAATATTATGTGTGTCGCCAATTTTTATAAAATTCTTAATATTTTTCTTAACATACATAACATTAGCAAATATGTATTGAGAAGCAACAGTCAATATATTAATTTCTTTAAATTTTGTTCTTAATGAATCTTTCGGGCCTAAATTATAGATTGCACGAATAGCTCGCTTTTGCAGAATAAAGATCGAGTTAATTGCGGCTGCATTACCCCAAAGTAAGATGCCAAGTGCCAGTCGTAGCGCAGAGGCACAAAGCGTCACTGTAAAGGGACTAGTTGTAGGTTCGATTCCCACTACAGAGTAGAAGCATTTCATATTTCCATTTTCTTCACTCTGCCGAGCCAACGCCGAGCTTTATCTATAGTAGCAGAGCGTAGAAATGAAAATTTAGATATAAAATCATTCCCCAGAGTGAGAATCTAACCCACAACCATCGCGTTTATGTTCAGATGCTGTTCCACTGCGTCACGTCACGTCTATGTATAATTAATAATATATTTCAAACTAGCGGCCCACTCGCGGCTTCGCCTCGTGAACTATTTCATTATATTGCAACCATCAGGGTCGCATTTTTAAAAAATAAATTAGCCTATGTTTAAGCTTAGATTATCAACTATATTTATGCCAAAATTTATTACAATTGGTCAAGCGGTTTAGATTTTACAAATAAACTTTCATCCCCTATTTCAACCCTTTAGAGGTTGATTATTGAAAAAATAAATAGCCTATGTTAGACCCAGTCACTTTTACTACTTTGATTCAAAATTTCATCCAAATCGGACCGGTAGATTAGCCGTGAAAGCGTGACAGACAAGCACACAGACTTTCGGATTTATAATATAAGTATGGATAATAAACACGATGATTGCGCAGAATATATTTTCGTAAAAATATCAATATATAAGCACATTTTCTTGCTGTTTTTCATATTATACAAAAAAACAAAGAAGAGTCCACTTACAATCCATCTAAGTTAGTTCTTTTGTCATAAATAAACATCTATTTGTCAATCCAATGGGAAAATATACCATTGTGACAATATTGAATAGCGTTGTAGCTGTTAACTTTAGATTGCTTTGTCACTCCACCATTGTGTCTAGGTATTGTGCTGTAGATCTATGGACTATCAATCTAGACTTTTCTATACATATATTAATTGATATATGAATAAAATTGTGTTAACAGTTTTTTTTAATGTGGCATACAAGGTTGTATTATTTACAGCCTTTCAGATATACATATATTCGTCCTTTATAACCGCCTTAAAGTCTGCCACTTAACACGCAATGCCTGCATCCAAATTCGGCGGTGCATGAGGAACCGAGTGTCTAAACACTAGGTTTCCTCTGCCTACCTTACTGTGTGCGGGATACAGCGTAAAGCTAAAAGAAAAATAAAATAAATAACTTAAGACTTGAAATAAATGACACAAAGACATTCCACTCTATAACTCATTTTCCACTAAATTTTAAAAGCATTGAGGAACTTAACACCGCTTTGCATCGATACGAAAGAGAAGAAAATAGAAATATTAAATACATCCATTCCTCGAGTGGGAATCGCAGCCACAACCAGTTGCGTTTACAGTCACACTAATGTGCTCCTACACCACGACTGGCCTCAATATTGTTATTATTATTATTAATCCAAAATGATGGTTCACGTACTTTATATAGCTCATTAAATGTGGGTACTATATCTAAGGGCTGACTTCTAGAGTACTATTGAACATATATACATACATAAAAAGATATAAGATTTTTTTGAATAATTGATTTAAGATAAAATATGCTTTTTCGTATATTTAAGATATTAGTATATTTAAGATAAAATATGCGTTTTTATGCTCGAGTGGCAATCGAACCCACAACCAGTCGTTTACAGTCACACGCTTGTGCCACTGCGCCACGACTGGCCACAAAATTGTAATATTATAATAACATGTCACAACCTCCGCGTAATGTAAAAGGACTGATTATCATACATATTAAGCTGCATACGCACCTATGAAATATAGTTTATTTCAAAATATGAAAAAAATTACAACTTGTTGTTAGAAAGATTAAGGTGAACATTAAAATAAAATAATTAAAAATACTTTGGGCCCAGTCGTGGCGCAGAGGCACGAACGTGTGAGACTGTAAACGACTGGTTTCGGGTTCGATTCCCACTCGAGGAGTGGAAATATTTAATAATTCTACTTCCTTCGCTCTGGTATTAGAAGCAAAACGCGGCATTAAATTCCGTCACTTAACACGCAATGCCTCCGAATTCGGCGGAAAGTGAGAAACGCAGTGTCTAAACACTAAGTTCCCTTTGCCTACCCTTTTTTTTTTTTTTCTTTTTCCGCTGGGGAATGCAGTTTACGCAGACCATCCGTACGTAAGACAAGCAGAGTACCTTTCGGACGGATGATACTGTGGGACTCACCGATGAGTCCGATACTACCCACTAAAACCCAGCGGAAACCCTCTCCACCCTCGTGAGACGTCGCATGTTCACTTGCGCATTCTTCTACGACGCCTCGGTGGATGGCCCGCCTAATGCGGGCCACCATCGCCTTCAGGGTGCTCCGGGATTTCTTCCAGAGCACCCGCAGCCTCGATGACTTGCAGGAGGATCACCAAGAACCTCCCGCACTAGCTCCTCTAGGGTAGAGGGAGTAGAAGATGCGCGTACTGCCTTCTCCTACCCCCTGGTCTCTGACAGCGGAGCGGGTCAGCATTAGTGCTATACTCACGCGCCCGCCCCGTGGCCTCCTTCAGTGCGATAACTGATTCGCAGAAGGAGACCATTGCAGACTAGTTCTTCTCACTATCCAGCATGGCCCCCACCACACTGACCAGTGAGAGGTCTCTACCCACTACAGCCATCAAGGCGTGGCGTTGTAGGGCCCAAGCGGGGCATTCGACCAGAGTGTGATGCGCCGAATCAATGGGTGCATTACACTCGTGGCACGCCGGCGACATCTCACGACGTGCAATCTGGTGCAGGTATTTACTGAAGCAACCATGCCCCGTCAGCACCTGCACCAGTCTGAACGTCAGGACCCCGAAAGTCCTCTTGACCCAGCGTTCTAGATGAGGGCGGACCGCCTCCACCGTTGCTAGGCATGCCGCCGGGGACCCCAGATCCACCTTCCATCGTCGGACAGGGCTTCATCCGCAAGTCTCCTGATCCGCACGATACTCTTCAACGATGGTTGCTCGCCTCGCGACCGCTCACTTACGCGGAATGCGTGAACTTTAGCGAGCACTTCCGCCTGCAACTCCCAGGGCGGATCGCCCGCCAGAAGAGTAGCCGCCGTCCACGACACCGTACGATATCCCCGAATTGCTCTCACCACTATGACCCTCTGCGCTTTTCGCAATTGGGCCCTATTACGAGCGGTGAGAGCATCCGCCCACACGGGCGCCCCATACAGTGCCATGGATTTCAACACGCCAACATAAAGCCGTCGGCATGGAGAATCCGGCCCTCCAATATTCGGCAACAACCTGCCAAGGGCCCCGGCGGCTTTCACGAGCTTCGGCGCAAGTTGAGCGAAGTGCGAGGCGAACGACCATCGTCCATCCAGGGTCAGACCCAGATATTTCATCTGGGCCTGCACCTCCACCTCCTGCCCCTGAATGTGCAGAGTAGCCCTACGGGGGGGTCCCCTGCGTGGGCCATGGAATAAGAGGGCCTCAGTTTTTGGCATAGAGACCCTCAGACCCAACGCTTTGATACGGTTGACGACAAGACGCGTGCCGGTTTCAGCCAAGCGCGCTGCCTCCTGATAGTTTGAACCCCGGGCTGTGACAAGGGTGTCATCCGCGTAGCAAATCACACCGATCCCGGGGAGAAGGCGGCAACGGAGGATCCAATCATATCCGAGATTCCACAATAGCGGACCCAATACTGAACCCTGTGGAACCCCGCAACCGACACTTCGTCGACCGATCTTGCCATCCCCCCCTATCCATAGGACTAGTCTATCCTGGAGGTAGTCATCTAACAGCCGCCGGAGATAAAGAGGTATCCTATGATATCGGAGAGCCTCTTTTAACGTCTCAAACGGCAGGCTGTTAAAGGCGTTGACCACATCTAACGAGACGGCGAGAAGGACATCTTTGTTAGACGTAGCGGCCAACGACCGAGTCTTTAGTGCATTCAGAGCGTCTATGGTGGACCGACCAGCCCTGAATCCAAATTGAGCATCTGAAAGGCTCGGTCCTACCTCCTCTAGATGCTTATTGAGACGGGCAGCGACAATCTTCTCAAAAAGCTTGCCCGTCTCATTAAGCAACACTTTAGGCCTATATGCAGAAGGAGAGTCCAGAGGACGACCCTCCTTCCGCAGTAAGCACAACCCTCCTTCCTTCCAGATCTTCGGGAACTGACCAGTGGAAAGGCATTGGTCAAAAAGCTTCCGAAGATCGTCGCCTAGGTATTCCAGGGCAACACTCAAAACTCTCCCTGGAAGGTCCCAGAGCCGTCTTTTTGGCCCTCAGTCTCCTGAGTGCCAAATTCATCTCTTCTTCGGCCCTTCTTCCCTTCTTCTTCCCTCTGCCTACCCTGCTGTGTGCGGTAAAAAAAAAAGAAAATACTTTTCAGGATAGTGAAGCCGTCACAACTCAGTGGAATAGGAAATATCTAACTGTAAAAGCGATCGTTGTAGGTTCCATTACAACTCGATGGAATGATCATAATTTAATTATTCTCAATTCTTCATCAGAGTACAAAAAACAAAAGTCGTTGAGATCCGGAAAAGTGAAGAACGGAGTATCTTAACACTAGGTTCTCTCCAGCTGTTCTGCTATACCAAAAAAAAGGATGAAACTGAACCAAGTCAACCTTAATTATTATTTAACTACAAAAAAAAATACTTTAAATTAGTTTACATATCCATACGAAAAATGTAACTAAAAATATTAAAAACAGACCAAGTGAAGTTTTTATATTAACCCAGTTTCACCGGGTTAAGGTTAAAAATTCAATTTGCGTTAAATATTTTAAACTAACCGGTCTAATCTAAGCCAGACTACCTTTGCAGCTAGAATGTGTGGTAGATATAGCTATCGATCGTCGATTTAGACCGAGTAAGCCCCACCTGTGTACCATAATCTTTTGAACGTTGCATGATTCCATATAATCGCGATTTAATGAGAAACTTCCTTATATATAAAAGTTTTGCACATTTAGAATGCCAGTAAGATGCTTGAAGTTTTTTTTTAGCTTCACGCTGTATCCTGCACACAGCAGGGTAGGCAGAGGGAAGCTAGTGTTAAGACACACACTCACAGAATTCGTAGGCTTTAAATATTTGCACTCCTCGAGTGGGAATCGAACCCACAACCAGTCGTTTACAGTCACACACTTGGCCACCACTGGGCCACGACTGGCCACAGTCACAGAAGTTGTGGACCCTAATAACATGTCCACCAAATTTATTTTTGTTTTTATAGCAGAGGGGACTTAATGTTAGGACACTTCGTTCCTTTTTTTCCGCCGAATTCTGAAAGCATTATTTTAAGTGGCAGAACTCAACGCTGCGCTTTGCCTCAACACCAGAGCAAAGGAAATGAAGTAATAAATATTTTAATCGAACAAGCTGTAAGTTCTATTTATATAAAACTCTTTCATTACTTACTACTGGTTGACAGACAAACGGACTGGCTGTCTGACTGAGAGATAGCTTTAGAATTTAGCATTTAAATAATTTAAATAACTTGGGATGTGATGGCGAACACTAAGAAAGGATTCCTCTAAATTCCTAAGGAAATGGAAAACAAATAGGGAAAGATTTTACGTTTCTTAGCCCACGAAAAAAAACGTTGTGGGCTTTGGGTTGTATAATATTAAAAAAATAAGTATAAATATTTAATATATATAAAAAATAAGTAGCTTCACGCTATATCCCGCACACAGCGGGGTAGGCAGAATTCGGAGGCTTGCGTGTTAAGTGGCGGAACTTAACGCCGCGCTTTACCTCGACACCAGAGCGAAGAAAATGGAAATATAATTTCCAATCCTCGAGTGGGAATCGAACCCACAACCAGTCGTTTACAGTCACACTCTTGTGCCACTGGGCCACGACTGGCCACAATTTAAAATATTAACTTATTAACTAGGTATATATAGTAACTATATTAACGATTATGGGTCAGTCGTGGCGGAGTGGCACGAATTGTAAATGACTGACTGTGGGTTCGATTCCTACTCGAGGATCGATTCAAATATTTAATATTTCCATTTCTTCGCTCTGGTATCAGAGGTAAAGCGCGGCGTTAAGTTTCGCCACTTGACACGCAACGCGTCCGAATTCGGCGGAAAGTGGGGAACGGAGTGACTTAACACTGTGCCTAGCCTGCTGTATGCGGGATACAGCGTGAAGCTAAAATAAAGAATAAAATAAATTAATAATAACGATCACTCGTCTATAACTCTAACGATATCGTAGGCCCTATACTTAATAGGAAGTACGAGCATAAACGCAAAGTATTACTTTTCAAGCTGGTCAAAAACAATACAATAAAAAGCCGTCTGTTTAACTACTACTATAATATTTTTAAAATTAATTAATTTCATTGCACTTAGACCGTACCCAAGAGTTTAAATCCTGCTCATTTCAATTTCTTTAATGGAATTTCAATATTTTTACTATAACTTTTACTACATACATCACGAAGAACACACTCGAAACCAGTCGTTAGAAACGGGAAGGAAGTTCAGTACATTACATATACAAGCCAAAATCACTTTTATGGCGGAAGTACTACGTTTCATTTCGTGCAATAAATTACACATATGTTCATATTTAGGCGTGAATGAATGACCTTTATATATAAAGAAGCAACTTCACGTCTTTTCCTTCACAGTAGAGTAATCAAAGAGAACCTAGTGAAAGTCAAGACAAGACACTCCTTTCTCCACTTTCTGCCTGAATTAGTGACTATTGCGTGTCGAATAGTGAAACTGAACACGTTTTATCTGTAGTACCAGAGTAAAATAATATTTAATCATTTCCCTCAAGTGGTAATCGAACCCACAACTGTCATATTTACAGTAAGACGGTGCTTCACTGCCCCACGATGGCCTCTAACGTTTATATATAAAGAAAGCTTCACTCTTTAGTAGTTAGAAGAGAACATACTCGTAGTGTAAACACACTCCCTTGTCACTATATATCATATGTATTTTCGTAGCTGTAGCCATAAGATGAGACAAGCTGAACTTAGTGTTTAGACAATCCATTGGGTCCAGTCGTGGCGCAGTGGCACAACCGTGTGACTGCAAACGACTGGTTGTGAGTTCGATTCCTACTCGAGGATTAGAAATATTTAATATTTCCATTTTCTTCACTCTGGTGTTGAGGCAAAGCGCGGAATTAAGTTCCGCCACGAAACACGCAATGACTCCGAATTTGGCGGAAAGTGGAGAACGGAGAGTCTTAACACTAGGTACCCTCTGCCGACTCTGCTGTGCGCGGGATATAGCGTGAAGCTAAATAAAAAACAATTCGTTTTTCGCACCATTTTATCGTTTACGTTTATCCTACCAAAGCGGAAAATAAGAATAATTTGAATATTGGGTATATTAATAATGCCTCAGTCGATAATCGAACCTATGACGGTCATGTTTACATTTAGTCTATCTGACTGTCCCACTAGTGCACATGTTAATTTCTATTAATAAAAATATAAATGTATAAACTTTTTAATTCATTTTTTTTATCTTTTGACATTGTAAATAATAGCTATATAATAAAGGATGGCCGCGTTAAGCAAACTTAGAACTTTATTCTGCGCTTCTAAACTCTAATGAAAGAGAACACGCTATATAGTGATTACTAAAATACCATTGGATCTTCTTGTTGTGTATTATTTTTTATATTCAGACTTTTTCTTTGCTTTTAATATATTATTTAAGTAACCAGCCGTGTTCGTGACTTTGTCTGCGTGAAATTAAAAAAATATATAAATCTAAAATAAAAGTACTCTAAGTTATTTTTTATTATGTCAGCTATCTGCCTGTGAAAAGTCACGTCAAAATCAGTCTAGCCATTCTAGATATTAGGCGGAACAAACAGACAGACAAAAATTAATAAAATTGTTATTTTGGTATACGTATCGTGGTTATTTCAATAATACTATTAGATACTCCAATTTTATTTATTCGTATAGATGAGACCCTTGGTAGTGCAGTGTAACAGTAACTGATTGTATAGGCGCTGGTTGTGGGTTGGATTCCACTCGAAGGGAATTATATGCAATGCAATGTCTTCTATTTAGACGAAAAGTGAAAACCAGAGTGTTTCGATACTAGATTCTCTGTCTGTAATGATACGCGAGAAGATATACAAGTAATTAATATTCAAAGAAATTAACCCATTTTTATAATATTTTCATAATTTGACCATTACCTATTATTAAAAAAAGCAAGTCAACAAGTTTTTTTATCTAATTACTTGAAAAATAATTAAAAAATCACGAAAAAGAAAGTTAATAGTATTCTTAAAGACATAGTTTATATGAATAGTTTATTTAAGTACTTGAACACCCTCGAGACGATGACGTACGACGACATAAAAAAGGTAAGGCAGACGTAAACTTTGTCCGTCATTGTTTTACACTTCTATTCTTAGAAAATGTTTTTTTTTTTTGCTTCACGCTATATCCCGCACACAACAGGGTAGGCAGAGGGAACCTAGTGTTAAGACACTCCGTTTCCCACTTTTCGCCGAATTCGGAGGCATTGCGTGTTAAGTGGCGGAACTTAACGCCACGCTTTGCCTTAACACCAGAGTGAAAAAAATGGAAACATTAAATATTTCCCCTTCTCGAGTGGGAATCGAACTCACAACCAGTCGTTTTTTTTTTTTTTTTTTTTTTTTAACGTCAGGAAATCCTTTACGGATACCAGCCCGAGTGGGGACTCGGGACGTGGTTATGTGGGACTCCGGTGAGGCAAGATGGTAACGCCACCGTTACCCACTAAAACCTGACGGTGCTCCTTCTCGACCGCCATTAGCCGGGCCACGGGGACCGAAACAATCGTCCGAGGACACCGGCGGCGGGAGCCTGCAAGGCACGTCGCGGAGTCAAGGGTGGTGTAGGTCACCCTCGACGGCCTGCTCGGAGTAGCGCGCGGGAGCGACCGCGCGCGCCTACTCGGGCCAGGTGAGTAGGCGGTCAGCTAGCCCCACGCTGACCGCCCTCTGGCCGGTTAGGGCGGAAGGCGACGATCATGTGCCGCCCTCCGGCGACCCGGTCGTTTGCGGCGGACGGCAAGGTTGGAGAAGACCTCCCTCGCCCGTTCCGCCGCCTCCTTCTCGAGCACCACCGCCTCGCAGAAGGCTCCGACCGCATCCCACGACCTCTCGCTCTCCACCATGGCCTTCACCACGGCTGGAAGGGAGAGGTCGTCCCCAATGACGCCGCGCAGAACACGGCGTTGAGACGCCCAAGCTGGGCACACCTCCAGCGTGTGCTGGGCCGTCTCCTCGAGACAGTCGTCACAGTGGTGGCAGCGAGCGTCGGGCTCCCTCCCAGCTATCCGACACAGATACTTCCCGAAGCAACCATGTCCCGAGAGAACCTGCGTGGACAACCAGTCGTTTACAGTCAAAAACAGAAAACACATTTAATTTAAGTAATACGTACACTGTACTTATATAATTACAACTTCCCTCATAATAGTGTAGCTGGAACATAATATTACTACTAAAAGCAACTTTAAATTGAATTAAATCGCTTAGAGTTGTTCTAATTTGTCCGTCTCCTGTGCGCTTAACCGCAATGAAGCGGGACCATGTGAAATGCGATAACGTGTACATTTTAACTAATTCAAATGTAAAATTATATATTTGAATAAGATATTTGTTTTAATTTCCGGTGGAAAGTGGAGAACGGAGTGTCTTGGCACTTGGCTCTCTCTGCCTAACTCACTATCCGAATTTGTTTTAAGCTTTAGGCAGAGGGAACCTTTCTTTTTTTTTTTATCGTCAAGAAAATCCGTTACGGATACCCGCCCGGGGTGGGGACCCGGACGCGGTTATGTGGGACTCTGGATCGTTCTTCCGTTTACCCACTAAAAACCTGACGGTGCTCCTTACCCGCCACTAGCCCAGGTCTCGGGCACTGCCCCAATCGTCCGCGGACCTGGGCGGCAGGCAGAGGGAACCTAGTGTTAAGACACTCCGTTTCCCACTTTCCGCCGAATTCTAGTGGCGGAATCTCAACATGCCATGCTTGCGGACCGAACAAAATGAAATATTAAATATTTCAATTCCTCCAGTAGGAATCGAACCCACAACCAGTTACTTTGCAGTCACACTTTGTGCCCCTGTTCCACGACTGGCTTTTAGACTTTTTACTTTAAAATTTTTAATTTGATATTTTACCTCCTTAATCCTCTTTATATCTATGTACCTATCTATATCTATGTACCAATCAACCACGATAAAGAAGTATTGTTTTAAAATATAATAAAACGTTATTTTAACCAACTTATAACTATCTGGTTGTAAGGATTTGAAGACAGTTCAACAATGTCATAATATGAACTTAATGGAAATTTTTTAGTTTAATTTTTTAGTATGCCTATGTTTTTTTTTAATTTTTTGAACTACATTTTGAGACCAGTCGTGGCGCAGCGGTGGCACAAAGTGTGACTGTAAACGAGACTGGTTGTGGATTAGATGAAGAATGAAAATATTTCCATTTTCTCCTCGGTATCGTGGCGGCGTTAAGATCCGCAACTTAACACGCAATGCCTCCAGTATTGAACGGACAATGTAAAACGGAGTGTCTTATTAATAGGTTCCTTTCCCTAACCCTGCATGTGTAGGATACAATGTAAATAAAAAAAACTATTATTAACGATATTTACACTTTTTATTTATTTTTTGAATTTAATATGAAAATATGGTTTGCGGAATATGCGTATGGGAAAAGTGATTCGGTTTTTGCACTTTCCACCCAATCTTATAATACTATCATGACAATGTGTTAAAAGATTTTTTCCTTTTTGATTCATGTTTTCCACATAATTATTTATATAAGTAGGAGAGAATTTAGTGTTAAAACACTCCGTTTTTCATGGTTTAAACTATTTTAGATAAATTTCAATTTTTTTTGTTATACCAGAGTCAAGACTCCTCACTTTCCGCTTTATAGCACGTATTGTCTCGAATTTTGGCGAAAAATGAAGTACACAGTGTTTTGAGACCATATTTTTTTTTTAGCTTCACGCTGTATCCCGCACATAGCAGGGTAGCAAAGGGAACCTAGTGTTAAGGCACCCCGTTCCCCATTTTCTTATAATACTATCATGACAATGCTTAATTTGTTAAAAGACACGTAAACAGAATAGACACGTAGAACAGTCTCTATTATATTTTTTTAGTTAGGACATTTTACATTTATTTTATCTTTTATATCTTGCGCTCTCTAATTAGAGGAAAGGAAATTTCCTTCAATTTACTTAGACTAATGTAAGGCAGTAAAAATTGAAGCCTTTAGCTCGCTTTGAATGCTAAATTGTGATACAATTACTTTTTAAGTAGGTAATATTCTTTTAGCCATCGTGGCTCAGAGGAAATGTGTCTTACTATAAATGAGACCGACTGTAGGTTCAATCCCTAGGAAATGGAATGAATGATGGGGGAATGATTATATATTTAAAGACATTCCGTTATCCACTTTTCAATCGTATCGAATACAAAATGTCATGTGTTGAACGGCGAAACTCAACGCCGCGATGTGTCTTGTTAACTATGATTATTCCTTTGACTAAAAGTAGAACCTACAAATAATCGCAATTACAATAAGACGATGTACTATTGCGCCACACTGACCTTTTATATTTTAATTTATTTGATTTTCATGAAGAAATACTTATATCCCTGTCTGTGTCTACCTGTTTGTCTTTGTATTACGCTTTCACGGTCAGATTTAGTTAAAATTTGAAATGAAAATAGTTAAATACTCAGGATCCAAAATTGGCATTTTTTTGCAAAAACCATCCCCTAAAGGGTTGAAATAGGGGATGAAAATTTGTATCAAAACTTCTTTAACTACACGAGGAGCGCCGCTAGCAGTCGCAAGTTACTATATACAACTAAAGTTAGTACTATATATTATGCAATCTAAATACGGTTAGGTTTGCGTGATAGGCAAAGGATTAATAGATTAACGTACCTGAACTAACATTTGGCTAAGCCAAAGTTAAGTAAACACTAAGTAGCTTAGCTACTGGTTTTTGTGGAACTAAATGTTCCGCACAGATCTGCAGTTAGTTTGTGTTAAAAGATTTTTTCCTTTTCGATTCATGATTTCCACATAAGCATTGTTGAGTAGGAGAGAATTTAGTGTTAAGACACTCCGTTTTTCATGGTTTAAACTATTTTAGATATATTTCAATTATTTTTGTTATACCAGAGTCAAGACAAAGCCTCACTTTTCGCTTTATAGGACGTATTGTCTCGATTTTTGGCGAAAAATGAAGAACACAGTGTTTTGCGACCATTATTTTTTTTTAGCTTCACGCTGTATCCCGCACATAGTTCCTGACAGAGGGAACCTAGTGTTAAGGCACTCCGTTCCCCATTTTCCACCGAATTCGGAGGCATTGCGTGTTATGTGGTGGAACTTAACACCGCCTCGACACCGAAGCGAAGAAAGTGGAAATAATAAATATTTCAACTCCTCGAGTGGGAACAAAACCCACAGCCAGTCGCTTTACAGTCACACGTTGTGCCTCTGCACCACGTCTGGTCCCTCTTTCTTTATTAATCATGGATTATGTGTGGAAATGAAAAAACTGAAATATCTTTTAACACTTTTTCTAAGATTATCCTCGCTGAAAGAAGTCATAATAAAAAATAATCGTGCAGCTATAACAGTTCGAGCTTAAAGGTTAGGAAAATAAAAAAGAATTAAATGTAACATAAAAGCTTTTAACGTATACGAGTACGAGAAAATGAACTCATTTTAAGATATTAGCAATTACATCTCACTGACTATACCGCCGTCGCGGCGCAGTGGGTCTGGCTGTAAAGCAATTGTTGTGGATTTGGTTCTCGCTCGGGAATGATTGTGTTTAAATTTTCATTTCTTCCCTCTGATACGTAAGACAAGGTGCGGCGTTAAGTTCCGCCACCTAATACTCAATGTTTCGATTTTAGGCGGAATACAGAGAATGGATTATTTTGCCGCTACAAGGTGACGTCGTATTATAATACAAGCCCCCTATCACTACAAAACTACATCTACTTTTAACATTTTTAAAGTGTGTTTACACACTTAGGAAAATTGAAAAAGATATTTAGAAAACGTATAAATTATTTTTCCGCTGCGTTCAATTTTTTATACGTTTTCTAAATGTCTTTTTCAAACTACATCTATGTAGATATCGTACGACAAATAACGAAATCAAATATTATCTTTACATAGTATAAAGCAAAGTCGCGTCTGTATGCTTAGATCTTCAAAATTACGCAACAGATTTTGATACGGTTTATTTTAAGAGATAGAACGATTCAAAAGGGAGGTTTATATGCATACTATAGTAGAGAAATACTGATAATTTTAGAAGTTTCTAATGTGATGTCAGTGGAGGGTTTGCGTGTTAAGTGGAGGAACTTAACGCCGCGCTTTACCTCGACACCAGAGCTAAGAAAATGGAAATATTAAATATCTATCTAAATGAATACTAAATTCAATATTCACTTGCATTTATGAAACGAAAGCCCCAATTCAATTTTTATCACTTTCCCAAGACCTAGATTGTCCTGGCCTTGTTATGATAAAAGGTGCACTTAAGTTAATGCCTCGTAAAAGTACTCGCACTGTGTTGCATAAGCGTCGGTACCTGTAACTTCAGATAATTATGTATGGCTTTGTAAATTGAGACCGTTATGGCACAGTGGGACAGCATTTGACTGTAAATGTGGTGGTTATAGATACGATTCCTACTCGGGGGAGTGATTGTATGTATATTATATTGATTTAGTGGCACAAGCGTGTGACAGTAAACGACTGGGTGTGAGTTCGATTCCCACTGGTGGAGTGGAAATTAATATTTCCATTTTCTTTGCTCTGGTGTCGAGGCAAAGCGCGGCGTTAAGTTCCGCCACGTAACACGCAATGCCTCCGAATTCGGCGGAAAGTGGGGAACGGAGTGTCTTAACACTAGGTTCCCTCTGCCTACCCTGCTATGTGCGGGATACAGCGTGAAGCTAAAAAAAAATAATATTGGTTTCTCCGCTCTGGTGCCTAAGACAAAGTGTGATATGGAGTTCCACCACTTAACACACAGTGTCCTAATTTTGGGCGAAAAGCGGAAAACAGGGTTTCTTAACAATAGCTTCTTTCTGACTACCCCGCTATGGGAGAAAAAACGTGAGGCTGATATAATAAGCTATTATAGGTATTACTAAATGAAGATTTACGAACGTGTATTATACAAGTTAAGGCTTCATATTCAGAGATTTTAAGGTTTGTATAGTCTTCGTATCAGTTGAAAATTTCAACTCGGTAACAGAAATTAGACGACTGACGAATACTCACCTCGAAGAATTCGTCTATTTAAACAAAAAAAAAAGAAAAAAAAAAAGAAAATAAAATAGCTTGTATGAAAAAGTGGTAAAAATGGGCGGAAAAAAGGGGTAAATAGCTTTTGAAAAGTTTGTTTTTGCTCTGCAGAGTGACTAGAAAGAGCTTAATGTCAAGACAATCCGATCTCTAGCTTCCGCCCAAAATATGTGTTAACTTCGTCTTAATAAAAATAGTTATAAAAAATAAAAATAATTTTAATACAATCATTCCGCGGAATAGAAATATCTATTTACCACGAAAGCAGTCTAAGTTATAATACATGTACAATATATGTATATACATAATAAAATAAAACATCTTATGCTGAGACATCCATACCTATATTATATATGCGAAATGCTGTCTGTTACGCTTTAACGGCTAACCTACCTAAGTATGGAATTAGCAATCAAAATAGTTGAAGGCCTAAGGTCAAACATTGACTATATTTTTTTTTTAAATCAACCCCTAAAAGGAATGAAAGTTAGTATGAAAAGTTATGTAGTTATGCAGGGGAAGCACTAGTCATTTTTATATTTGTACTAGCGGTCCGCTCGCGGCTTCGCTGCTTGATCTACGTAGCTGTTTCGGTATATTGCAATCCTCGGGGGCAGATTTTTGGAATTTTAAGTAGCCTATGTTTAACCTTGGATTACCAACTATGTATATACATATATTCCAAAACTTATTACAATCGATCAAGCAGTTTAGATTTTTCATATAAATTATCATCCCCCATTTAACCCTTTAGAGGCTGATATTCGAAACAATAAATAGCCTTTGTTAAATCCAGTTATTTTTATTACTTTCATTCTAAATTTCATCCAAATCGGACCAGTAGATTAGCCGAAAGTGTGACAGACAAACAGATACACATTCGCATTTATAATATAAGTAAGGATACTGTAGTGTATTTGACTTCTTTTTTCTACACCAGATGCTTTAGCCCTTAAATTTTATGTGCTACTGCAAAGTATCATCTTGCTACACAATTTTTGCTAAGGCGCCATTTCCTTATCTCTTATAGCTTAGCTAGTCTAAACATTTTATGTAAATATTAATATGTGAAGGAAAAATGTTTTTCGAGTTATATGAAAATTATGAGAATGGAGGAATATGAAATTAAGTATACTTAAAGAATAAAGATATGTATGTATATAGCTAGAAATGAGGAAATTCAAATCAACATTTTTATTACAATATATAAGAGGCACAGGAACAGCATCTGACTGTAAATGCGAAGGTATCAATTCCACTAGGGGGAATGACTATATATTATTTTCGTTTCTTCACTCTGATACTGAAAGATATAGGACGGCGTAATGTTCCATCACTCACTCAAAATGGAGAGTGTTGGTTCTCTCTGCTATGCGGCAAAAAGCATGAAGCTGCCTTTTTTAGGTTTATATTTAATAAATAGGGGCCAGTCGTGGCGCAGTGGCACAGACGTGTGACTTCAAACGACTGGTTGTGGGTTCGATCCCCACTTGAGGAGTGGAAATATTTAATATTTCCATTTTCTTCGCTCTGGTACTGAGGCAAAGCGCGGCGTTAAGTTCCGCCACTTAACACACAATGCCTCTAAAATTCGGAGGAAAGTGGGAAACTGAGTGTCTTAACACTAGGTTCGCTCTGCCTACCCTGCTGTGTGCGAGATACAGCATGAAGCTAAAAAAAAAGTTAATAAATAAAATAAATATTACACAAATTCACGTTTTCAATACACATGTTTTCAATAAACACTTTCATACAAAGTTACATGCCCGTTGCCAAGGAAACGCGTCGTTTACGCGTCAACGGCTCTACTAGCAATGATGGGATATAATTAATTGCAATTAACAATTAAATATTAACAATTCGTTATTTATTGTAGGGGAACTACATAAAATCACAATTAGCAGAAAATTATTCAGTTCTTAATGTTTACACCACAATTAACAATGAAATATTAGTAAATTGTGATTTTCAAACAAATGATTGAGTGATTGATATTTAATTGTTAATCGCAATTAAATCTTGCCTAATACTAGAAGACTATTTAATATTTCTAAGATTATATGTAGTGGCCAGTCGTGGCCCAGTGGCACAAGCGTGTGACAATAAACAACTGGTTGTGGGTTCGACTCCCACTCGAGGAGTGGAAATATTTAATATTTCCATTTTCTTCGCTCTGGTGTCGAGGTAAAAGCGCGGCGTTAAGTTCCGCTACTTAACACGCAATGCCTTCGAATTCGGTGGAAAGTGGGGAACGGAGTATCTTAATACTAGGTTCCTACCCTGCTGTGTGCGGGATACAGCATGAGGCTAAAAAAAAAACTATATGTAATACTTCATCTAAATATAATCTAATAAAAACAACTTTCATCGTCAGCATCAAGGCTGTGTTATAAAGCGACGATAAACTGAATATTGCCCACACACTTTGTATTGCGTATTTATTTGGTTCTCTTACACAATTTTATGGCTTTCCCTATTTAGCTTTTAATATACTATTGCCTATATCCAGTTTTTTGTGTATTTCGTTATTTTTCAGTTTCATGTTTTGCCCTCAAAACAGTAGACGCAGAGAACTTAATATGAAGACACTCCATTCCCCGTTTCCATTCAACTCGACCGCTCAACCGCTCAACCGCTCAACCGCTTTGTCTTACCTGACCAGATAAATGATATTTTTTTTGTTTAGCTTCACGCTGTATCCCGCACACAGCAGGGTAGGCAGAGGAAACCTAGTGCTAAAACACTCCGTTCCCCACTTTCCGCCGAATTGGGAGGCTTTTGCGTGTTAAGTGGCGGAACTTAACGCCGCGCTTTACCTCGATACCAGAGCGAAGAAATTGGAAATATTAAATATTTCCACTCCTCGAGTGGGAATCGAACCCACAACCAGTCGTTTACAGTCACACGCTTGTGCCACTGGGCCACGACTGGCCACATAATAATTTAAATATATTGGTTATATTTAAATTATTTTATTCCTTCTGGTTGTAAATTCTGGAACCGCCCCACTATGCCTCAATTATTACAAATGCAGCGCAAATCCGATGTAAATAAGCAAGAAAAATAATAACTAATCTGTACTAATATTGTAAATCAAAAAGTATGTTTGTTTGTCCTTCTTTAACAGGTATAAGGTACTGTATACAGTATTATAAAATTACATTCTCATGCGGAGATAAACGACTATGTATAATTCTTATTCTTAACTCCCATTACCCAGTAGTGTAATATATTAAAATTCTAACTCTATATTATAAAACTATTTACCACATCCAAAACTCTTGTAACTTAATTGGATAGAGGGCTGGGGTGGTTTCTAAGCGGTGTGGGTTCGAATCTTACCTACCTACATTTAGACTACTATAAATGAAATAAATGATAAATTAAATGTTTATATTAAATTAATTAATACTTTTTTTAGCTCACGCTGTATCGCGCTCACAGCAGAGTAGGCAGAGAGAAGCTAGTGTTAAGACACTCCGTTCCCCACTTTCCACCGAATTTTCGGAGGCATTGCGTGTTAAGTGGCGGAACTTAACGCCGCGCTTTACCTCGATACCAGAGCGAAGAAATTGGAAATATTAAATATTTCCACTCCTCGAGTGGGAATCAAACCTACAACCAATCGTTTGAAGTCACACGTCTGTGCCACTGCGCCACGACTGGCCCAAAAATTCATTACGTAATACATTTTACATACAAAATGTGAAATTTCTAAAACAATCTATGAAAAATGTTCATACAGAGGTGCCAATAGCCAAATTTAGCTATCATACAGTTATAATAATTTAGCGGAATGCAAATTTATAGTCTAATTAGCAAGACTATATGGCCGGTATCCAAAAGGCGCGAGTCCAAATCCTGTTACGGTTAATTATTCACATAGTATTTTCATATATAAAGAAGACTTATTTAAATCCTTACTTTTTACCCGCGACGGAACGGCGACTGTATATGTGTTTGGGGTGAGAGGTTGTTTGTTTGTTTGTTTGTTTGTTTGTTTGTTTGTGTGTTTGTGCAAATTACTATGTCAATTATTTCCGAAACTATAAGTCCGATTTTGATACGGTTTTCTATGATATGTTAAGGCTCAATTGGCGTATGTTCTTAGATATGTCTTATTGCCTTAACTCACCAGGGGGCGCTGCAGTAAGCATTTAACGTGAAAACGAATGTTTTCAATTATCTCAAAAAATAGTAGTCTGATTTCGATAGATTTTCAGTGATAGATTCAGATTTAATTGGTGGATGTTCTTGGATATGTTTTATCGTGTCAAACCACCAGGGGGCGCTGCAGTAAGCATTTGTTTGTACTTTTTTTGTATTTATTTATCTAAAACCGAAACTACTGATCCGGTTGAAAAGAGTTTTCGGAAAAAGATTCAGCTTTGCTTGATGCATATTTTAAGATTTTTCTTTTTTTGTTATGGGGAAAACTCACTAGGGGGCGCTGCAGTAAACATTTGTTTGTAATATTTAATGCAAAACCACAACTACTAGTCCGATTGGGCAGAGTTTTTAATATTAGAGTTGCCTTTACTTGGTGTAAGTTTTTAGGTTTTTTTTCACGTCAAGAACTCACCAGGGGGCACTGCATTAAACATTTAATTATGCAAAGCTAAAACTACAAGTCCGATTTGGATGCAGTTATCAAAGATAGGATCGGGCTTAATTAGCGCGTGTTCTCGTATGTGTCTAGATGACACCTCACCAGGGGGCGCTGCAGTAAGCATTTGCTCGTATTTTTTGTGTGAAACCTATTTAGATGCGGTTTTTTGTGATAGGTTCTGGTTTAATTGCTGCGTGTTTTTATATGCCATATCACGAACTACCACGGGGCGCTCCAGTATATATTAGTTTGTTCAAATTCAAAACTACTAGTGGGTTTTGTGATTTTCACTGATTTGGTTAGACTTAAGTTTCGTGAAAATGTTACGGTGACAATCTCCCAGGCGCTGCAATAAGCATTTGATAACCAGAAAGCATTGGATTTATAATTTCTTTTGGGTTTGCATGAACATTAATATAAAGTATTTCGATATTATGTAATAATATATAATGTGTATCTATTCACTTTAAAAAGTTTAAAATAAAAAGCAAAATTAAAAATTTTGAAAAAACCCACGACGGTTTAATTGTAATTGTAAAAGGATAAAATAACTATAAATCCCCCGCCTAAAAGAATATATGTAACGAGATGATAGGGACGACTTCGTCGGGGGCTGCCAGTTGCAACCTCTATTTTAAATATAGTAGTTAACAGTATAGATTTCGTTTTAAAGTCTTTAAAATACCAGTTATCAAAACTGTAAATCCATATTAATGTTTAATTTTTTTGCCAAACCTGTTTTAAAAGCAAGAAAACCTATGAGAAGGTTTTTGCAAACTTAAAGTAATGGCAGCCCCGACGAAGCCGTCCCTATCATCTCGTTACATATATTCTTTTAGGCGGGGGATTTATAGTTATTTTATCCTTTTACAATTACAATTAAACCGTCGTGGGTTTTTTTCAAAATTTTTAATTTTTTTAGTCTAAATGCTTTTACGAACTTAACTTAAGGGATGAAGATAAGAACACTACATTACAATGCGAATTGCAAATCTATACTAAAACAGACTAAAAAGCTATATACAACAATTATGGATTTGATTTTCACTTAAAATAATTAAAGAAACGAAATAATTAAATAGTTTTTTTTATTAACTGCTAGTCATGGCGCAGGGGCACAAAGTGTTTCTGTAAACGTGCCTGTTTGTGGGTTCGATTACCACTCGAGAAATCGAATATTTTAAATATCATTTTCTTTGGCCAAATGTCGAGACAAAGCATGGCATTGAGTCCCGCCACTTAACATGTAATGCCTCCAAAATTCAGCAGAAAGTGGGGAGCCATTCCCGTTAGGATACGTCTTAACATTGTTCCCTCTGCTAACCCTGCTATGTGTAAGATTAACAGCGTGAAGCTAAAAAAAGGAAAAAATGGAAAATGAAAATAGTTTTCTATTTGTGACATCTCATATCAATTGCCTTAATATATATTTAAAAGATAACGAAGTAAAATACTTTCTATTCTACAATACAAATGAATAAATGACAAAGATAAATAACAAAAAATATAGATAGACAGACTTCATTGTAGCACAGTGATACTTTGACCCTATATGCGATTGGTTGTGGGTTCGATTACAACTGCAGGACTGATAATTCAATTATTTTCACTCCTTCAGCTATAAGAAGAAAACATAGCACGGCGTTGAGTTCCGTAAGTCAACATGCAATGTCTCGATTTTGAGCGGAAAATAGAATACCAGAGGTCTTGGTACTATTGTTTCTCTTTGACTCCGTAAAGGGTTCATGTAGGGCACATGAAAAAGTGAGGAGCTGTTAAAAGAAAAAACGAAATTAAAACGAACACCTTTCCGGGTATTTTTCGTTATTGTGGTGGTCATTATCGGGGCCAGTCGTGGCGCAGTGGCACAAGCGTGTGACTGTAAACGACTAGTTGTGGGTTCAATTTTCACTCTAGGAGTGGAAGTATTTAATATTTCCATTTTCTTCGCTCTGGTGTCGAGGCAAAGCGCGGCGTTAAGTTTCGCCACTCATCACGCAATGCCTCCGAATATGGCGGAAAGTGGGAAACGGAGTGTCTTAACACTAGGTTCCCTCTGCCTACCCCGCTGTGTGCGGGATACAGCGTGAAGCTAAAAAAAAAACTTCAAGCATCTTACTGGCATTCTAAATGTGCAAAACTTTTATATATAAGGAAGTTTCTCATTAAATCGCGATTATATGGAATCATGCAACGTTCAAAAGATTATGGTACACAGGTGGGGCTTACTCGGTCTAAATCGACGATCGATAGCTACATATATCTACCACACATTCTAGCTGCAAAGGTAGTCTGGCTTAGTCTTTAAGCTATAAAAAATATATATAATTTCTCATTCTTGGTTCATACTATAAAAATGTTATTAGGTACTATCACCAAATACAGAGACGTGTGTAAAATTTTTGAAAATAACATTGGAATACTTACTTCAATATATTGACAGTTACAGTAGAAACTAACAGACTCCTGATGAAATATAGACTATTAAATTTGTATTGTATATTTAACTATTAAATTTGTATTGTATATTTAACTATTAAATTAATGCTAATTTACTAATCCTCAAATAAAAATTATTCACACAGACAAAAATAACAAACTTATTTCCTTATATATTCAAAATTTATTGAATTTTTCATACAACTCCGAAATATATTTCAGAACTCAAATGTACAAACTTCTAAAATACGTTGTACAGTTTACGAAACTATACCCAAGTAGCAAACTTAGAAACTTTAGTTCGGCATACCTCCTCTATTCCACCAATATTTCACACGCCATGTATTGACATATCGTGATAATGTATCAGGTAAGAATGTAGTGCTAACTTTTGTTACAATCACTTACAAAGTATTTGATTTACACAGAAAGCTCTCTTAAAATTCTTAGATTGTAAGCTTTTAAGTTCTTTAGATAAAAACTTGAAATAAGTCGATTTAAGTTTCCTTTTTTCTTCTTTTATAGCTTCACGCTGTATCCCGCATACGACAGGGTAGGCAGAGGGAACCTAGTGTTAAGACACCCCGTTCCCCAATTTGGCGGAACTTAACGCCGCTTGTTTTTTTAGTAAGCTTTCTTATTAATTACTTATTACATTCGCTATAAAATTCGTTTATAAACATATGTTTATAATCGAATTTTATAGCCTATGGTTTACCGTTTAAATGTTATCTTATATAAGACAACATTTAAACGGTAAACCATAGGACAATGTATGCAGTATTTGGAAATATTTAAAATTCATCCTATACTTTTAATATAGGGAACTATTATTTATAATTATATATTCATTACAATCCTTTATAGTCTATATTAAAATAAATACTAATTTAATGAAAAAAAGTATTTAATTTAAATTCTTTTTGGTGGTTTCTGTAAAAAAGCTTGATTTCTCTGTCTTTGACCACATAGAACAGTAATCAAGAGAATCTAGTATGTACCATACGTTCCCCACTTTTTGCCTAAAATCAAGAGACGATTACAGAGTAAGAGACGATTGAGTGGCGGAACTTAACGCTGCGCTGTGTTTCTTAAAATACAGCGCGGCGTTAAGTTCCGCCACTTATTTAAATGTAACCATTTCACGTTCGAATCAAACCTACAACCATCACTTTTACAGTCAAACTCCTGTCGTTTCGTCAAATCAGTTGAGAAAGAAGCCATTACAAAAGCTTCCATTTAAACATTACGCAGTAATAATCTATAAAAATAAACAATATATCACAAAGTTAATAGCCCCGCAATAAATTCAAAATTGAGACGTTAGGTGCAAAGTTAACGTTAACGTCTCCAGTGAGTTAATAAACGTGCTAAATTACCTTTTTTAAGACTACATTGTAATTTAGAAGGGGCAATATGGCGAATGAGTATTTCAATTATTTTAATTTCTTTTTGTAATGAATATGTTTGCTTGAATTAAAATAGGAAAAGAAGTAATAAAAATATACCTACTGCTGATTATACTGATTTTTTTTAACTTCACTCTGTATCCTGCACACAGCAGGGTAGGCAGAGGGAACCTAGTGTTAAGACACTCCGTTTCCCACTTTCCGCCGAATTTGGAGGCATTGCGGGTTAAGTGGCGGAACTTAACGCCGCGCTTTGCCTCTGATACCAGAGCGAAGAAAACGGAAATATTAAATATTTCCACTTCTCGAGTGGGAATCGAACCCACACCCAGTCGCTTTATAGGCACACTCGATGCCTCTGCGCTGCGACTGGCCCCAGCTTTTTACTAAAAAGACAATTTTATTTCTATTATTACAGCCAATCAAGTTTCAGATTTACATCTGCCCGCGATTAAATTTTGATATGGATATAGTGGTTTCATAATAATTAATTAATATCGTTAGTATTCAAGGCAATAAGCGTCACTATTATATATAATTTAATACTAATTTACTTCTCCAGTGCAAATAGAAAGTATGGAGTTGCTTAATATGTGAGATTTTGTGGTTTTTATAACTAATATAAAATAATAAAAAATAACATTGAAATAAAATGCAAAGCACGCCATTAAGTTCCGTTACTTAACACGCAATGCCTTCAGAACTCTGCGGAAAGTGGAGAACAGAATGTCTTAACACTAGGTTCCTTCTACTTAACCTGCTTTGTGCGGGATACATCGTGAAGCTAAAAAAAAATATTTTACATTCTTCCAAATAATACATTTTTTAAAATATTTAAAAGCTTTTTCTTTACAGTATGTGCTGTTTCAAATAAAAACATTTTCTGCATCCGTTTCCCCATTCCACTATTAACTGATTATTTAGATACTGCTCGAAGCTATTTGCTAACAAACCGGAAATGAAACGGTTATCCCAAAGATAATAACATTAATGTACATAGCAGTAATTTCGTGAAGGACAAAAGGACTATAACATTATTAAAAATATAATGTACACTCTTAAATTCTTATATGTGAAAAATAACAATTAATAAATTCTCGTGAAGTAACGTTGAACTCGACTAATCTGTGTGAAACATTACTCCATCTGAATTCGAATATCGACTCAGGAAGTTTGAAGTTCACTGAGCATATAAAGTTAAATTTAGTTTAAAATTTAACCCGTGACCGACCGATGACAATTTAATATTTTCATAGCACTAAGCTCAAGTTTCCGGAACAACCAAACGTATGTCGTAAGGAGTAGCCCTCCTTACTACTTATGTTTGGTTGTTAAAGTTTTAAAGCGTTAGTCTATGCAAGTGTTAGACCAAGCGCTGATCCATCGTTGTGAACACTATAGACATACCCACAACCCACGTCCTTCGTCGACATCATTTTTATAACACTTCAATGTTATAAAAATAGTGACTTTAGACATTACATTTTTTAATTTTCACACAACTAATTGATAGTTACGCAGCATTTTCGCAACACCGTATCACCTCAGTAAAAAATACGTGGACCGACTTTTTTCATTTATACCCTACATCTTCGTATTCGTGGCTGTGACCAGAATCTTTTTTTAAAGCTGGATCCACCCTTGTGTTGGTCCCTTTAGTCAAAGAAATCGTTTCACACCTTATCCCCATCAAGATAGTCTTTAGCGATTCCTAAAGCTATCGAAGGCATGTTATACATACACTGAGCCTCCACAGCCACGTCGCCTTGATGAGATTCGATTACCAGATAAATTGGTATGACGCTTAGTAAAACTAAATTCAAATCGATATTAAGCTGTCAACAACGCACTATGAACAAATTTCTGCCTTAATTCTAGACCAGAAAGGGCTATTATTACTTGAAAATTTTAGGTCTAAAATATTCAAAGTGAAACTGATGTTCAAACATTGTAGCGTAGACTAACAGTGTGTTATGTGGCTTTAGAATATATTGTATACAAATCTGAATTAAAAGTTAAATAATATCTATGGGTTTACTTAAGGCTGCTATGAGATAATATATTGAAGCTAAATTAATCTATTTTAATCACATTAATTGAGTGTATTTGATATTCAAAAATATAGGTTACAGTTCGTGGTAATATTAACTTATGACTGAAGACTACTGTAATGTTTTCGAAATGTCATATTCTCTTTAATATGTATTTAAAAAAGTATATACACAAGACATAAGTCTATTTAAAGTAGTTTTATTTGAAATGTATATAAATCAAATAAAATAAATTAAAATGTATTATGTGTAGTAAGACTATTTGGGGCCAGTCGTGGCGTAGAGGCACAGAGTGTGCCTGTAAAGCGACTGCTTGTGGATTCGATTCCCACTCGATGGGTGGGAATATTTAATATTTCTATTTTCTTGGCTCTGGTGTCGTGGCACAGCGCGGCGTTAAGTTCCGCCACTCAACAATATTTTTTGATCAAAAATATTTTCATTTTTCCTTCGCCCATGGACATTTACAAGATTAGAAAGGTTGTGGATGCATTGCTGACCTTAAAGGGATTGGAGGAAAGGAGGGAAGAAGGATAGGGATGGTGGGAGTAGGGAAAGAAAGCTGGCTTACAGGCCATCGAACCGGAACACATCACCAGACGTTTGGCGGTTCGTCTTTGACATGATAGTGGTCGCAAGCCAGTCGGAGAACGAATCTCCTACCACCAAGCTACTGGGTTACCCGCCTTTTACGGGACGCTGCCCAGCGACGGAGAGAAATTGTATTCTAACCCGTCCCCCCACGGGCACACACTACTACGACTACATGTCAGAGTGAACCAAGTGTCACACACTCCGTTCTCCACTTTCCGCCCGAAATAGAGATATTGTGTGTTAAGTACTGAAACTTAACGCTGCGCTTTATCTTAAGTACCTAAGCGGAGAAACAAAAATAATATACTGTTGTGCTACGACGGTTTCAATCAGTACTAGCGGCCCGCTCACAGCTACGCCGCGTGAACTGCATAGCTGTTTCGTTATATTGCAACCCTCAGGGTTGAAATAGGGTTTTAAAAAATAAAGTAGCCCATGTTTAACCTTAGATTATCGACTACATATATGCCAAAAGTCATTACAATTGGTCAAGCGGTGTAGATTTTTCATATAAACTTTCATCCCCTATTTCAACCGTTTAAAGGTGGATATATGAAAAAAATGAGTAGCTTATATTTGATCCAGTAATTATTACCACTTTCATTCTAAATTTAATCCAAATCGGATCGGTAGATTAGCCATGAAAGCATGACAGACAAACAGACAGACATTCGCATTTATAATATAAGTATGGATATACACAATAATTAAATATAAAGGTAACTTATTAATCACCTATCTGTAAATCTATAAAACATTCAATAATAAATTGTAAAAAAATATTAAATATATGTGTATACTTATCATTAAAAATTGTTACATATTTTTAGGTCACATCAAAATATACTTCGAGCCTTATCTTGTTTTCAACATGTCATTAATGGCAATACATTTTGTAAAAATATTTTTAAAATTCTTTTCCAAATAGCAGAGTACTTTTAACATTTAAAAGTGTTATTCCTGTACTTAAGAAAATTAAAAAATATATTTTGACAAAACGTATAAAAATTAGAACGCAGCGGGATTCGAACCCGCATTCTTGAAAACTGTCCAAGCGCCCCTTTTTTTGCTAAATCATAAAATACTTATTACTGCGAAAGATATTTAAAGAAAACGTATAAAAAATTAAACGCAGCGGGATTCGAACCCGCGCCTTCTTAAGCCATTCAGGCGCTCTCACCACTGAGCCATGCGTTCAAATTTTTATACGTTTTCTTTAAATGTCTTTTTCAATTTTCCTAAGTGTGGAGTAACACTTTAAACAAGGTTAAAAAATAGTTATTACTGGGATTGGTATAAATTTCTGCTACCAAAAGATTACGTTTGGCAAGACAGAATGCTATTTTTAAATGCTTTTAACCTTTTAAAGTATTAGTCACACACCAAGGAAGTTAAAGAAGACTGAGATTATACGCTTATATTTACCGGTTTAGAAGAGATGCGGGTTCGAATCCCGTTCAATACAATTTTTTATACGCTTTCTCAAAATTTCTTATATCAAAGTATTAGTCATTGAATAGTTCGTTATCAGTTAAATTTGATTATTAAAGTATATTTTTATACTATATTGTATTACATCTTTTAGCCTCAGAGAGGTTGTCATAGCGCAGTGCTAAAACATCAGACTTTCAATCGGTTATGAATTTGACCTCTTTCGATGGTATGATTATATTTAAAAATAGCGGCCCGCTCGCGGCTTCGCGCCTGAACTAATACATAACTCAGTCGTTATATTCCAACCCTTGGGGATGGATTTTTGACAAATTTGCCTATGCTTTACCTTGGATTATCAACTATAAGTATGGCAAAAATCATTACAATCGGTCAAGCGGTTTAGATTTTTCATATAAATTTTCATCCCCAATTTCAACCCTTTAGAGGTTGGTTTTTGAATAAATACATAGGCTATGTTTGACCCAGTAACTTTTACTACTCTCATTCTAAATTTCATTCTAATCGAACCGGTAGATTAGCCGTGAAAGCATGACAGACAAACACACAGACTTTTGCATTTATAATATAAATTAAGGATTACATTAATTTAAGGTATTTTTTTCGATTTTTAACCGAATTGATCACTTATAATGATGAGGTCAGTCGTAAGGCAGGGGCATACGTGTGACGTGCAAGTAAACGTGACTGGTTGTAGGTTCAATTCCTACTCGAGTAATTAAAATATTTAATATTTCAAATTCTTCGCTCTGATGTCTAAGGCAAAGCACGGCGTTGAGTTCCGTCACTCAACACCTAATAAAGTGTGAAAAAGTGGGGAATGGAATGTCTTAACATTAGGTACCCTGCCTACGCTGCTGTGTGCGAGATATAGCTAAAATCTAGAATCTCTTGAGTTTCGGCAATCAACATATTACATCTCGAAGTCAAATGGAAAGCGGAGAACGGAGCCTCTTGCCATTATATTTTCTCTGACTACCCTCCCTGTATATACGAGGAAAAGCGAGTAGTTAGAAAAACTTAATTTATTTCATAAATTACTTTAGTCCCAAAAAAAAAAGATGTTTTCCAGTTTAATAATATATCCAATTATATTCGCACACTAAATATATACCCTCGGTTCATCATCTTGATATATGACGTAATGAACACGAGGTAGGATGCTCTTAGTAAGACAAATCACCGGTTTCCGAAGGTACTACAGGTATACTGTTGAAACAGTGACGTCATTATTTACTAACTAGCTGTTCCCCGCGACTTCATCCACGTAGTAGTGAAGGATAGAATGCATACTTTTTTTAGCTTCATGCTGTACCCCGCACACAACAGGGTAGGTAGAGGGAACCTAGTATTAAGACACTCCGTTCCCCACTTTCCACCAATTTCGAAGGCATTGCGTGTTAAGTGGCAGAACTTAACGCCGCGCTTTGCCTCGACACCAGAGCGAAGAAAATGGCAATATTAAATATTTCTACTCCTCGAGTGGGAATTGAACCCGCAACCAGTCGTTTACAGTCACACGCTAGTGCTACTGCGCCACTACTGGCCCCAAAATAAATATACATATATTTCTGATATAAAAAGAAAAACTTTATCAAACTTGCGATAGCCCTTAATAGTTTGGGATTTACTACTCAATACGCGATGTCATAAATTCAAGGGAGAAAGTAGAGATCGGAGTGTCTTGACACGACTTTCTTTCTTTCTGTGTGAAGGTATTAAAAAGAAACAATTATAACGACAGGAAGACGTATATATGCACAAACATCCATACTAATAATATAAATGCGAGAGTCTTTGTGTCTCTCCGTTACGCTTTCAGAACTAATCTAGGTTTATAGACATTTATTTCTCAATAAGATCTAAGCCACTTACTTGAGAACAATATTAAATATTATAACATTTAAGTTGTCGTTGCCAATTTATACATTGCAAATGATAAGTTAAAGTGCCAAAAGCTTACAATGTCTTTAGTTGTTATTTTAAATTCGTAATTTGAATTTTGTAAAGAAAACACAAATAAACAGATGCCAACTTAACAATTGAATTAAATACTCACTTAACATATTGTCAGTAATGCTAGTAAATATGTTTAGCTAATTGAAACTTAAATGTGTTACGCCCATAATAACTTTTTTTTTTAAAATGTAACTCCTAAGGGCTTGAAATAGGGCAAGAAAACTAGTATCTTGTTGTTGTTGTAGCTTCACGCTGTATCCCGCACACAGCAGGGTAGGCAGAGGGAACCTATTGTTAAGACACTCCGTTCCCCACTTTCCGCCAAGTTCGGAGGCATTGCGTATTAAGTGGCGGAACTCAACACCGTGCTTTGTCTCGACACCAGAGCGAAGAAAATGGAAATATTAAAAATTTCTACCCCTCGAGTTTACGCTTTAACGACTAATCAGCTGGTACGATTTAGATGGAATGACAATGAAAATAGTTTAAAACCTAGGGTTAAACATAGACTACTTTTTTTTCAAACATCAACCTCTAAGGGCTTGAAATAGGGCAAGAAAACTAGTATCTTATAATATCAAAAGTAGCCAAAAAGAATCGTAAATTTCAATACAAATTTTCTGTTAGCCTTCGCGTCGTATACATCGTTGTAAAACTCCAAGTCTGAATTTCATAGTTTCACCTGTTGGTGTCGGTCTGTATTGATCTGTGGGGTTTCAGTACAAAAGCGGATTTAAAAATCTATTACATTCTTGCATCAAAACAGTTTTTTTTTATTTAATAGTAATAAAATGTGTGTCTAAATTGACGATTGTTCGTAGGTTCGATTCTCAATTGGGTGAAATGATTATAATTTAATTATATACATTTCTCTGTTCTCTTAATAAGACAAAATATGGTATTGGGTTCCGCCACTTATCACATATTTTGTTATTTTATTTTTTTATGGAACAAAGGAGGCAAACGAGCAGAAGGCCCACCTGGTGTTAAGTGATTACCTTCGCCCATAGACATCGACAATATTAGAGTTATGGATGCGTTGCCAGCCTTGAGGATGTAGGACAGAAGGAGGGAGGAAGGATGGAATTTCGGGTGGCAGTGGAGAACGGAGTATCTTGACACTTGGTTTTCTCTGCCAACCCTGCTATTCGGAATAAAACATAAAACTGGTAGTGATGGTGTCGTAACATTATTGACACAGCTTCAGACGATAATTGTAATTTCAAATCACAATTTGATAACAGTTTCTTATGCGGAATAAAAATTCGATTTTCTAATCTCGTTAAATAAACAATTATACCTTTACTTGCATAACGAGGTAAGCAGATAGAAACTAGTTTAAGCTAAGCGCTAAGCTCTCCGCTTTGTCAAATCAAAATCCAACAAAAATAAAAAAAAGCCAGAGGACAAAATCAAAATAATTTTAATATGATCTGTTTTTTTTAGCTTCACGCTGTATCCCGCAAACAGCAGGGTAGGCAGAGGGAACCTATTGTTAAGATACTCCGTTCCCCACTTTCCGCCAAATTCAGATTAAGTGGCGGAACTTAACGCCACGCTTTACCTCGACACCAAAGCGAAGAAAATGGAAATATAATTTCCACTCCTCGAGTGGAAATAGAACCTACAACCAGTCGTTTACAGTCACACGCTTATGCCACTGGGCCACGACCGGCCACAAATGATCATTTAACCCTGTGAAAATCGAACCCACACACAATAACGTTTATAATCAGACTCAGTCACTCAACTATGATGGCCTCAAAACAAAATTTAGCAGCAGTTATAAAATAACTGCAATATCTAAATGCAACTAGCTGCTATTTGAATATAAAATTCACTGAACACATAAAATAGGTATTAGATAGCACATTCTATACGCCCAAATATATTGAAAGCATTTTAGGATATACCCTCAAAGGATCGCTATCTGCCATACGAGCAGGTCCCGAAAGATGGAAGCTACAATACGTATTTACACAGCTTATAAGCCGATATTGTTTTCGATATATGAGAGAAAGGGTTCTTGATAACGTACAAATTCTTCTATTTTCTGGGTAATATTATAAATATATTTATTTTTTGTAAAACGGAAGCTTTTACTATGATTTTAGTCGAAGTATACGCATTTTACTGAATAGCAGAGTTGTCAGAGAGATCTAGTGGGAAGACACTCCGTTCTCACCTTCTGCCAATTTTTAGCCAGTTACAATTCGTGTTGAGTGTCGCCGCGCTTTTTTTATCAGCAAAGCGGAAAAATGAAAATAATTTAAAATATTATAATAATTATTTCACGTGAGAATCGAACTAACAACTACGTCCCGACGTCATAATATTTTTAAATAAAAGTAAAAAAACACTAATATTCCGTTGTCGATATAAAATATGAAAGAAAAGTTTACGAATTTCCACTAAATTAGATAAAGGACAAAATCTATATAATTATTAATACAACAAAATCAATATTATTATTTTTCTTAGGTCCACGCTGTACTCCTGGCGGAGTAGTCAGAGAGAACGGAAGACTAAACGCTATGGTATTTCTTCTCGGCTACTTACTACTACTATAGCTTCACGCTGTATCCCGCACACAGCAGGGCAGGCAGAGGGAACCTAGTATTAAGATACTCCGTTCCCCACTTTCCGCCGAATTCGGAGGCATTGCGTGTTAAGTGGTGGAACTTAACGCCGCGCTTTACCTTGACACCAGAGCGAAGAAAATGGAAATATTAAATATTTCCACTCCTCGAGTGGGAATCGAACCCACAACCAGTCGTTTACAGTCACACGCCTGTGCCACTGGGCCACGACTGGCCACTATTTCTTCTCGGCCACTGTCATTAACTTCATACACGCCCTTCGGTTCTAATGCTTTTTACGTATCCAGTATCATTGATACTATGTTTACAAAAGTCAGTAGCAGGTCGCTAGTTTAATATATTATTGAATGGTATTAAAAAAAACTTGTCCGCCATCTCAGATATTCCGCCATGTTGGATTTATAATAACGTCACAAAGCTAACCATTTATTGTCATCATAATTATAGATATATATTAAATTTAAGCTCAATCAGTTGAAATTATATGCTCCATTTGAACTGCAAAATTTCGCACGAACAAACATGTATTAAACATATGTATATTGCAAGTTTAACAAAAGCTTTTAAAGCACTCAAAAGAAATAAATAATCGATAATCGAAAATAATTCAAGACGAAACACAATCCACAGTTTTCATTTAAAATTCTCTTTCATAATTAAAAAGTGTATTGTTCCTTACATTTTAAATGAAATACAGCTGAAGAACAAAAAAAAATTTTTTTTTTTTTATTCAGATAAAAACGTGGCTAGAATAAATGTAGGTGCGGAAAGTACTACCTGAGCTTAAAACGTAATATTGGCTTGCGTTACGTGACTACGAGTACATACATACATTCATACATACATATGGAATGTACGTAGAATGTTAGTTCTAAATTATAGTTATTATTTTTTTTTTTTACACTTTGATGCATTTTCCTGGATAACAAACAGGGTATGCAGGGAGAGCCTACGTGTCGAGATGCTCCGTTCTCTAATTCCTGCCCAAAATCGAGTTAGAGCGGTTTGTCTTAGATACTGTAGGTGAGAAGAAATCTTTTTTTTTTATTGAAGAAAGGGGGGCAAACGAGCAGAAGGACTACCTGATGTTAGTAGGTAATAGTTACCTTCGCCCATAGACATCCACAACATTATAATGGTTGTGGATGTGTTGCCGACCTTAAGGGGTGGTGGACGAAAGGAGGGAAGAAGGATGGGGACGGTGGTAATAGGGAGAGAGAGCTGGCTTACATACCATAATACCGGAACATCAGATGTTTCATCTGGATCATCAGATGTTTGGCGATTCGTCTTTGACATGATAGTGGTCGGGAGCCAATCGGAGAACGAATCTCCACTACCAAGCTACTGGGCTAATCGCCTTTTACGGGAAGCTGCCCAGCGACGGAGGGGAATTGTATTCTAACCCACCCCCCCACGGGTAAAAAAATAATTTAAATTTATAACCTATTGCGTTTATATACATAACACATGATGTGTTATGTATGATAGAATGTGAATATATGATAATAGTAAAGCTGAGAAAAAAAGAAAAGAAAAATTACAAAGAGTCCATACCCAGTCCATATCTGTAGTGTCTTTATAAAACATGTTATATTTTTAACAGTTTTAAAGTGTTATTCGCATACTTAAGAATGTTTTTCAAATGGTATTTTTTAACATTTCTTCACTGAATAGGTATCGTCGCCATTTTTGATTCAATAAACACTTTGAAATGAGCTCGTAAATTATGTAATTTAAGTGAAAATGAAACGTCAAGATCAGCTGTTTCATAACATTCAATAATCCCTAGCAATCCCGTCCTAAGCACAGAAAATGACAGTAAAATTTAATTCTATCCTTTTCAATCATTCGTCGGCGTTTTCAATCAATGTGTTGATTGATTTTTCATTTATTAACTATTGATTTAAACTTTGGTATGAATAAATCTAATTTCGTTATAAGCGAAAAGTAGTATAGAATCTCTATTATTTTTATAATATGATTTTTTGTATTAAGAAAGAGTGGAGAGAGAGTTATTCGTTCGTACGTTTCATTTTGTTCGACAAAAGCAGAGAAATTAAATTAATTTAAATAACTATTTCTTACTTATTAAATACAACCTTTTCCTCAAAGTACAAGTACAAATATTAAACGCACTTAAACTTATTATCCCCTTATATTATACATGTTAACAAGGACATTAGTTTTGTGATAATAAAAAATGTAATAACATGTGTACACACATTTTCAAGCAAATCAGATGATATGAAGGTCAAATGCAAAAAAATCCTACTACGCTAAGTAGGACCGTACCGTACCAAGGTCGGACGGTACTGTGGGGCTCATCAGATAACACTTAATACTACCCATTAAAACCCAGCAGAAACCCTCTCCACCTACATAAGACGTCGCAAGATCACTCGCGTATGCATACTACGACATCTCGGTGGATGGCCAGCCTACGGATCACCTGGCTCTGGTACCTAGTCCAAGCGCACCGTTGAGTTCCACCACTCTACAGGTAATATCTCTATTTCGGGCGGAAATTGGAGAACAGAGTGTCTTGACACTAGATTCTGCTCGAAGTTCTATTATAAATTGTCCCGTATTTTGTGAAATCAGAAATGTTTTTACGTAACCAAAAAATATAAATATTTTCATCTTGATACCTCTTCGCTCTTATCATATTTTTTACTATGTTATATCGTTGGTCATTTAAGACAACGCAAAATAATACGACGAAAACAACTTTGCTTGTCTTTTTCTTTCTTATTTATTTAAGAATGTCATGTTTTTGAGACTCTTTTGTGTACCTGCTATGTATAATACAGCGATACTAGCTTTTGCTCGCGACTTCGTCCGTGTATTAGAAAATAATAGAGAATTCTCTGCCAAATTTCAAGTCTATAGCACGAAAAGAAAAGGATTATAATCTGTATGAACATATTAAAATTGTTACTTATACACTAATTTAAACAACTAAATTAAAAAAGGCTGTCACGCTTTCACGGCTAATCTACCAGTCCGATTTGGATGAAATTTAGAATGAAAGTAGTAGTAGTTACTGGGTCTAAAATAGGTTACTTATTTTTTCAAAAATCAACCTCTAAAGTGTTGAAATAGGGGATGAAAGTTAATATGAAAAATCTAAACCGCTTGACCAATTGTAATGAATTTTGGCTTAGATATAATTGAGAATCTAACCTTAAATATTTTAAGCTTAGATTCTTAACCATATTTAAGCCAAAAGCCTAGTCAAATATAGTAATAGTTAAATAAAAAAAAAGCCTAAAAGATAAGTCTAGTAGCCTATTCGCTACTTTATTTGTTTAAAAATGCGCCACGCCAAAACAGTTCACGCGGCGAAGCCGCGAGCGGGCCCACAGAAGTTTAATATGCTATTCACATACTAGACGCACTGATCACATGGCTTAGCGGTCAGAGAGCTTGGACGGCTTACAAGATGCGCGGGTTCGAATCTCATGCCTTCTTTTTCAGGCAACTTTGGTCCGGTCTTATTCAGGCATCTTAAGCTTCTACCATACAAAATATCTTAAGACTTGAATAACCAGTGTGGTGTACAAATGATATTTCTCTAATTCCCAAATATTCTCTAATTCTCTAGTCATTCTACGTTATTTTTTGCATTTGTACATAAAGATAAGTTAGTTAATTATTTCTTGTTACAGTTTCATTATTGATCAATTGAAGTGATAGTAGCTTAGTTTGACAATGGTTGACTGTAAAACGTGATAATTTTTGTTCTAATCTCCACTTGAAAGAACGGTAAATGGTAACAAATAAAATATTAATTGTTACCATTTACCCACTGCAGTACGACAGAACGTGAAGTTCGAGTGTCGCTATTCAATGTAATATCTCAAAAGGAGTGTTTTGACACTAGGGTTGTAGGACACTATAGGAGAAAAAATATATGTCTATATTTTTATTATATACTGAGAAAACATCATGTTTCATTCTCGGTCGCTATTTATCTATTATAGGTATTTTTTAAAAATAATTTAAAATATTTTTTAATGATACCTTAAGCAGCAATTTTTTTAAAAATACTTAAAATTTGACCAAAAATGGTTTACTTAATTTTGATGTTACGATATCACAGACAGACAGACATAGATTTTTGTGTCGAGACGCAAAAAATTATATCTTAACAATAAATAGCTATAATTATAACTGCTTACAGAATAACATATATATATAAAATGACAATTCATTTTCTATATGTTATATTCATCATGTACCTACATTTGTGAGTGCGGTTAACGGTTCAGAAGTTACGACGCTCTTTAAATCTCAGAGGCTTAACTGTGCGTGTAATGTATTAGAACTAGTCGTGTGACCCAGTTTCTTATGCATTTACATATGGACTAAACTAAGCTTACATATACTAGCTACCAATCTTTAGACGTAAGTTTTTTTTTACTTCATCCATTTTCCTTCATAGTAGGATAGGCAGAACAATCCTCACCTTAGGCGCGAAACCGCGAAAATGAACATATTTTTGTTTTTTCTTTGGGAACCTGAGGAGGTGCTAAGACACTCCTTTCCCCACTTACGCCGAATTAGGAGGCATTGTGTGTTAAGTGGCGGAACTTAATGCTGCGCTTTGCTTCGATACCAGAGCGAAGAAAATGGAAATGTTCAACATTTCCAATCTCCGAATGGGAATCGAACCCAGAACCAGTCGTTTACAGTCACCAGTCATTTTTTTTATAGCTTCCCGCTTCATCCCGCACACAGCAGGGTAGGTAGATAAAACTTATAATGCTAAGACATTCCGGTCTCCAGTTTTCGCCAAATTCTGAAGGCACTACGTATTGAGTTAACAGTCAAACTTTGTGCCCTTACGCAACTACTGACCTCTAATAATGATCATACACTAGTTAAAAAAATATTACCTAACTTTCATCCCTTAACAATTTTCATGACAGACATGTTTTTAATACTAAATTTAAAGAAATATCGCTTTAATACTTCTTAAATGAACCAAAAACGTTTCTAAATGTGGTGTGAACCAGAAAATACTGAATAATATTTCAGTCTAATGTAAATTGCAAATGGTAAGCTATTAACAAAGCACCTGAGGCGACCACCCTTGCTCGGCGCTAACTGTTTAAAAATGCAATCCTTGTAAATAGGACAATCTGTAAGATAACTTTTGTTTTGTACTTCTATTTAAAATGTATTTAGCACTGGGGCAGTGTCTGACTGTAGATAACGTGGTTGTGGGTTTGATTTCTACTTGGGGAAATAAATATATTTATTATTTCTTTTTTTGCATTTCTCCTCTATGGAAAGAAATTATTAAAGAAAATATATAGATAGTTCTTTTATACAAGTTAGCAAAAATACACTGACTCAAGCAATAGAGCTACAAATTTTATAAGTCCCAATCATTCATCGTCATAAAGAGACAATGTCTTAGGACACTAACAAAAAGTTGTTTTTTTTTATATTATCAGGTTTAAAAGTATAAAAGAAATATATCACAAACCCATTTTGTTAAAGACCTACCTAGACACAAGATTATATTTATTGACTTTTTTATCTCCACGTTTTATTTCGTAAAGCAGCAGAAAAAATCTCATGTCAAGACACTCTGTATAAATATAATTTCTTTAAGTGAGAATCAAACCCGTAACCATCGCTTCTACAGTTAGTCACTGTGCCACGATGACCTCTATATTCCATTTTATTTAGCATCCCGCTGTATCCCGCACACAGCAGGGTAGGCAGAGGGAACCTAGCGTTAAGACACTCCGTTCCCCACTTTCCGCCGAATTTGGAGGCATTGCGTATTAAGTGGCCGAACTTAACGCCACTCTTTTCCTCAGATACCAGAGCGAAGGAAATGGAAATATTAAATATTACTGCCCCTCGAGTGGGAATCGAACCCACAACCAATCGTTTACAGTCACACGTTCATGCCACTGCGCCACGTCTGGCCCATATTATTATATAACTGTATAATATTGCTATATACCTACAAATAAACATTTTTATTATATTTGTTTCGCTTTCGCCGATGTACTTAGTCTTCGCCCAATATTTATCGTTACGACCGTATAATTTAATAAATATGTATCTCATATTCACAATAACATGTAATAAGAAGATATTACACGCATAATTTGAGCTTACACGTGTTTTGCTTTAATATACACATAATACATATGTATATGTACAAATAGTATTTAATAACGTTCTCAGGAAATGAAATATGTATAAGAATTGAGGCGGTCGTGGCGCAGTGACTATGTCTGACTATAGACTCATTGATTCTGGGCTCGAATCCCACTCAGGGAAATTCCCACTCTTGGCTCTGGTCAACAGGACAAAGCGCATAGTTCGGTTACTCTACTACACTGTAGTACCCTGTTATGCAGGAAAGAACGTGAAGCTGAAATGACTAAAAGGATATCACGAAGATTCCTATACATGTAACTGAGTACACTGACCGAGCAACAAAAGACGTGAAAAAAAAAAAAATAAAGGAAAAGGAAATTCAGCCGTGGCGCAGTGGCACAATGTGTGACTGTAAAGCGACTGCTTGTGGGTTCGATCCCCACTCGAGGAGTGAAAATATTTAATATTTCTATTTCCGTCGCTCTGGTATCAGAGGTAAAGCGCGGCGTTATCTCCACTTAACACGCAATGCCTCCGAATTCTGTGGAAAGTGCTGCTGTGTGCGGGATACAGCGTGAAGCTAAAAAAGAAAAAAAAAGAAAGAAATTCGACCAAGACCCAGAACAATACAGGCACGGAGCTGCGACCGTGGAGAAGGAAAACTCTTTATAAAAAAAAGATATCACACGCATTATTTTAGCTTACGCGTACACACATAATACGTATAAATGTATACACACATAATACATACACATAATACATATAAATGTACAAATATATGAATTTAAAAACATTTTCTCAAAACTGAATATGAAATATGTATAAGAATTGAGACCATCGTACCGCAGTAGAACATCGTTTTCGAACATTGGTTGGGGGTTCGATTTCGAAAGAGTGCATTTAAATTATTTTGATCTTCAATTAATTGGATCATCAGTCAAAAAAAAATGGATGTTTGAAGATCGCTACATGCGGCGACTGACAAGCGAAGCGAAGGATTCAGTGTCCCTCATTGATTTAGTTTTCTTTCACTCATGTATACATCATCAATGTTAAAGATGATCTTGATAACGAAGATGATTTTAAACAAATTTTATTATATCATTATATTTATTTTTTCTGATCGTTTAGTAAGTGACCTTGCTTATGCATGTCCTTGTAAGACAGCTGAGGAACGTTTAGTTTTAGAATAGACGATCTATACTTGCTATTGAATCTTCTAAATAAATACTAAATATACTCTTCATACACTTTTTTTTGGTAACGGAGTGTCTAGGTTACAACACTAGGTTCCCTCTGCCTACCCTGCTGTGTGCGGGATACAGCGTGAAGCTAAAAAAAAAAGAAACGTACCCGTATGCGTAAAATTTGGTAAACAATAAGAAAAGTCACTAATTCCTCTCAACAATATGCTCTTTAAAATAGGACGTAGTCATTAGCCTTAGCTTATTTTAACCTTTAGCTTTATATGTTATTGATCTATTTATGGCTTAGGTATCAAAGAAAAAAAAATGTTGCTATACCTATGTATAATAAATAGGCTTCTTATATTGCTCTAGAGCAAAAATGAAAACGAGCGGAAGATGGAGAACGAAGTGTCTTGTCACTAAGTTATCTCCGCTTACCCTATTATGCAGGAAGCTGCACTACTGTATACTACATTTTCATACTGATTTTCCGAAAGTTATTCGTTGAGGCCAGTCGTGGCTTATAAGGACAAAGTGTGACAGTAAACGCGACTGGTTGTGGGTTCGATTTCCGCTCGAGAAATAGAAATATTAAATATTTTAGTTTCTTTGCTTTGGTATCGAGGCAAATTATGAAGTTGAGTTTCGAACTTAACAAGTAATGCCTCCAGACTTCGGTGGAAAGTGGCGAACGGAGTGTCTTAACATTGCGTAATCTCTATATACCCTGTTGTGTGCGGAATACATCGGAAAGCTATTCGTTTAAGCAATCGCATGTGCCTAATCGTTACTCACTGCAATAGTGACTAGACACTGTTTATTTTTTACTTAATTTACATATATAAAAGAATATATTTATATTAAGTCAAAGAAAACCATTTATAATCGTGTATTTCAATGACTTAACAAAATATACTAAGAACGATTTGTAAGACCTATTGTGAAAGTTTCACGAATATTTACTTACAAATCAATCACCTGTATACAAATGTCAAATAGGCGTGGCTGATACAAGAAAAATTGACAGTAGCTTACTGAAGGTAGCTTTTTCTAATTGAAATGTATTATTAAACGACGAAAAAAATCGCAACGTAGTTATCAATTTCCCTTGACTTGTTTGTTAGATTATAGTTAAATTATTAGTACCAAAGTTTAAATATTTTATTGGGGCCAGTCGTGGCGCAGTGGCACGAACGTGTGACTGTAAACGACTGGTTGTAGGTTGAATTCCCACTTGAGGAGTGGAAATATTTTATATTTTCATTTTCTTCGCTCTGGTATCAGAGATAAAGCGCGGCGTTAAGTTCCGCCACTTAACACACAACGCCTCCGAATTCGGCGGAAAGTGGGAAACAGAGTGTCTATACACTAGGTTCCCTCTGCCTACCATACTATATGCGGGATACAGGGTGAAGCTAAAAAAAGAAGTTACGTAAAGATATTTAAAGATATTAAAAAAAACCTATAAATATTTGTTAAAGATATTTAAAAAAAACGTATAAATATTTGAACGCAGCGGGATTCGAACCCGCGCCTTCTGAATACCATCCAGACGCTCTCACCACTGAGACATGTGTTCTACTATCAGCTGCGTCGAAATTGTTACGCTTTATTACAACTTATTTTTGTTGTTAGCATCAATTTTCCTAAGTGTGGAATATCACTTTAAAAATTTTTAAAAAGTTATGTAAAGATTTTATTTTAGCGTTAAGTCCCGTGGAAAAGAGTAGAAAGTAAAGAGAAAATGACTTAACACTTGATTCAATATTCACTATACAACTTTATAACTTTGCGGGCAAGCAAGACAAAAAAAATATTTTATTTTGTATCCACAATTAATCCTGAATACAGACTGCAGTAATATAAAAACCTAATTATTATGTCCTAGAAAACTTATATAAAAGTTTTCTTATTAAATATAAATAAATGTTAAAATTATTTTTATAAAAGCTATTTCATAAAAATGTATTCAATTTGAAATGCTTTAAATTAATTTATATGCATGATAAATAAGTGGCTCTTTTAGTGCAGTGAGTCAACATCTGATTCTAAACCGTGGTTATGGGTTCGATTCTCACTCGGTGGAACTATTATACTATTTAAATTTTTATTTCTCCGTTCTGGTACCAAAAGCAAAGCTCGGCATTTAATTCCGCCACTATGTCTCGATATTGAGCGGAAAATGGAGGGCGGAGTGTTTTGACACTAGATACTCTCTGACTATGCGGAAAAGGCGTGGAGCTGTAATGCTGATAAATAAGTGGCCATTGTAGTTCAGTGGGACAGCGTCTGTTTATAATCGATAGACTGTAGGTTCGATTTCTGCTGGGAGGAAGAATTTTAAATTATTTATTTATTTTCATTCCTTTACTAGTAACATATTTTCATGACTTAACTGAGACTGAACAATAAAAATATTTAATAATCTTGCATCGTTCTTCACTTTCTCTTTAAACAGTAGAATATTGCAATGAACTTCAAATAGCCGTAAAAACACACAGTGACAAGGTTACGTTAAGTTTAGATTATTAATAATTTACATAACCAACAAGGAAATATAAAGGTTAACATACTTAAGGAACAGTATAGTTTGTACACTGATGTTATCATCATAATATTACGTACCATGTACATAAGAAACAAACAAATAAAAATAACTTTAAAAACGAAACTGGTCAAATATAAGTTCTTGTTTTTTTTCACTCCGTTTCCCACTTTCCGCCAATTTTGGAGGCATTGCGTGTTAAGTAGCGGGACTTAACGCCGCGCTTTAACTCGGCATCAGAGCGAAGAAAATGGAAATATAAAATATTTCCACTCCTGGAGTGGGAATCGAACCCACAACCAGTCGTTTACAGTCACACGCTTGTGCCACTGGACCACGACTGGGCACTGTGTGTGTGTGAGTAATTCTATGAAAGCATAAACAAATAACCGTTTAAAATTGTGAAATGCGAGCGTGTTAATGACCAAAACCCATTATAAATTAACAATGTAAACGGTAACACTACACCTAACACCGCAGACGTTTAAGTAATTATATTCGCAATTGTATGTAATTACTTCAATGTTTTAAATTATGTTTTATAGATATTTCTTTATTTACGCTTTCATGGTTGGCAGAGTGTCTAGCGTCAAGACACTCCACTTTTTGATTTTCTTTTCTTTTTTTTTTAAATGAGTTTTCCTTCTCCACGGACACGGCTCCGTGCCTTTGTTGTTCTTGATTTTGCTTATATTTTCTTTTCCTTTATTTTGTATTATATTGTCTTCTTTTATTACCCGCGACGGAACGGCGACTGTATATGTGTTTGGGGTGAGAGGTTGTTTGTTTGTTTGTTTGTTTGTTTGTTTGTTTGTTTGTTTGTTTGTTTGTTTGTTTGTTTGTGTGTTTGTGCAAATTACTATGTCAATTATTTCCAAAACTATAAGTCCGATTTTGATACGGTTTTTTATGATAGGTTAAGGTTCAATTGGCGTATGTTCTTATGTATGTCTTATTGCCTTAACTCACCAGGGGGCGCTGCAGTAAGCATTTTACGTGAAAACGAATGTTTTCAATTATCTCAAAAAATAATAGTCGGATTTCAATAGATTTTCAGTGGTAGATTCAGGTTTAATTGGTGGATGTTCTTGGATATGTTTTATCGTGTCAAACCACCAGGGGGCGCTGCAGTAAGCATTTGTTTGTACTTTTTTTGTATTTATTTGTCTAAAACCGAAACTACTGCTCCGATTAAAAAGAGTTTTCATAAAAAGATTTATCTTTGCTTGGTGCATATTTTAAGATTTTTCTTTTTTTGTTACGGGGAAAACTCACCAGGGGGCGCTGCACTAAACATTTGTTTATGCAGAGCAAAAACTACTAGTCCAATTTAGGTGAAACTTTCAAGGATGGGTTCAAGCTTAATTGGTGCGTCTTTCCATATATGTGTTATGGTGACCACTCATCAGGGGGCGCTGTAAAAAGCATTTGTTTGAGTTTTTTTGTGTAAAACCAAAATTTTTCTTATATTTATTTGTCTAAAACCGAAATTACTTATCCGATTGGCTAGAGTTTTCAAAATTAGATTAAACTTTACTTCGTACATATTTTAAAATTTTTGTTTTTACGTTACGGTGAAAATTCACCAGGGGGCGCTGCAGTAAACATTTGTTTATGTAGAGTAAAAACTACTAGTCCGATTTAGATGAAACTTTCAACGATAGGTTCAGGTTTAATTGGTGCATCTTTTCATATATGTGTTACGGTGATGACTCACCAGGGGGCGCTGCAGTAAGTACATTTGTTTGTGCAAAACTAAAACTACGAGTCCGATTTGAATGTAGTTTTCAATGATAGATTCAAGTTTACTTAGTGCATATTTTCATATATGTGTCATGTATGTTTACTTAGTGCATATTTTCAAGTATGTGTCAACTCTCTAGGGGGCGCTGCAGTAAGTAGCTGCTTCCATTTTTTGTGTATAACAAAAACGACTAGTACGATTGGAAAGAGTTTTCAGTATTAGATTCCACTTTGTTTAGTACATGTTTTTAAATTTATATTACGGTGACAAGTCACCAGGGGGCGCTGCAGTAAAATATTGTTTGTGCAAAGCTAAAATGACGAATTCGATTTGGATGCAGTTTCAGTGATAAGCTCAAGTTTAATTAGTGCATGTTCTTGGATATGCTTTATAGTGTTAACTCACCTCGGCTTATAATTTTTTTTGGATTTGCATGAAGATTAATATAAAGTATTTCGAAATTATGTAATAATATATAATGTATATCTATTCACTTTAAAAAGATTAAAATAAAAAACAAAATTAAAAATTTTGAAAATACCCACGACGGTTTAATTGTAATTGAAAAAGGATAAAATAACTAGAAATCCCCCGCCTAAAAGAATATATGTAACGAGATGATGGGGACAACTTCGTCGGGGGCTGCCAGTTGCAACCTCTATTTTAAATATAGTAGCTAACAGTATAGATTTCGTTCTTAAAGTTTTTAAAAGGAATACCAGTTATCAAAACTGTAAATTCATATTAATATTTTAATTTTTTCCTAAACCTGTTTTAACAGCATGAAAACCTAGGAGAAGTTAGCAAACTTAAAGTAATGGCAGCTCTGACGAAGTCGTCCCCATCATCTCGTTACATATATTCTTTTAGGCGGGGGATTTCTAGTTATTTTATCCTTTTTCAATTACAATTAAACCGTCGTGGGTATTTTCAAAATTTTTAATTTTGTTTTTTATTTTAGCTTCACACTGTATCCCGCGTATAGTGTTAAGACACTCCGTTAGTTTAGTCCGAAATCAAGACATTAAGATTACGAGTAAGTGGCGGAAATCAATACCCAGGGTAACATAATTATTACGCTGAGGGAGAATCGAACCCACAACCAATCGCGTTTAGTGTCTCACGCTGTCCCACTGCTCCACAATAGCCTCAAAAAAAAGAAAAAGGAACTAAAAAGTCTTTTTAAACTAATTTCCGTGCAACATACTATTTTATTTTTCTAAAGTTGCATTATTAATTCGATATCAGTTTTAAATAATATTGACAAACAAAAACATCAGCATGTACCATTTTATAAGTCACTTGTTATAATAAACTGATATATTTATTTTTGTATGACCTTATGTTCCATTCGTTGAAATAACTAGTTGTACTACAGTAACATTTACAATGAAAAATAGAAAAAAAAATATTTTGATGTTGTTTATGAAAAACTTTTATTGCTGTATTCGATTATTTGACTAGCAATTTTAACTATGTTTGAAATTGAATTGATTGTCTTAATTATTTAGTTATTGTTCGTTTTGTTTGTTTGTTTAGTATAATGTGGCCAGTCGTGGCCCAGTGGCACAAGCGTGTGACTGTAAACGACTGGTTGTGGGTTCGATTCCCATTCGAGGAGTGGAAATTATATTTCCATTTTCTTCGCTCTGGTGTCGAGGTAGAGCGCGGCGTTAAGTTCCGCCACTTAACACGCAAGCCTCCGAATTCGGCGGAAAGTGGGGAACGGAGTGTCTTAACACTAGGTTCCCTCTGCCTACCCTGCTGTGTGCGGGAAACAGCGTGAAGCTAAAAAAAAAGTATATTTAGCAGGTAGCGGGTTTGATTTCTGCCCAATATGCAGGTAGAGCTTAAGGAAAAGCTCTATGTCTTAAGCTTAAAAAAGCTTTATAAGTTGGGAAATATATTACTTTTGAAAGATAGTATGACTTAAGCTGTCAAAATAAAAGAAAATATTGTACAAATTAGAAAAATAAATAAAATAAATTAGAAATAACTTTATTACATACCTACACAAAATTAGAAAGAAACGAACGAGTTAAAAGTACCAAAAACATTGTAGTATGTATACAAAGTCAAATTAGTTTTCTCGTCACCCGAGCCGTCCTGGCAAGACAACAACAAGTTCACACTATGAAAATATTATATTAACATTGTCATTAAATGAGACACGTCTGCAAATTTTAAAGCAAACCATACAATAAGAAACAGTTCGCGGAAAATGGGGGCCCGAAACATATAAATAGGTAAAGCGAATAAATGTATGTTAATGATAAAATAAAAATAGTCATTGTGGCCGTGGCACAAGAGTGTGACTGTAAACGACTGGTCATGGGTTCGATTCCCACTCGAGGAGTGGAAATATTTAATATTTTTATTTTCTTCGCTCTGGTGTCGAGGTAAAGCGCGGCGTTAAGTTCCGCCACTTAACACACAATGCCTCCGAATTCGGCGGAAAGTGGGGAACGGAATGTCTTAACACTACGTTCCCTCTGCCTACCCTGCTGTGTCCTGGATAGAGCGTGAAGCAAAAAAAAATTTGTACCCAGGTGTTTGTGGGGAAAAAAATAATCAAAATAATATTTACTTTTCTACTCCGGTGTCTAATACGAAGCACTGTTTGTGCGTCCGTCCTGCTAGGTTTTGCGGAAAAAAGGGTAAATCTTTAATATGAAAATAACTAATAGTCAGCAAGTAAAGCCTAAAACGTCATTGAAGTGCAGTTGCAGTACGTAGTAGTCGGCAAAAATTTTGCTCCACTCGATACAGTAGAGAAAATCAAAGAATTCATCACAAAATAATTTGAACAACTTGTAGAAAGGTAACGCAGAGTGCGTTTAATTCCGCTACTTAATGCACATTGTCCTGAGCGAGAGGTGAAGAACGGTATAACGTAAATTTACTACTTATATTCTCTTTGCCTGAGGCCAGCCGTGGCGTAGTTGCACTAAGTAAGTAAAGCGACTGGTTGTGGATTCGATTCCTACTCGAGGGGTGGTAATATTTAATATTTCCATTTTCTTCGCTCTGGTGTCGAGGCAAAAGCACGGCGTTAAGTTCTACCACTTACCGCACAATGCCTTCAGAATGGAGAACGGAGTGTCTTAACACTAGGTTCCCTCTGCCTACCCTGCTGTGTGCGGGAAAAATTATAATAACTAAAGATTTAACTAAAATATTATCATTTTCAATTCCTTCAACTACAATTTTACAACTATTAAAATAATTTCAGTACAACATCTAATTTTACATTTAAATATAAATTCAGCGACACTGATTATAAGATTGAGAAGATGAACTATTTCAAGTTCTAAATTACTGTAATGAACTACGTATTATTCTTATCAGTTATAATATTTGAAGCTTGTTCAACTTGTTTGAGACAGTTCCAGTTTAGTTAACTGGAACTGGTTGTAGTTCAAGTAATTTGCGTGAAAGCTGAAGTTATGTTTCAAATTTTGAATTTCTGTTTCACGCTTTTTTCGTTTAGCAGGTTAAGTAGGAACGCCTCTTTGCTCTGCTTGGGGGGAAGAACTGAGCGAAATATATATTTAATGTTATTACATGTTAAAAAACGTTTGAAAGCTACTTAACACTAACATAACACTTAACGTTCCACAGTCTAAGAGTATGGGCACTTTTTGACCATTTAATCAAAAATTACAATTATAATTACCAACAAAAAACTTCACAGCACACAAGACACTGTGCTCGATGTTCCTGCCAAATTTCAGAGGTCTACTACAAATAGCCCAGGAAGAGTTAAAACATAACGAAACACAATCAGTGGCAAGAGTTAGTGTCAAGACACTCTGTTCTGTACATTCGGCTGAATTGGAGATATTGGCGTAGCGAATGGCGGAATTCAGAGCGGAGAAACGAAAATAATTTAAATGTAATCATACCCAAATAGAGGCCAGCCGTGGCTTGTGGGAACAAAGTGACAACGCAAAGCGACTGGTTGTGATTCGATTCCCACTCGATGCGATCGATCAGAATATTTTCATTTTCAATATTTAATATTTCCATTATATTCGCTCTGGTGTCGAGGTTAAATTCCGCCACTTAACACGCAGTGCCACCAGAATTCAGTGGAAAATGGGGAAAAGAGTGTCTTAACACTAGGTACTCTCCCCCCTAATCACACCTCTACATAATAAAAATAAATAGAATTATTCTTCCACTTTTCGGTTATCACGAATATTCCGGTTATCGAAAATATTTTCTTAAAGGATTTTAAGCTTAAGGTGATAAAAATGTACAGCGACAAACATTTCTCAGCTTTTAGAACTGTATAGGAATACCAAAAACTTATTATACAAGAGATAAATTAAGTTCAAAGGCAAACTTAATTATAGGCTAACTTAATTTGCTCTGCAGAACGCCGAAGGACACTAATGTAAATTTGAATATGAAAATTCAATAGAATTGGGAAATGTTTTAAAATTACTGTATAACTACATAAAATTATTGTGTAAACTTTAAGCTATTTAATCTATACTCTGCTTCCTTCCGTTTGTATGTCTGTCCGTTGGTCTTTCTGGATTAGTATGGAATTCGGAATAAAAATACTTGAAGACCCAAAAAATAGTTGAAACATGGGTTACTTTTTGAAAAATCCAGATTACAAATCTGGATTTTTGTTTTGCACATGTCTTTTTTTTGTTTTTAACATGAGCAAAACCGTTACGGATACCAGCCCTAGCGGTGATTCAGGACGTGGTTATGTGGGACTCCAGTAACCCAAGATGGTAACTAAAACTTGACGGTGCTCCTTCTCGACCGCCACTAGCCAGGCCACGGGGACCGAATCAATCGTCCGAGGACACCGGCGGCGGGAGCCTGCAAGGCACGTCGCGGAGTCAAGGGTGGTGTAGGTCACCCTCGACGGCCTGCTCGGAGGAGCGCGCGGAATTGGACTAGATGAGTAGGCAGTATCACACGTGGGCGAAGATGCGAGCGAATCACTAGTATAAAATAAATCATTTTCATAGATGCCTATATAAATATCCCACAACGTAAATTGACCCATTTTCGATAATTAATGCATGTATACATGTAAGACAATCATTTAATAATTTTTTTACTTTAAGCATAGCAGTGTTGTAAGCAAGGCACTCCGTGTTCTACTTTCCACGAGTAAAGGCATTTTAAAATCAATTCTTGTCAGTCTAGTCTTACTGATATACATCAGGTTAGTGATTTAAGAATCCATACATATATTATAAATGCGAATGTCTGTGTGTTTGTCTGTCACGCTTTCACGGCTAATCAACTGGTCCAATTTAGATAAAATTTAGAATGAAAGTAGTAAAAATGACTGGGTCTAACATAGGCTATTTAGTTTTTCAAAAATCAACCTCTAAAGGGTTGAATTAGGGGATGAAAATTTATATGAAAAATCTACACCGCTTGACCGATTGTAATGAATTTTGGCATATGTATAGTTGATAATCCAAGGTTAAACATAGGCTACTTTATTTTTCAAAAATCCACCACCAAGGGTTGCAATATACCGAAACAACCACGTAGATCACGAGGCGAAGCCGCGAGCGAGCGCTATATAAGAATTTTATAAGCAATTCAACACACAAGAATTTCGCTGACGAAATAAACTAATGAAAAAGCAGTCAGAATCATAATTGAAGTGAAAACTCTATACCTAGTAGCCAGTCGTGGCGCAGAGGCACAAAGTGTAACTGTAAAGCGACTGGTTGTTGGTTCGATTTCCACTTGAGGAGTGGAAATATTTAATATTCCCATTTTCTTCGCTCTGGTGTCGAGGCAAAGCGCGGCGTTAAGTTCCGCCACTTAACACGCAATGCCTCCGAATTCGGCGGAAAGTGGGGAACGGAGTGTCTTAACACTAGGTTCCCTCTGCCTACCCTGCTGTGTGCGGGATACAGCGTGGAAAAAATAAAAAAATAAAATAAGTAAAACTACGTGTAAACTAAACTCTATTTTAAACTATACAACATTGTCGAGTAATTTAAGCTATTACAATCAGCCGATAACACGATAAAAATCGAAACACATTTGCTTTATAGCCATTGATTTATTATACATTAAAATGTACGTACTTGTTTTGTATATAACATGGATGTACAAATACTAAGACGTAAGTGGAAAAAAAAGAAAAATGGGTGAAACTGAAAGTGAAGTTCTAAAATTCTGACATATTTTTTTTTTTTATGGAATAAAGGAGGCAAATGAGCTGAAGGCCCACTTGGTGTTAAGGTGGTTACCTTCACCCATAGACATCCACAACACTCAAGTTATGGATGCGTTGCCATCCTTGGGAATGTAGGACAGAAGGAGGGAGGAAGGATGGGAATGGTGGGAATAGGGAGAGCTGGCTTACATCCCATCGAACCGGAACACATCATAAAAGATATTTGGCGGTTCGTCTTTGACATGATAGTGGTTGCGAGCCAGTCGGAGAACCAATCTCCTACCACCAAACAAAATATGTGCAAATACTTTTAAACATTTTTAAAATCTTATTCCACACTTAGGAAAAATTGAGGAATATTGAAAAAGACATTTGAAGAAAACGTATAAAAATTTGAACGCAGCGGGATTCGAACCCGCGCCTCCTGAATACGTTTCTTTAAATATGTGCAAATTTTTAACTAAATCAGTATAAGAAATTAATTCAAGAAATGTTGTAAGATATATTTAAATTTTGATTTATGATAGATATCTACCGTACATTACTATATACATATGTAGTTATTGTATGTTATTTGTATGATAGATATATGTGGCCAGTCGTGGCCCAGTGGCACAAGAGTGTGACTGTAAACGACTGGTTGTGGGTTCGATTCCCACTCGAGGAGTGGAAATTATATTTCCATTTTCTTCGCTCTGGTGTCGAGGTAAAGCGCGGCGTTAAGTTCCGCCACTTAACACGCAAGCCTCCGAATTCGGCGGAAAGTGGGGAACGGAGTGTCTTAACACTAGGTTCCCTCTGCCTACCCCGCTGTGTGCGGGATATAGCGTGAAGCTATTTAATTTTAGATATATGTATGACAATACAAAATAATCTTAATAAGAAAATCTTTTTAAGAATATCTAAATCGTGTAGAAGGCAGTCTACTTGTGACTACGGACTACTATATACTGCTAATATTTTAAATACTAATTTAAAATATTTAAAGTGTTTAGAACGTTAGTGTCAAAAATGTATTAGAAACCTGATTAATCCGAATGAAATAGTTTCATTTAACTCGTATAGTCTTTCATATGATGTACAATTATTTCACAGATAGCCCACCCAAGCGTCTATAACAATAATATAACTATAATGAATTAAATTTTAACATAAGTTTCTGAGTGTAGGTCAGAATATAATGTTACGTTTAACTGTAATTAAAGTCTTGACAACTGTGATAGTCTAGACAAAAAGACTGATACTATATCGAGTGGCTATCGTGGTGTAAAGTAACAGCGTCTAACTGTAAGCTCTAAAAAGAGCGACTAATTGGTTGCGGGTTCGTTTCCTACTCGGGGGAACGATTATTTTTAATGTATTTCCATTTTTCCTCGTTGGTACCTAAAACAAAGGACGGCGTTTAGTTCCGCAACTCACAATATCCCAATTCCTGGCAAAATGTGGAGAACGGAGTGTCTTAACATTATTTTCAGTTCTTTCTGACTAACCTACGAGTACTTTATATGAAAATGCGTGCGACTGAAAAGATATATTATCGAATTACATTACAAAGCTTGACTTCACAATACAATGTAGTAAGTTCATTTTATTACTATTCTATACATGAATCTATAATAGATAAGAATCGAAGCGGTTGTAAACCCCGATAGCTATTTGTTAAGCAAATATTACATTGATTCATTGTGATTTCAATTTGTCCGATTGATTTATGTGTAAAGAAATTTCTGAAGTTATATGTTTATAGATTATTGTCTATAAATTCATTGTACGGACATAATACAGCGTTTAATTACGTCATACAATGTACAATGTCTCAAATTCAGGCGGAAATAGGAAAACGGTGTGTCTTGTCACTAGGTCCTTTCTGGCTACTCTACTATATGCAAAAAAGCGTAAAGCTGTAAAAAAATCATTATTATGCAGATCAAATTTAATTTTTTGAATTGCAATTCATTATTTTAAAGATGAAATTATCTTATTAAGATTAAAATATTAACCTTTCAGGTTAAAATAATACTTACTATACTATATAAAACATCTGAATACAGGAAGTGATCTGTCACTTACTGCTTTTCGTTTGCTCTATAATTTACTAGAAATATGTAAAATGTGAAAATAATTAAGCCACCACCTCGTATTTGACCTATAAAGTTATGGCGCAGAAATCAATGGAAAACAGATGATACATATGTAATACTAATGACGCCTTCATAGCATAGTGGGAGTTTTTCGGGCAAATGTAAGTTCGAATTCAACTTCCTTAATACTCCTATATTTAGTTTGTGACTTGATTTTAAAATAAAATAAATATTTGGGTGGCTACCAAGAGACGTGTGTTCAAGTCAGGCTGCGTTATTGCGATTGTTCTTAATCATTTTTGGATAGCAGATTCTTTTCTATAAAGCCATAGAAAGTTGGGGCCAGTCGCGGCGCAGTGGCACAGACGTGTGACTTCGAAAGACTGATTGTGGATTCGGTTCCTACTCAAAGAGAGGAAATATTTAATATTTCCATTTTCTTCGCTCTGGTGTCGAAGCAAAGCGCGGCGTTAAGTTCTGCTACTTAACACGCAATGCCTCCGAATTTGACGGGTGTGTGTGAGATACAGCGTGAAGGTGATAAAAAACATATAGAACGTTATCAAAAAAAAATGCATCACAAGAGCTCTAACGTAATTGAATGTTGAGGCTCAGTGGCTGTGATACTTGGACGGTTTCTAAGAGGCACTGGTTCCATTCCCGTTTTGTTCCACATTTTACACAGCTTCACACTTTTTCCCGAACAGCAGGGCAATATGAGCTAAGCTGGAGACAAATCACTCCATTTTCCGCAATTCTGAGAAAAATATCTTTATACATTTTCTAAAAATGTTATTAATAACTTTAAATAACTTTATTTTTCTATAAAATAGAAAAATCAGTGTTCACAATTATTTCTAAAACTTAAATTAACTACTATTTTCACGAAATATTTATAGATGCGACTGTCGCCGTACTAGGAAACCTGTATTACGACGTACAGTACCAACCCCTTAGAACTAATAACAAATTAGCTATCTAAATAACATAGTGCAAAAATTATCTTAGTGCAATAATTCTTATCTCCTAAGTTTAATAACAATTAAATATATATATATATATATATATATATATATATATATATATATATATATATATATATATATATATATATATATATATATATATATATATATATATATATATATATATATATATACATATTTTAATAACTATAATCCATTCAAATTAATAAGCATTCAAAGTCTACCAAAACAATATAACGCAAGCTGACTCTCGTTATGTCTTTCATTATACTACAAGTGGTTCCCTTCCATAATTTCGCGCTTCACTACCAGAACTAGTCAGAAACATTTCCAAACGAATAAATTCTTAGCAATCTCATTTTGTAATACTGTGTATGGTGAATCCTTATTTATGTGGGTTTTTATACTGTGATGTATATCTTACTGTCGTATTGTAAGTACTTTGCTTTGATTCAATTGTTTTTATTTAATTAATTGTTATAAAAAACGTTATAAAAACGTTATAAAAAACCTAATGTAATATTAAAAGAATGTTCTGATGGTTAATTAATTGGCCATGTTTTTTAAGCCATTTTACAGTTTTTCCCCGTGGAACAGGGATATGGAGAACCTAATGTTCCACTCTTTGTTTTCTAGTGGAACTTGAGCCTTTGTGTGTAGAGTGAGTGATACTCAACGCCGCACTTTGTCTCACTACAGCAAAAACGTATTTATATATAGTAAAATAAATAAATAAATAGCTTCACGCTATATCCCGCACACAGCAGGGTAGGCAGAGGGAACCTAGTGTTAAGACACTCCGTTCCCCATTTTCCGCCGAATTCGGAGGCATTGCGTGTTAAGTGGCGGAACTTAACGCCGCGCTTTTACCTCGACACCAGAGCGAAGAAAATGGAAATATTAAATATTTCCACTCCTCGAGTGGGAATCGAACCCACAACCAGTCGTTTACAGTCACACTCTTGTGCCACTGAGCCACGACTGGCCACAAAAAGACATTTACTTCCACTATAAACAATCTTTAAATAAAACTAATACATTCTGACTGCATTTTGAAGGAAGGTAGGTAAAAAAATAGGTAAACTACAAATCTAAGTTTTAAATGAAACCAAAAAAAAATAACACATAGGTACTATATTTTTCTTAAAATATATGAAAAAGAAGCAAGGAAATTCTGTTCCCCAGGACAATAAAACTGGGGATTTTCTCGCAGCCGTTACGTAGCTTACTTAGTTTATCCCCGAGAAATCAAATTTACGGATTTTTTTTTATATTTATCCCTCATCCGCCTTTTACAATGTTAGTAGTAGTTATTAACAACACGAGTGTATTCTTTATTTCTTCATTTTAGAAGTATTAAGCGATATGCAGAAATAAACGCCGCATTTCCTTTAACAATTTGGAGAAGTAAAAATATTTCAAATAAATATATCATGACTGAGAATTGAACCAACAACTAACGCGTAAAGTAGTGTAGTTTTAATATAAAATCATAATATAACTTCCGAAAAATAAGAGGGCAGTCGTGGTACAGGGGTACAAAATGTGACTGGAAACGATTCGATTACCGCTCGAGGGGTAGACTTAATATTTTAAAATTTAGTATTTTAATATAATTTAGAATTTAATATTTTAAAAACATTTAATATTTTCATTTCTTTCGCTCTACTGTCGAGGCAAAACGCATCGTTAAGTCCCGCAACTTAACACTCCATGCCTCTACAATTCGACGGAAAGTGGGGAACGGAGTGTCTTGACATTAGGTTCCCTGTGTCCGGGATATAGCCTGAACATAAAAAATAAATAAATAAGAATTTTAACAGATTATTAAGAAACACGCGTTTGAGTCTCGCTACGTTTAATTTTTTTATACGTTTTCTGTAAATGGCATCATCAATCATAATTTCCGAAGTGTATAAATATTATTTTAAAATATTTCAAAAACCATCGTTCTTTCAATTATCCCTGACAACGCATTGGAAATTATATGATGAATTGAAAATCCAAAATTGCCTAATTTTTTATTGCATAATATTTTTGTACATTCAGTTCCCCATTCTGGCAAGACAAACTGCGGCGCTGAGTTTCGCCATAAAGTCAAAGTCAAAGTCAAAGTCAAATAATATAAGTATGGATAAGAAGTGACAAGCTTCATTTTTTGAACGTCAAACAGTTTACCACCGGTTCATTAACGTTAATGCCTCAGACCTGATACACACTAATGTTGACCATACAACACACAATATCCTAATTTCAAATGGAAAGTGGAAAACTAAGTGGTTCGACACTAGGTTATCTCTGCTGCTGACCTACGGAAAAAACGTGAAGCTTCTAAAACTGCTTGTGCATTAAATATTCCCTTTTTTACAAGGCAAAGTGCGGCGTTAAGTTCCGCACATAACGTCTCAATTATACTTGAAAAGTGGAGAGCGGAATGATTTGACACTAAGGTCACTTTGACTACCTTGCTTGTCGGGGAAAAGCTACAAAAATGATTCATTTATGAAATTTTAGTTGGTAACAATAACCCAAGACATATTATCGTCTACATTTTATTGATATTAGATTTATGTAATAAAGAAGGTTTTTGAATAAAAATTAACATAATATTTTGCATATTACTTTCGATGGAAGCTCAAAAAAGACATTATTCTTTTGATTTACGACTTTGTTTAGTTATCGGCCTTGTTAATCTTGACGCTACTCATATAGTAGCGTAAGTCGTGTTTTATTATTAAAATACTAATACGGTAGGTACATACTTTTTACGTGAATATTTAAAATTTTCATATATATTTTTTATTATCTACAAAAAAGCAGCTTCATTTTTTCTATATAGCGGGATAGTCAGAGAGAACCTAGTGCCAAATGCGTTGGATTCATCTGAATGAGTCCAATGCAGATTAGCTACCACTGTATCAAATAATAAAATTGTAATTTATATATTTGAAAAGAGCAACTGTTGAGTTTCTGGCCGGCTCTTCTCAGCAGAACTGCCTTTCGAGTCGGTGGTAGCTTTATGTACATTTGACGATTCAAAAGTGGTTACAAAAGTCTATTTGAATAAAGATATTTTGAATTTGAATTTGAATTCAAGACCCTCCGTTCTCCGCTTTCCTTCAGAAATCGAGATATTGCGTTGAGCAACAGAACTCAACGCCACGCTTTATCTTAGTTACCAGAGCGAAGAAATGAAAATAATATATAATTATTTCTCGTATTATTGTAGGAATCGAATTCACAATCATCGCATTGGCAGTGAGGCCCTGTCCCACTTCGTCACGACCAACATAAGTACAAGTAAAGTACAAGATTGTAGCTTCACGCTGTATCCCGCATTCAGAAAGGTAGGCAATCCATTTCCAGCTAGTCGCAAAATTCTGGAGGCATTGTGTGTTAAGTGGCGGAAATTAACGCCGCGCTTTGCCTCGACACCAGATCGACGAAAATAGATAAATTTAATAATCAATATTTCCACTCCTCGACTGGGAATCGAACCTACAGTTGCAGTCGCGTTTAAAGTCACGCCTTCAGTCGCGTTTAAAGTCACGCCACGCGCCACGCTTGGACCACATACAAGATTATAATGTTTCTTTAATCCATTTGAAAATTTCGAAGAAGCTCGAAAGAAAAATGACTTCCTTCTAAGAAATTGAACTAGCATTAAGATAAATGTAACAATATACGAGTCGAGTGGAAAAATAAAAGATAGGTATAGGTAAATAGTATAAAAACAGGTAACTCTGATGTCAAATTTTAAAGTTATTTTAAGCTCGCTAATAGCTAATGGCATTTTATCCAATTGACATTATAGTTAATTTATTATGTCTTAGCTGTCAGTGCAATATGCACGAACAGGAAAAAAGTATATAATAATATAATAAATAAATAATATATTATAATATATTATTTAAATAATTAATTTTATATTTAAGTAAAATTTGCTTTTAAAATTTTCATGTGAAAAGTGTAGAACAAAGTGTCTTGACACTACTCTCTAAAACAACGTAAAGCTACAGTACTTGTAGATTTTGTTATATAATTATAATTTCTACCCAATAGAAATATCTGCAAAAGGCTGTGACATCGAAAATCAAAAAACAATTACAATTTCCATACATCATTTCAATAAAACCTTCAAATTGAAACGCCTTGATATATCTTAGCCGGAAGATATACCGAAAAATAATAAGTACCTAATAAGTAATGTTCATAAAAGGTTAATATTTTTTAGCTTCACGCTACATCCCGCACCGGCAGAGAGAACCTAGTTTAAGTCACTCCGTTTCCCACTTTCCGCCGAATTCGGAGGCATTGCGTGTTAAGTGGTGGAACTTAACGCCGCGCTTTGCCTCAACACCAGAGCGAAGAAAATGGAAATATATAAATATTTCCACTCCTCGAGTGTGAATCGAACCCACGACCAGTCGTTTACAGTCACACGCTTGTGCCACTGCGCCACGACTGGCCCCAGGTTAATGCCTTAAAAGTGAATATTTGCTATATTCACTTTTAAGGCATAAAAAATTAATAAAAAAGTGTAAACAAATAACAATTTAAAGCCTAACGCCCGCACATTTACATAAATTGAACAACCGTTCGGCGTGCCTGAACAAATATAATTATCGATCCACCAGCATTCCTGTTCATGTTCTAATGATCTAAGATATTTACTGAGAGGTTTCAATTTTATACTATATTTCTATTATATTATATATTGTGCAAAGGCAGAAAATAAGACGGTCAGGGTGTGGTCGGAGTAAAGCGTCAATATGCTTAGAAGCATCCGCCGCCCAACCTGTAGAGCCGATGCGTGGGCGGCAACCTGTTACACCGTTTTAAAAACACCAATTTCTTCATATTATTCTACAATTTTTTTACTATTTACACTTATATATACTGTGTAATTGACACTCACCCTTCGCATAACACGCAGAGAGAACGATGACGCCTTCATATTTATTTTTCTAACAATAACCACGCACTTGAAAAATAAAAAACGTTTTCACGCTTGGTTTTCTTACTAAAATAGCAATTTAGTATATTTATTTTTTTAAATATAAATATATATATATTATAAGAATCTAGCTAAAAGCAACGGACGATTTTCAAATACAATAAGATTTGCTCCTTGTCAATCAAGAAAAGCTTTTACAAAATATATAATTTTTTAGTATATATTTATATTTATTTATATACAGTTTAGCTGACGACGAGCGACGCTCGGGACGGTATGTTCGCGACTGATGTACCCTATAGAAGCGGGGTGAAAAGGACACGCAGCTATCTCGACATGAAAGATCTTAACTAAAACATGTTATTATGCAAAATCGATCTTATTTACCCTATTGTAAAGTCTATTTTACCTTATACTAGTTATTTGACATTGGAATATTTTCTACCGCGGTCTCTCTTTTGCCTTCATCTGGTTGGATGGAACACAGATACAGGATGAATTGAATCTACGCTCACCACACAAAGTTTCTCTTAAAATGCTTTGTGGGAAAATTTACGTTTAAAGCGTATACATTGAACAAAATGTATTATTCTAAAGGAAGCTCTTTGATAAAAGTGGTTAATGGAAATACAGTAATGGCTATTTTCAAGTTAAAAATTATGTAAGAACAGTTTAGACAAATTTGGTATGATTATGTGCTAAAAGAAAGGACACGATGTCACGTTCATTTAAGGCGGCGAGGACGTATATTGAAACATCGATGGCTATATCTTGTAAGCCTTAGTTTTAAGATCTGAATTTTTTGAGAAAATCTAATTTTTAAAAACGAGTATAATATTTTTCATAATATTCACAGCGTGATTTATAATATTTTTTCAATAAAGGTACTGACTGAATAGATAAGAAAAGAAAATAAAAATAAATAAAAAACAATCATCATCGATGGCGTGTAATTTTTTATATTAAAATATGTATTTTCGGTTTTGTTCCCACATACTAGTATGTCATATTCGGTTTCACGGTAATTTCCTAATAGCAGACTATGCGCTTCCCACTTGTGTTTCTTATTATAGATATAGTGAAATATAAATAATTTTTCATGCAATTATTATTTTATTTATTTTTCATATATTACATGTATAATCGAATATTAATATTGCAAATACAAAATATTCAGATGAATTTTTTCGCTTAAAACATGCACATATTCATTTTAGTTTATAAAACATACCTAGACTACTACTATTAATTATTTTTACATTCCCATCTTGGCGGGACAAATTATAACGGTCGTGTCCGCTTCCAAAGCATAAGAGTAAAGTTAATTCCTTTTTTTTGTAAAATTGGCATTCCATTTTCCCCAAAATGGGCATCGAACCCACATTAACTCAACCAAAGTTTTCCATTGACTTACTGTATAGGGTGTACTAGTGAAGATTTCCCAACTATATCTCATTAGTATTAATTATGAATTTAATGTGTTCATATACTCGTATTGATAAAATTTTATTTGTGAATTTATCCATTAATAATTAACCATGTGATGAAAGTAAGCTTTCATTAACTGTAATTTGATGTCGTTCCAGTTAATTATATGGGAATTAATTAGATTAATAAAATGACTTTTTAAACTTTTACTAATAAATATGTAAGGCCTAAGGTCATCATAGCACAGTGGAACGGCTTCTGACTGCAAAAACGTTGGTTGTGGGTTTGATTCCTATTCGGGAGAATTATTATATTTAAAATATTTTTTGATTGCAGCGTTAAATTTAGCCACTCAATGTCGATGCAAACGTAATGGCTTGATTTTGGGTGAAAAAGCAAGTTTCTTGAAGCTAAATTTCTCTCTGACTATTATGCGTTCTCGTATACTGTTCTCGAGTTGTTAATGCTTATAACTAAACTGTTCATTGATTATTAGGCCTTGCGAAGTTAGCCGGGTTAGCTAGCGTATATGTATGCATATGTATATGTAAGTACTCTATATCTAAGATAACAAAGAATCTTTGTTTATCACTTTTTATTTTAGACATTCTTAAAATATTGCTTATTTTAAAGGCACATTATATTTATATTTATTTATTTTTCCTCACAAAAAAACATTTAATGATAATAATAAAAAGCCCGCAGGGCAGCTTGTGGCGAGCTGTTAGGGAGTGGTGACCCCACGGACCTGAGACCTCCAGAGTGGAATTGATTTTTAACCCCCGCTTCTGGCTTGCCTTCGTTGGCTGGCAGAGTGGAGCGCAAGAGTTATGGGCTCGGAAGCTGCATAATAGCGGGGAAAACCGCTCTCAAACTTGCTTGTGATGGTGAAACCGATGCACACCTCTACACCCTTAGCCGACCACGCCGGTGTTGCGCCCAATGCACTACACCGCTTTGATGGCACCCATCTAGTGGAAGGCGAGTCACCGTCCGTCAACTATTCAATGTCACACTGTTGAAAAGGCGGACGTCCGGTTGTCTCATAGAATAGCCCAGTATTCAGTCCATCCAGACTCCATAGTTCCTACGCATTAGCCGGTGACCATCCTGGACTATTTTATTTGGTTACTCAGATATGGATCCCGGCTGATGTGTCACAGTAAAACATTTTATTATTCTCTAAGGGGCATCTACGTGTTGGACCTGTGTGTCCATGCAAGCTTTCCAAAGGACCGGGTTCCTATAAATCCGAGAATTTCAGAGAGAAACATAATAATAATATATGTTTATTTTTTACATCGCATAGCAATAGATATTATTTGAACTTAATTTGTCAAAGGTTAAAATTTTTGATTAAATTTCAAAGCTTTTTCCCACATATCAAGTGGATTAGTTAGAGGGAAACCAGTGTCAAAACACTCTCTTCTCCACTTTTTACCTGAATTTGAGACATTGAGTAGTGAAACTCAACGCCATACTCATCTTGGTCACCAGGAGCAGTGTTATTAAAATAATGAAAGTATAATCCTAGAGGGAAATTGAACCCACAATCTACCATATTTCAGTTACTTCAGACACTTTCCCACTACGCCATGATGAGCTCAAAGACATTAAAATATTATAAAATGTATTTTTGTATAGAAAGTTCCTTCATTTAAGTTTCCATTTGGAAACCAGTGCAGTCGCAGATAAACTAGAAATCTAATAAAGATAGTAGCTCCTTCCTTTGGCAAAGTTCTGAATAAAATATAAAGTAAACGTGAACTTTGTTTGATTCGATTAGTTCCATTCAAAGGATTTAGACCATATCTTAAAAATACAAAAAAAATTAAGGATCCCATACATAAAGGGAAGTAATGTGCCTATATTTATGTTTTCGTCATAAACATCCTAATACATGAATACTCTGAACAAATATTTACATTGAAAAATACATTTAGAAAACGTATAAAAATTTGAACGTAGCTGGCCACTTAGCAATGCTCAGTGGTGAGAGCACCTACATGGTATTCAGGAGGCGCGGGTTTGAATCCCGCTGCGTTCAAATTTTTATACGTTTTCTAAATGTCTTTTTCAACTTTCCTAAGTGTAGTTTAAAAATATTTACATTTCCTTTCTTTATTTTTTTTTCATAATATCATTATAGTCAGAGGAAACCTTATATCAGGACACTCCGTTTTCCACCCGAAATCGGGGCATTGTGGGTTGAATGACGGACTTTGTCTTAAGTATAGATCGTCTACTCTAGAACTGAACGTCCTTCCACTGTCCTACAAGCACATGCATATCATGTTTTTGACATACAATGATAGTTAAGATCACTCGCTAAACGATCAGAAAAAACATTATGTATAATATTATTATTATTTTTTTAGCTTCACGCTGTATCCCGCACACAGCAGGGTAGGCAGACGGAACCTAGTGTTAAGACACTCCGTTCCCTACTTTCCGCCAAATTTGGATGTTTTTAGTGTTAAGTGGCGGAACTAAACGCCGCGCCTTTACTCTGATACCAGAACGAAGGAAATGGAAATATTCAATATTTCCACTACTCGAGTAGGAATCGAACCCACGACCAGTCGTTTACTGTCACGTGTTCGTAACACTGCCCCACGACTGGCCCCCATAATATAATATAATGATATAATAATGAATATTAAAAATCGTCTTCGAAATTAAGTTCATTTTTAAAATTGATGATCTATACTAAAGTGGAGAAATTATTAAAATTAAGTAATTGCTCCCCTGAGTAGTAATTGAGATCACAACTAATGATGATTACATTGCAGCCAGACGCTGTCCCATTGCGCCACACTATTCTTTCTTATTTCATTTTTTATTCTTTTTTTTAGCTTCACGCTGTATCCCTTGCGGAGTAGTCAGGGAGAACGGAGCGCCAAATGCTACGTCCCTGCATACTTCTTTCGCCTCGTCCACTGTCATCAACCTCTTCATACTCGCCCTCCAAGGGGTCCTCTTGCTTTTTGCGTGACCTTCCTCCAGTATCGTCGGCACTGTGTTTTCGAAGGACATCCGAGGTCTCCCCCTGCCTCTGTTACCACTCACCTTTGCTTCATATATTTTGCTTACCATTCTTCCATCACTCATCCTCTCGACGTGCCCGAACCACCAGAGCACGTCCTTCTTCATTCTTACTATGACGTTCTCGCTAATTTATTTATTTTATGTTATATATTTTTATCAAAAATATTTTTATACCTCATATATTTTTATCAAAAATATTTTTATTATATCATATTAATCACTAATTAATTAAAAAAAAAAAATAGCTTCACGCTATATCCCGCACACAGCAGGGTAGGCAGAGAGGGAACCTAGTGTAGGTTCGATTCCCACTCGAGGAGTGGAAATATTTAGTATTTCTATTTTCTTCGCTCTGATGTCGAGTTAAAACGCAGCGTTAAGTTCCGCCACATTAACATGCAATGCCTCTAAATTCGTCGAATAGTGGGTAACTCTGCCCACCTTCCTGTGTGCGGAATACAGCGTTCACGCTAACAAAAAAAAAGCAAAAAAATACTATACTTAATTCATATGACATAATATTAATTTACAAATAAAAATTAACACATTAAACTGGTTAACTGGAAAACCTTCTGTAACATAAAAATTAAATATTGGAAAAAGCTTGTAAAATGTTCTGAAAGTTTTTATCGTTCATGACACGATCGACACAGAAACCCATGCGATAACTGTTAACAGTCTCGTTAAGTGAATTTATCCTATATCCGATTGGGAGTTAAAATTAATATAAAAATTTTTTTTACATATTCCTTATATCTTCTTAGTTTCTAGTGTAGTCAGAGAAGACTTAGTGTTAAGACACTCCGTTCTCCGCTTTCCGACCGAATTTGAGACACTGCTTGTTAGGTAGTGGGCCTTAACTTCACGCTTTGTCTTGTACACTGGAGCGGAAAAACGAAAATAATAAATTATGGAAATTTCACCGAATCGGAATCAAACCCACAGTTAATTATAATAACGGTCAGATGCCGTTCCACTGTGCTATGATGGCATCATTCATCTTATTAAGGGAGATAGATAGAGAAAATGAGCCGCTGAGTGAAGAAAGCTAAAATAAGACTTAATAGTAAGAGCGTTTGGACAAGTGTTGTACCAAGTGTGGGTTCGAGTCCCAGTGCGTTATTTTTGTTAAAAAAATCTAAAAGTGTTTTTTATACACGTAAATATTAGTTTACAAATTGTAATTGAAATGAAAAGTGAAATATAATAGGTAATTGCGAGGTAATTACTAACCCAAGCCTGTAAAAGTAATTAAGAGCTTACATAGAAAAAAAGGCAAGTTATGTCAATTATAACTAGGCACTAAATGCTATGTGGGACCGACTGTCGATTCCCTTGAACCTAACTAACGATCCTCCTGAGTATTGCGCCATGCCTTCTACCAATATACACAGGCTGTTACATTATTGAAATATATTGAAATATATATTATTACATAAATACTAATTTATATAATTGAAATATGTCTTATTTGCCAAATAATTTGTGTAAGATATATGAAGCAAAAGTGAGAGGTAAGAGAGACAGCGGGAGACCTCGGTTTACCTTCGAGAACACAGTATCGACGATATCGACGAGAGGTCACGTAAAAAGCATGAGGACCCCCCGGAGGGTGTGTATGAAGAGGTAGACATACCAGTGGAGAGCGGAAATATGCAGGAACCGTAGCGTTTGGCGCTCTGTTCCCTCTGACTACCCCGCAAGGGATACAGCGTGAAGCTAAAAAACAATGGGTAAATATTATAAAATAGTTGAGAACGGAGTGCCTTGTGTGTCAAGACACTCTCTCACTCTCCTGCTATGTAGAAAAGTGTGAAGCTGTATATATTTTAAATTAAAATATTTTATCTCAACGTATGATATTTGGATGAACCGTAGGATGAGACTGAAATGTCATACATTTTTCGTTTTCAGAGTATATCCTTAATAAGAGTTTTGTATGCTTCGCTGTAAAAGGTGACTTAATAAGTGGTGACATCCACAGCTGCCCTTTAAACCAAGGTAAATATGTGTAAGTAAATGCAATAATTTTCCAGAGTAATAAACACATTCAATGTAAATGTAAATATTGTAAAATTCAAATCATCACAGGACAGTATGATAGCTTTTGCCTATACTACTCGTAATGGTTGTGGGTTCGATTTCCAATAGCAAGAATATTTAAATATTATAATAAGAATAATTATTATTTTTTTTTTCCGCTCTGGTGGTATGACAAAGCGCGGCGTTGAGTTCCGCCACTTAATACACAATGTCTCTGAATTGGCAGGAAAACGGAGAACGGAGTGACTTGATTCTAGGTTTCTGACTACCCTGTTACGCAGAAACAAGCGTATAGCATAGATTCTCCAGTGTGTATTTATTTAAAATGTACAAAAATATTTTAATTTCGACACGTTTCAAATTCACTTTCGTCGATAATATTATTTTTTTTTCAGTTTGTAATTACTTCTTGTTTTTTATATCGCTCGTGAATTATCAAATGTGTTCAAAGCTTTTTATATAAAATGAGATAATGTTTTAACAAGCGTCGAGTAAAACCTTTTTAACGGATTAACGTATAATTTTGTTCTCTTTTCTTTTTATCTGTTCAACAAAACGTTTACATATGTTTAGTTTAATTAATACATTTGAATTAGCTTGTATTTGTTGGATAATATGACTCCGTGGAACAGCATTTATTTGAAAATGAGGTTGGTTTTGGGTTCGATTTCTGTTCAGAAAAATGTATTTGTTTTTTTTAGCTTCACGCTATATCCCGCACACAGCAGGGTAGGCAGAGGGAACCTAGTGTTAAGACACTCAGTTCCACACTTTCCGCCAAAATCGGAGGCATTGCGTTTTAAGTGGCGGAACTTAACGCCGCGCTTTGCCTCGACACCAGAGTGAAGAAAATGGAAATATAAATTTCCACTCCTCGAGTGGGAATCGAACCCACAACCAGTCGTTTACAGTCACGCGCTTGTGCCACTGCGCCAGAACTGACCACTACAAAATGTTTTTATATTTTAAGTAATTTCATTCCTCTATAAGACAAAGCAAGGCGTCGTGATACATTGTGTGTTGAAAGAAGAAACTCAAAGTTAATAAAATTTTTAGCATATAAATTTTGTTTGATTAGGCTCTTTCTGCCTGCTTTGCATAAGCAGGTATGTGAGAATAAAAAACAAAATTAAAAATTTTGAAAAAACCCACGACGGTTTAATTGTAATTGAAAAAGGATAAAATAACTAGAAATCCCCCGCCTAAAAGAATATATGTAACGAGATGATGGGGACAACTTCGTCGAGGGCTGCCAGTTGCAACCTTTATTTTAAATATAGTAGCTAACAGTATAGATTTCGTTCTTAAAGATTTTAAAAGGAATTTGATAATTTTTATCCTTTTTCCATTACAATTAAACCGTCGTGGGTTTTTTCAAAATTTTTAATTTTGTTTTTTATTTTAAACTTTTTAAAGTGAATACACATTATATATTATTACATAATTTCGAAATACTTTATAATTAATCTTCATGCAAATCCAAAAGAAATTATAAGCCCAATGCTTTCTGGTTATCAAATACTTATTGCAGCGCCTGGCAGATTGTCACCGTAACATTTTCAGGAAATTTAAGTCTAACCAAATCAGTGAAAATCACAAAACCCACTAGTAGTATTGATTTTGAACAAACTAATTATACTGGAGCGCCCCGTGGTAGTTCGTGATATGGCATATAAAAACACGCAACAATTAAACCTGAACCTATCACAGAAAACCGCATCTAAATAGGTTTCACACAAAAAATACAAGCAAATGCTTACTGCAGCGCCCCCTGGTGAGGTGTCACCACGACACATATACGAGAACACGCGCTAATTAAGCCTGATCCTATTTTTGATAACTGCATCCAAATCGGACTTATAGTGTTAACTTTGCATAATTAAATGTTTAATGCAGCGCCCCCTGGTGAGTTCTTAACGTAAAAAAGAACCTAAAACTTACACCAAGTAAAGGTAAATCTAATATTAAAAACTCTGCCCAATCGGACTAGTAGTTGTGGTTTTGTTTTAAATATTACAGAAAAATGTTTACTGCAGCGCCCCCTGGTGAGTTAACACGATTAAGCATATCCAAGAACATTCACTAACTAAACTTGAGCTTATCGTTGAAACTGCTTCCAAATCGAATTCATCATTTTAGCTTTGCACAAACAATATTTTACTGCAGCGCCCCCTGGTGACTTGTCACCGTAATATAAATTTAAAAACATGCACTACGCAAAACGGAATCTAATACTGAAAACTCTTTCCAATCGTTCTAGTCATTTTGGTTTTACACAAGAAAATAGAAGCAGCTACTTACTGCAGCGCCCCCTAGAGAGTTGACACATACATGAAAATATGCACTAAGTAAATATACATGACACATATATGAAAATATGCACTAAGTAAACTTGAATCTATCATTGAAAACTGCATTCAAATCGGACTCGTAGTTTTAGTTTTGCACAAACAAATGTACTTACTGCAGCGCCCCCTGGTGAGTGGTCACCGTAACACATATATGAAAAGAAGTACCAATTAAACCTGAACCTATCGTTGAAAGTTTCTTCTAAATCGGACTAGTAGTTTTTGCTCTGCATAAACAAATGTTTACTGCAGCGCCCCCTGGTGAATTTTCATCGTAACAAAAAAACAAAAATCTTAAAATATGCAGCAAGCAAAGCTGAATCTAGTTCTGAAAATTCTATCCAATCGGATTAGTAATTTCGGTTTTAGACAAATAAATACAAGAAAAATTTTGGTTTTACACAAAAAAACTCAAACAAATGCTTACTACAGCGCCCCCTGATGAGTGGTCACCATAACACATATATGAAAAGACGCACCAATTAAGCCTGAACCTATCCTTGAAAGTTTCATCTAAATTGGACTAGTAGTTTTTGATTTGCATAAACAAATATTTACTGCAGCGCCCCCTGGTGAGTTTTCCCCGTAACAAAAAAAAAAAAATCTTAAAATATGCACCAAGCAAAGCTGAATTTTTTTCTGAAAACTCTTTTCAATCGGATCAGTAGTTTCGGTTTTAGACAAATAAATACAAAAAAAGTACAAACAAATGCTTACTGCAGCGCCACCTGGTGGTTTGACACGATAAAACATATCTAAGAACATTCACCAATTAAACCTGAATCTATCACTGAAAATCGTATCGAAATCAGACTATTATTTTTTGAGATAATTGAAAACATTCGTTTGCACGTAAAATGCTTACTGCAGCGCCCCCTGGTGAGTTAAGACAATAAGACATATCTAAGAATATACGCCAATTGAAACTAAACCTATCATAGAAAACCGTATCAAAATCGGACTTATAGTTTTGGAAATAATTGACATAGTAATTTGCACAAACACACAAACAAACAAACAAACAAACAAACAAACAACCTCTCACCCCAAACACATATACAGTCGCCGTTCCGTCGCGGGTAAAAAACGTGAAACAGAAAAACAGGTCCATTTTGAAATAAAACTATTTTATTCAGATTAATAGAGTATATTTTTGGTACTCCAAAATTGATTACGGTCTATTGTAAAGTATTGGAAACGTCGGATTTTCTAAATTGTATTTTCGACAAATCCGGTTCAAATATATTTTCAAATATGTTAAAGTTAGGAAAACAAAGGATTTTACTAAAAATGGTACAACTTATACGTAATCATTAAGTCATTGTAAGCTTATGTAATCATAAGATTGTAAAAAAGAAAGCTTGAAGCCATAGAAAGGTTTTGATGTGATTTCTTAATGGCATCAATCGTCGGCTTTAATTCTATCCTGTTAACTAAACCTTATGTTGCCTTAATATCAAATAAATTAAATCAGTTATATGTTTATATTTATTAACACGTAATGCTACATTTTCAACGTGTTTTATGATATTTGACATTGTAAAATGTTATATGGAGAAGAAGAAAAAGTCCATTTTTTTAATAAATATATACAATTTCATATATTTAATATTACACATTAACATGATTATAAATAGCTTCACGCTATATCCCGCACACAGCAGGGTAGGCAGAGGGAACCTAGTGTTAAGACACTCCGTTCCCTTCTTTCCGCCGAATTCGGAGGCTTGCGTGTTAAGTGGCGAAAACGCCGCGCTTTACCTCGACACCAGAGCGAAGAAAATGGAAATATAATTTCCACTCCTCGAGTGGGAATCGAACCCACAACCAGTCGTTTACAGTCACACGCTTGTGCCAATTCAAATGTTTTATATAGTATAGTAGGTATTTTTTAACATATTTTTAAAGCTCTGTGTAAAAAAATTCAATGGACCTGGAAGTTTAAATATTTTTTATTTTATAACATGATTAAAAAAATATTACACACTATCATGTGTTTGAGTTGTTACTTTAGTGTACTAATGAATTTTATGTTATTAAAACAAAATTATATCTTTATAAAATATTTTAAATTATTATATTTAGTAAAATTGGAAGTTAATAGAAAAAAACAACAATTTAATAGTAAAACGGTATATGCCCTCGTGTTTTTGTCACTGGACAGTGCATTAAACTAAACAAATGCAAGGCAGGACACTTCCTTGTGACATGCGAAATTGATCAGCTACAGCGTAGTACGAGCTACGATTTCACATTATGATAATACACTGTTGGCTCTTCGAAGGTAGTGATTGAGGATTCAATTCCCACCGAAGACAACTAATTATTTATATATTTTTTCTCGTTTCGTCTGTTTAAAATAAAGGTAACATTGGAAACCAATTTATGTGATGCCATGACTTTAAATAGGAAGAAAACAGGAAACGAAGTGGCATCCTCCTACCACCAAACCCAGTAGTTTGGGAGATTCGTTCTCCGACTGGCTCGCGACCACTATCATGTCAAAGACGAACCGCCAAATATCTTATGATGTGTTCCTGTTCGATGGCATGTAAGCCAGCTCTCCCTATTCCCACCATTCCCATCCTTCTGTCCTACATTCCCAAGGCTGGCAACGCATCCATAACTTTAATGTTGTGGATGTCTATGAGCGAAGGTAACCACTTAACACCAGGTGGGCCTTCAGCTCGTTTGCCTCCTTCATTCCATAAAAAAAAAATATATCACTAGATTCTCACTGTTAACGTTTTCTCTTACACCATACATTCAATTTATTAAAAATATATATATTTTTTTATATTTCTCAACAGCCTGTATATAAAGGTGAGTCAGTAAGGTGCGTTCGTAATTTACTTTATTAAAGTCGGACTACTAGCGCTACTCACAGTTAATTTAAATGTATATTTTTATTAATTAATTAATATGTGTATGAAATACATAATTGTTAGTTTAGTTTGCTGTTTCTTTTGCAACTTTTATTATGTTTACACTAATGGCTATATCTAACCAAACTGGCGGCAGTTAACTTGGTTTTTCTATTTGAAGATACTTACGACTTCTTCAAAATAATAGCAAATGTTGAACAGAATCCTCTTTTAACTTGACTTATATGCAAAATTAAATCTTTTTATGCTCAGTACTTTGCCTCAGAAACTCAAACTATATATCATTTTTCTTTCACACATAGTAAGTTATTCCGCCAGAATCAGGTCGCAAGACACTCTGCTCTCCACTTACAGAATAAAAATCAAAACCGTGCTCGTTGCATACCGGAACTCAACGCCGTTTCTCAAATGACCATTCCTTGAAATGGGAATCAAACCTGCAATAATCGCGCTTATTATCAGACGCCTACCGCACTGTGCCTCGACAATCTCATTTTTGATATCCTAATAACCATAATATACTTAAAACAAGAAACAGGTAGGTAATTGCTATAAAATGACTTTGAAAAACGATCGCTTTACGTGCAGCCATCGTTAATTGAACGGAAAACGTCCAACTTTTCACATTTGCGAAAAACTTACTATGAAAGTTGTTTAGGCCCGACTAATATAGTTGTTTTTGTTTATTCTAGACCAATTTTGTTATCTTAATTTATCGGATGTTATTTAGTTGATTACTATGGAATATCAACGTCTTTTAGTTCGGTTTATATTTAAGAATTTAGGACAAGAGATACAGAGCACGTGCTATATATATATTTTTTTAGCTTCACGCTATATCCCGCACACAGCAGGGCAGGCAGAGGAAACCTAAGGGTAGAGAAGGGTTATGAAACTTCTTTCCCTATTTTCCGTCGAATTTAAAAGCATTGCGTGTTAAATGGCGGAACTTAATGCCGCGCTTTGCCTCGATACCAGAGCGAAAAAAATGCAAATATTAAACATTTCCACTACCCGAGTGGGAATCAAACCCACAACCAGCCGTTTTACAGTCACACGTTTGTGTCACTACTGGCGCCTATGGTGCTATATTTTCTTTATAAAAAGCAGTTTCACGCTTCTTCTACATTGTAAGTTAGTCAGAGAACCTAGAACCTAGTGTCAAGACACTCCGTTCTCTATTTCCCATCCGATGTCGAGACGTTTTGTGTTGAATAGAACTTTGTCTTTTTCATAAAAAAGTGTAGAAATTAAAATGAATAAATGACAATAATTACTCCGAGTGACTATCAAACCCACGACCAATTCAAATTACCGCTATCCCTCTGAACTATAATGGTATATATTCTATAAAGCCTCTATTAATAGAAAAAATATAAAAATATAAATAAAAAGTGGGAAACGGAGTGTCTCAATACTAGGTTGCCTCTGCCTGCCCTGCTGTGTGTGGGATACAAGGTGAAGCTAAAACAAGATTTTATATAAATTGAATGAACATATTTGAAATTGAGTTGGTACTCGTATGTAACCGTCGTGGTGACTCTAAAGCAACATTTGTATGCATTTAGCGGTGTAGCCTTCACCGAGTCTTGTATGGCATAATGATGCGAGGATCCGAACATAGTTTTATGATGTATTAAAAAGAGTTTAGAATCTACTATATTTTAAAAGCCTTGTGGTAAAAAGCTTAGTGTAGTAAGGTATACTTTACTATTAAGTTACCCAGTTTACCACTTAGCACCGTACCCAAAAAGAACCTAGTGTAAAAACCATTCGTTTTACCTATCCCTGAAAAATGTGGCAGAACTCAACGCCGCCGGCATATAGTAGAAGATGTAGAGTGAACCTAATGTTAAGACCCTCCATTCTTAACTTAATGCTGTGCACCAAACCTTGGACACCAGAGCGAAAAAATTAAATACTAAATTTTTCAATTCCTTGAGTGAAAAAAATGAGCTTAACGCTGTATCCCGCACACAGCAGGGTAGGCAGAGGGAACCTAGTGTTAAGACACTCCGTTCCCTACTTACGAAAAAAAATGAATTTAATAATATAACAATATATTCACAAAACACTGTAAAATATATGTATTATTAAAATTTTTAAAGCAAACAAAATATGCAAGTAAAAGAATGAATCCTTCACATGCAGATTTAATATAGAATAATCTGAAAGGTCAAGGCTGTGACGCATATCACATCCAGATAGCGCCCTATTTCATTTCAAGAGTCTCTGTAGCAACAGACGTCACGAGCAAATAGCAAAAAGCTTTGAAAGTACTCGTGATATTACGATTTCGTATTAGTGGAACTTCTTTTATTTTAACGCTCTCTTAATCTTCTCATTTTGTAAAGATTGGATGTGGGTTCGATTCCCAGTCAGGGGAGTCATTATATTTAAAATTATTTTTGTTTCCATGTGGCCGAATTCGGAGGCATTGCGCGTTAAGTGGCGGAACTTAACGCCGCGCTTTACCTCTGATACTAAAGTGAAGAAAATGGAAATATGAAATACTTCCATTCCACGAGTGGGAATCGAACCAACAACCAGTCGTTTACAGTCCTGGCCTGGTCGTCTACGAAACGACTGGTTACACTGGCATGATATCTACCTAAAATGACTATTTAAAAAAGTTCTTACGACCGACGGTGATCAATGACGAAACAAAACTTCTTTCTTTAGTACAAGATTTAAAATCTTAATATGCGCGGAAAAGGGAAAACGGAAACTTTTCTTTCCATTTCCTAATATACATAGATATTATATATTTTAAAAAAAACATCAGTGACCAAGTACTAGCAAAAGATTACGCGACGCTACAAAAATGCTACGATTATAGTAAAGCAAAAAAGTTCTGCTAACCAAAAAACCTCGCAAATACAGTGTACATTTGTATAAGAATTGAAAAATGTTAACGCAAGCGAAAGTGCATACTCGTATCTTGTTGCAAAACCACGTGACCCCGATTATGTCAATACTACAGTAGACAATGCATTTTTCAATGCATTTTTCAATTAGCGTAAGTAAAACGTGAAAAATCGCTTTACTAATTTTTTCAGCCTTTCAGAAATGTTATACCTTTAGACATTATTTTACGCTATGTTGATGCATTTGATGCGTCAAAGTTGTAAGATTTTATCTTAGTTTAAAAAATATTTAAATTTTTAATGTTATTGTTTTCTTTTTTTTAGCTTCATGCTGTTCCCACACACAGCGGGGTAGGCAGAGGGCACCTAGTGTTAAGACTCTCCATTCCCTACTTTGTTTATTCCAAACTTATTTATTACTAAATATTATTTGTCAAGCGGCGTATTGCAAGCATATTTAAAAATTGTTAATCAACATAAAAATACTGAAATGAAAATTATTACAATAATCAGATTATTATGTTTGGAAAAAGGAATTTAATTAAATATAATAATTCATCCGAAAGGAGATCGACCCTACGACCCATTACAATTATAATCAGACTGATTTTTTAAACTCTACACTTTTCCTACAGAGAATCTATTTTTTTTAAATTTAACTCAATTTTTGTTAGGACACTTCGTCTGTAATAGTTGCCTTCTAAATGGACTAGCAGAGCTTAACGCTTACATACGTACGTATATCATTATAATTTTCCCTATAAAATATTCCCTAGTGGTTCTACACTACATTCTTATATCGTACAATAAATTATGATCACAAGAACTGGCTCTAAAATAAGAGGATTCCGACAAAGGTCAAGGTTCACGCGTATCGCATTCACGGAGCGCTTCCTTAATTCGCTAACGGAATTTATAGCATGAGCCACCGGCCTAATACCTTTACTTATGATTTACTTCTATTCTAGGGTTACATGCATATTTATTGTAGAATAATAGATGGAGGCATTTGTGGCGTAGTGGGATAGTATCTGAATGTAAACGCGATGGAGGGTTCGATTTCCATTCGGTGTAATGATTATATATTATTTGTATTTTCTCCGCTCTGGTACTTAGAATAAAGAGTAGCGACACTCACAATAAAGTGTACCGACACTCAGTATACAATCTCTCTATTTCGGTTGGAAAGTGGAGAACGGAGGGTCTTGATTAGTATCAAGATATAAATAACCTAGTGGTTATTTCTAGCTTTACTGGTATGCGGAAAAGGCGACATGCTGCTTTATTTTTACCCGCGACGGAACGGCGACTGTATATGTGTTTGGGGTGAGAGGTTGTTTGTTTGTTTGTTTGTTTGTTCGTGTGTTTGTGCAAATTACTATGTCAATTATTTCCAAAACTATAAGTCCGATTTTGATACGGTTTTCTATGATAGGTTAAGGTTCAATTGGCGTATGTTCTTAGATATGTCTTATTGCCTTAACTCACCAGGGGGCGCTGCAGTAAGCATTTTACGTGAAAACGAATGTTTTCAATTATCTCAAAAAATAATATTCTGATTTCAATAGATTTTCAGTGATAGATTCAGGTTTAATTGGTGGATGTTCTTGGATATGTTTTATCGTGTCAAACCACCAGGGGGCGCTGCAGTAAGCATTTGTTTGTACTTTTTTTGTATTTATTTGTCTAAAACCGAAAGTACTGCTCCGATTGAAAAGAGTTTTCATAAAAAGATTTATCTTTGCTTGATGCATATTTTAAGATTTTTCTTTTTTTGTTACGGGGAAAACTCACCAGGGGGCGCAGCAGTAAACATTTGTTTATGCAAATCAAAAACTACTGGTCCGATTTACATGTAACTTTCAAGGATAGGTTCAGGCTTAATTGGTGCATCTTTTTATATATGTGCTACAGTGACCACTCATCAGGGGGCGCTGCAGTAAGCATTTGTTTGTACTTTTTTGTGTAAAACCAAAATTTTTCTTGTTTTTGTTTGTCTAAAGCCGAAATTACTAATTCGATTAGATAGAGTTTTCAGAACTAGATTAAGCTTTGCTTTGTGCATATTATAAGATTTTTGTTTTTTGGTTACGGTGAATTTTCACCAGGGGGCGCTGCAGTAAACATTTGTTTATGCAGAGCAAAAACTACTAGTCCGATTTAGATGAAACTTCCAACGATAGGTTCAGGTTCAATTGGTGTTTCTTTTCATATATGCGTTACGGTGACTACTCACCAGGGGGCGCTGCAGTAAGTACACTTGTTTGTGCGAAACTAAAACTACGAGTCCGATTTGAATGCAGTTTTCAATGATAGATTCAAGTTTACTTAGTGCATATTTTCATATATGTGTCATGTATGTTTACTTAGTGCATATTTTCATGTATGTGTTAACTCTCTAGGGGGCGCTGCAGTAAGTAGCTGCTTCTATTTTTTTGTGTAAAACCAAAACGACTAGTACGATTGGAAAGAGTTTTCAGTATTAGATTCCGCTTTGCTTATAGCATGTTTTTAAATTTATATAACAGTGACAAGTCACCAGGGGGCGCTGCAGTAAAATATTGTTTGTGCAAAGATAAAATGACGAATTTGATTTGGATGCAGTGTCAATGATAAGTTCAAGTTTAATTAGTACATGTTCTTGGATATGTTTTATCGTGTTAACTCACCAGGGGGCGCTGCAGTAAACATTTGTTTGTAATATTTAATGCAAAGCTACAACTACTAGTCCGATTGCGCAGAGTTTTTAGTATTAGAGTTACCTTTACTTGGTGTAAGTTTTTAGGTATTTTTTTACGTTATGAACACGCCAGGGGGTGCTGCATTAAACATTTAATTATGCAAAGCTAAAACTACAAGTCCAATTTGGATGCAGTTATCAAAGATAGGATTAGGCTTAATTAGTGCGTGTTCTCGTATATGTGTCATGGTGACACCTCACCAGGGGGCGCTGCAGGAAGCATTTGCTTTTATTTTTTGGTTAAAACCTATTTAGATGCAGTTTTCTGTGATAGGTTCTGGTTTAATTGCTGCGTGTTTTTATATGCCATATCACGAACTACCACGGGGCGCTCCAGTATAAATTAGTTTGTTCAAAATCAAAACTACTAGTAGGTTTTGTGATTTTCACTGATTTGGTTAGACTTAAGTTTCGTGGAAATGTTACAGTGACAATCTGCCAGGCGCTGTAATAAGCATTTGATAACCAGAAAGCATTGGGCTTATAATTTCTTTTGGATTTGCATGAAGATTAATATAAAGTATTTCGATATAATGTAATAATATATAATGTGTATCTATTCACTTTAAAAAGTTTAAAATAAAAAGCAAAATTAAAAATTTTGAAAAAACCCACGACGGTTTAATTGTAATTGAAAAAGGATAAAATAACTGTAAATCCCCCGCCTAAATGAATATATGTAACGAGATGATGGGGACGACTTCGTCGGGGGCTGCCAGTTGGAATCCCTATTTTAAATATAGTAGCTAACAGTATAGATTTCGTTTTAAAGTTTTTAAAATATCAGTTATCAAAACTGTAAATTCATATTAATATTTTAATTTTTTGGGAACCTGTTTTAACAGCAAGAAAACCTATGAGAAGATTTGTGCAAACTTAAAGTAATGACAGCCCCCGACGGAGTCGTCCCCATCATCTCGTTACATATATTCATTTAGGCGGGGGATTTACAGTTATTTTATCCTTTTTCAATTACAATTAAACCGTCGTGGGTTTTTTCAAAATTTTTAATTTTGCTTTTTATTAATGTATACAACATAGATTAATATCAATCATGGAGCCAGCCGTGGCAGAGTGATACAAAGTGTGACTGTCAAGCGACTGGTTGTGGGTTCGATCGATCGAGTGGGAACTCGAGGAATGGAAGTATTTAACACTTCCATTTTCTTCGCTCTGGTGTCGAAGCAAAGCGCAGCGCTATGTTCCGCTACTTAACAGGCTATGTCGCCGAATTCGGCGGAAAGTAGGGAACAGAGTGGCTTAACACTTGGTTCCCTCTGCCTACCCTGCTGGGGATATAGCGTGAAGCTAAAAAAAAAAAAAGAAAATTTTCGCTGCTCTGGTACCTAGGTACCAGGCAAAGCAGTAATTGACACGTAATATCTGGGAATTCAGACGGAAAGTGGAGAACGGAGTGTTTTAACACTAAGTTATTTCTAATTATTCTGCTGTGCGTCTGCATGCAAAAGCCACATGCTATTTTATTTTTAATGAATAAGACATAGATTAATATCAACTACTTGAGAAATTAAAGTCTCGTAATGAAAAGAAGCCCGTAATAAAAGTATGAATATTTAAAACTTTATTACTTCGCTTTCTACAATGTCTTAGGGTCCTGATTAACAACTTCAAATAGTTCATAATAAAAAATTAAAGAAGTAAAAAGGGTAGACAGCTAAAAATATGTCAGTAAATAATCATTTACGAGGTATATTATTTACATAGCGGGGTAAGTAAGAGTAGAACGAGATTAAAGCTTGTTTATATAAATCCAGATATAATATGTAACTAAAAATATTAATATTGTTTTTTGAAGTGAAAACTTCTTTAGGCGCGTTGAGCGTTTTGGTAGAGGGTAAAATCCTCGGTTCGCGTCACCGACATGCTAATGATAATAGTATTGAAATTGAAATTCGTGTAAATATAAATACTATGTATAATTAAGATAATTGTATATTAATTATATTTTCAACCACTTTGTATTTATATTTTGTTCATGATTTGTTTAACCCATCATATGTAACTAATAAATAAAACATAAAAAAATTCATATAATTTTTGCATATAGTTTTAATTACACTCAACTTAATAGTTCCGTTTTCACTTCTATCGGCAGTCCCAGGACTGCTACTGTTTTATAGTTTTTTTTTTCTTCTTCTCTTCACACGTCACAGTTCACAGCTTCACGCTGTATCCCTTGCGGGGTAGTCAGAGACAGCGGAGCGCCAAACGCTAATTATTATATAGTAGTATTGTTCCGAACGAAAATCAAACCCGCTATCGTCTCGGGGGAAAACAGAAGCTTTCCAACATCTCTCTTTTTCAATTGCATTAACCTCATCAGGGTAAATCAAAAATTTTGAAAAAACTAAACATTTTTGTTACTTTTAGCAGCTTTACAATTTTTCCCGCACGCAGCGTAGAAAGAGAATATCTAGTGTCAAGTCTCTCCGTTCTCGAGTGTCCGCCCGAAATCAGGATATTGCTTATTAAGTGGTGAATTTAACGCCACACTTTTCTTAGGTACCAGGTTCTAGAACGGAAAATTGAACGGAATATATAATCATTCCCCCGACGAATCGAACCAAAAACCATCTCATTTAAATCAGACATCCCACTGCGCTACAAAGGTTTCATAAAGCTAAAGTTATTTGCAATACATTAAAGCATATTACACAAATGACCACATGTTCACCCATTCATTATGTTTGGTAATACCGCAATGATCAGGTGTTAAGCGAATAATTTACAGAGGACGTGCGCCAATAGAGAGGCGGTCGGGGACAATAAATCTTCAATTTGGCACGATTATTTTAATATGGCCGGCAATATAGCTTTAATTTGTCCATTTTCTGTTATTCCTAACCGCAATTTAAGCGATTAGATTAATATTGAAAAACTAAAGAAAATTGGACTCTTATGGTATATTTTATAAAATAAAAATAAATTAGCTTCACGCTGTATCCCGCACACAGCAGGGTAGGCAGAGGGAACCTAGTGTTAAGACACTCCGTTCCCTACTTTCCGCCGAATTCGTAGGCTCGCGTGTTAAGTGGCGGAACGTAACGTATATTTTATAAACTTAGTTAAAGCTTACTTAGTTTTAAGCTCTGTTACTGTGAATGAGAAAAAGAAATTTATATATAAAAAGAGAGATGATTTAAAAAAAAGGTACAGACCTCAGGTCCGTAGTGATATAAATTAAATTGTAAAAAAAACCACAATTTTTACTTTAAATAGATACATTTTTTTGTTTAACTTCACTCTTTGGTTTCATGGCGGGGTAGTCAAAAAGGACGTAGTATCAAGACACTCCGCCCTTTAACCTGCCCGAAATCGAGACATTGCGTGTTAAGTACCAGAACTCAATGCTTTACTTTATCTTAGGTATCAGAGGAAAGAAATGAACATTTTAATATAATCACTCCTCCGATTAGGAATTGTATCCATAACCATCGTGTTAATAGTCAGACGCTGTGCAACTGCGCTACGATGACCTCGAAATAGATCCTACTACGATTATTACCCTATTTGCATGGTGATAGCTGATTTAAATTCATATTGCATATTGGATTTTCCGGTAATTCCTACAAACTTTACATTTTAGTCAGAAGTGTGGAAGATAGAATTGGAAATACAGTACTTTTACCAATAACTTTTCAAATAATTAGAAAGATAAAGCACGGTGTTGAAGCCACACTTGACACAAAATGTTTCGAAATTGAAAGGAAAGTGGAGAACGGAGTGTTAAGACACTCCGTTCCCCACTTTCCGTCGAATTCGGAGGCATTGTGTGTTAAGTGGTGGAACTTAACGCCGCGCTTTACCTCTGATACCAGAGCGAAGGAAATGGAAATATTAAATATTTTCACTCCTCGAGTGGGAATAGAACCCACAACCAGTCGTTTACAGTCACACGTTCGTGCCACTGCGCCACGACTGGCCCCATTTCCACATTGCTCTCCAATTAAGAAGCTTCATGCTCTTTCCGTATATAAAGAACCAGAACAAAGAGAACCCAGGTGTAGACACTCCGCTTGCATTATTTAACGTGTGTTACTTTAAATATATTTTTTATATGAAGTATTATAAAAGGATACAGCGTGAAGCTAAAACAAAAATTAAAATTTAAATATTTTCAATTTTTTCTCTCTAGTAAAGAAGACAAAGCGACGTTGAGTTCCGCCACTCATTATATAACGTCTAGAGTTTAAACAGAAAGTCAACTACGGAGTGTCTTGACACTGAGTTCTCTCTGCCTACCTTACCACGCGGGAAAAGACGTGAAACCCATCCATATTGAAGCACGCTAAAACGTTATAAGCCAGCGGTTTCCCAGCTTTGTTTTATGGTCCATTATACAAATTGACATCTGAACGGTTAATCTGCGTTACGTGTTTATTGCGAAAACGCTTTCCAGTAAAAGCCTTTTAAGCTAATAGAATAGTATATTGAATGCATAGTTTTATAGAAACACTCAATTTAAAATAAATTTTCGTTATTGATGACCTTTAATAACTGTGATTTAATTTTTCGCTGAACTTTTTACTTGAAATTTTGTTATTAAAAACTTTATTTTTTTTTATTCAAATGGAAGTGGCGCCGAGTCACAAAACAATATTAAATTTTAGGAAAAAATCGATTATTTTCTTTAATTACAGCTATTCTTTATTTAAGTGGCCAGTCGTGGCCCAGTGGCACAAGCGTGTGACTGTAAACGACTGGTTGTGGGTTCGATTCCCACTCGAGGAGTGGAAATATTTAATATTTCCATTTTCTTCGCTCTGGCGGAAAATGGGGAACGGAGTATCTTAATACTAGGTTCCCTCTGCCTAGCCTGCTGTGTGCGGGATACAGTGGGAAGCGAAAAAAACTAAATTTGAACCTACAGTTATCGCTTACCACATTTACTTTGGCACTCAACTAAATAGCTTGCGCGTTTTGAATAGACGACTAAGTTATAATATTACACTCCTCGTTAAAACTATGTACAAATCTCAACTAACTGATACTAAGTTTCTGAAAAATCGTGAAGTTGTTTTTTAATAGGTTCATCCTGTACCCACTCGTATTTATAATTAATTGTAAGAGAATCTTATGTACATTAGAACTAATATATAGCTCCTACAGTTGCTGTAAACTGTGCACCCTTGTCCGGTTCTAATACTAATACAATATTTCTACAGTATTTGGAAGGGTGGAAGTGGTCAATCTGCGTAATAGCGGGGAAACCCGCTCACGAGCGCACCCGTGCGTTCGCGATGGTGAAACCAGTGCACACCTCTCTACACCCTTAGCCGACCACGCCGATTATTATTATATTATACTACAGTATCTCCTTTAGGATGTCTCGGGTTCAGAAGAACCCGGTCCTTTGGAAGGCTTGCATGGGCCCAACACAGGTCCAACACGTAGAGGCCCTTTAGAGATAATAAATCATTTTACTGTGACGCATTAGCCGGGATCCATCTCTGAGTAACTACAGTAAATTACCCAGAGATGGTCACCGCCTAATGCGTAGGAACTATAGAAAATATATATATATAATATATATATATATATATATATATATATATATATATATATATATATATATATATATATATATATATATATTATATAAGTTCCACCATTACTGGTGGAACTTAACGCCGCGCTTTAAGACACGCGATGCCTCCGAATTCGGCGGAAAGTGGGGAACGGAGTGTCTTAACACTAGGTTCCCTCTGCCTACCCTGCTGTGTGCGGGATACAGCGTGAAAAAAAAAATCATTTTTTTTTCATTTTTTTCTCTCTAGGTAAGAAGACAAAGCGACGTTGAGTTCCGCCACTCATTATATAACGTCTAGAGTTTAAACAGAAAGTCAACTACGGAGTGTCTTGACACTGAGTTGCTTGACAAAACTCTCTGCCTATCTTACCACGCGGGAAAAGACGTGAAACCCATCCATATTGAAGCACGCTAAAACGTTATAAGCCAGCGGTTTCCCAGCTTTGTTTTATGGTCCATTATACAAATTGACATCTGAACGGTTAATCTGCGTTACGTGTTTATTGCGAAAACGCTTTCCAGCAAAAGCCTTTTAAGCTAATAGATATATTGAATGCATAGTTTTATAGAAACACTCAATTTAAAATAAATTTTCGTTATTGATGACCTTTAATAACTGTGATTTAATTTTTCGCTGAACTTTTTACTTGAAATTTTGTTATTAAAAACTTTATTTTTTTATTGAAATGGAAATGGAAATGGGCCCGAATCTCAAAACAATATTAAATTTTAGGAAAAAATCGATTATTTTCTTTAATTACAGCTATTCTTTATTTAAGTGGCCAGTCGTGGCCCAGTGGCACAAGCCTGTGACTGTAAACGACTGGTTGTGGGTTCGATTCCCATTCGAGGAGTGGAAATATTTAATATTTCCATTTTTTTCGCTCTGGTGTCGAGGTAAAGCGCGACGTTAAGTTCCGCCACTTAACCCGCAATGCCTGTGAATTCGGCGGAAAGTGGGGAACGGAGTATCTTAATACTAGGTGCCCTCTGCCTAGCCTGCTGTGTGCGGGATACAGTGGGAAGCGAAAAAAACTAAATTTGAACCTACAGTTATCGTTCACCACATTTACTCTGGCACTCAACTAAATAGCTTGCGCGTTTTGAATAGACGACTAAGTTATAATATTACACTCCCCGTTAAAACTATGTACAAGTCTCAACTAACTGATACTAAGTTTCTGAAAAATCGTGAAGTTGTTTTTTAATAGGTTCTTCCTGTACCCACTCGTATTTATGAATAATTGTAAGAGAATCTTATTTATATTAGAACTAATTTATAGCTCAGACAGTTGCTGTAAACTCTGCACCCTTGTCCGGTTCTAATACTAATACAATATTTCTACATTATTTGGAAGGGTGGAAGTGGTCAATCTGCGTAATAGCGGGGAAACCCGCTCACGAGCGCACCCGTGCGTTCGCGATGGTGAAACCAGTGCACACCTCTCTACACCCTTAGCCGACCACGCCGATTATTATTATATTATACTACAGTATCTCCTTTAGGATGTCTCGGGTTCAGAAGAACCCGGTCCTTTGGAAGGCTTGCGTGGGCCCAACACAGGTCCAACACGTAGAGGCCCTTTATAGATAATAAATCATTTTACTGTGACGCATCAGCCGGGATCCATCTCTGAGTAACTACAGTAAATTACCCAGAGATGGTCACCGGATAATGCGTAGGAACTATAGAAAATATGAAAAACTAAAATGGAACTATGGAATGGAGTTTGGATGGACTGATACTACAGTATTATTATTATACTAAGGATTATGCTCTAAGACTATTTTCTGCTAAGCAAAGATGTGAATGACTTACATTATTATTTCTATATTTCATAGTTGAATGGTATTTCAATACTTTGCAATAGAACGTGAGATCCTTGACACGTTTTATTGTAATACGGACTTGACCCTATTCACTAAGTTTAGAGAAATTGCGCGCTTCCACATCCTTCCCATTCTCTTTATATTTCTTTAGATGTAAATAGTATAATATTCAAAAGTATATAAAATAAAAAAATATAAAGAAATATATATATAACATGTAAAAAAATGTATAAAACATAAATATGTCCTCTAACATGTTATTTCAATTTAGTTCACAAATAATAGCACTTGGCAGGAGAAATTAATTTACAGTATTGTATATTTATGTTAAAATAATTATAAATGCTTTGGCAAGGGTTGTATGAAAAAAAGGGGCTACATACAATACGAGATATGTAAACTGTTGAAAGGTTACAGAAGAGACGCTGCGATACTCGAGTGACGGACATATACAAAATTTTGTAATGAGAATTGTTAATGAGAATTTTGTAATGAGAATAGTGGCCAGTCGTGCCCCAGTGGCACAAGCGTGTGACTGTAAACGACTGGTTGTGGGTTCGATTCCCACTCGAGAAGTGGAAATTATATTTCCATTTTCTTCGCTCGGGTGTCGAGGTAAAGCGCGGCGTTAAGTTCCGCCACTTAACACGCAAGCCTCTGAATTCAGCGCAAAGTGGGGAACGGAGTGTCTTAACACTAGGTTCCCTCTGCCTACCCTGCTGTGTGCGGGAAGCTAACAGCGTGAAGCTAAAAAAAAAAAAGAATTGAACCCAAAACTAATTCGAATATTTGAAAAAAAGTGGTATCATTGGTAGTGGAACTAATAATATTGCATCACGCTCTTCCCGCAGAGACGAGTAGAGAGAATCTATTATCAACATACTCCCTTCTCTATTTAACTTAGTTCAGTAAATAAGTTTAATTAATATTGTTATATTGATATTTTTATGAAGAAATATAAATATGTATCTAAAGAAATTTTAACTAGCTGAACGCATTGCTACGTCACTAACTGAAATAATTTTAAGGAAAGGCATTTGATACTGACGAGTCATTGTCAAATCAAGTCATTTTGAGTCATTTTATTGTATTTGTGCACTTTAAAAAAATTGACATTGCAACATTTATTTTCAATTCGCAATGGGTCATTCTTATGATGGGATGAGCCCACGAAGGCTCATGTACAACAACTTGGCTAAAGATCAGCAAATAGTTTACGATTCTATAAAGAACATACCAACAAACATTAATTTTGAATAATATAGATGACGCTTCTAAAGTAATCGCAATAGCCTATTTGAATTAAGTATATAAACATGACAGATTCTGATCGTATACGCAGTTTTAGAAGGTTCGAATCCCATTCAGGGCAACTATTATATTAAATTATTTCATTTCTCCACTCTGGCACTTAAGACAAAGCACAGCGTTGAGCTACGCCACTAAACCGAAATTGACCATCTCAATTTCGGATGTGGAGGGCGAAGTATCTTAACACCAGGCGTTCTCACTACTCTGCTATGCAAGAAAAAGCGTAAAGCAGTTTTTTTATTATCATTCTCAACAACCTTGGCCCATTAACGGTTTCAATCGCACTAATCCTCTCTAATGATTATGGGCGAGGTAAAGTGGAACTTTTCGATTCATTATTCTTTATTTATACTTAATGTTTTGCTGTCCTTTGTCCCAGGAGAAGCAGTTTCTAGGTTAGTTTAATAGTAAAGTAGTTTCCTCGTTTATATTTGTATTGTATTTAACGGAATTAGAAAAGTTTTTGTTTTTGTTTTTGTTTACACCTTCACGCTTCACGTTTTTTTCCCGTTACTGAGAGAAATTAATGTCAAAACCGATTGGGCTCCATTTTCTGTCTGAATTTAAGACATTGTATATTTAATGGCGAAACTTAATGCCACGCTTTGTCTTATCGGTGCGATGAAAATGATTAAATTAAAATATAATTAATAATCAATAATTCTGATATGCTTGTTACAATTTTGTTTTTCAATTTTGTTTTTAGCATCTTATATAGAGAGTGGCCAGTCGTGGCCCAGTGGCACAAGCGTGTGACTGTAAACGACTGGTTGTGGATTCGATTCCCACTCGAGGAGTGGAAATTATATTTCCATTTTCTTCGCTCAGGTGTTGAGATAAAGCGCGGCGTTCAGTTCCGCCACTTCACACACAAGCGTCCGAATTCGGCGGAAAGTGGGGAACGAAGTGTATTAACACTAGGTTCCCTCTGCCTATCCTGCTGTGTGCAGGATACAGCGTGAAGCTAAAAAAAAAATATATATATAGAGAGAGATATTGCAAATTTCCTCTGCCTAATTACACGTTTTCTAATAAAATACTTAAGTCTAGTGTAGCTTCAAAAAAATAATATTAATTTAAACTCTAATAGGTCAAGCAAAGTAATTCATTCAAAGTAATTCGTTTAAATTAGTTAATAATTTCGGTATTAGTAAGATAAACTATTGCACTCGTAAGTAGAATATTGTAAGTTAAATTAACAAATATTTTTTTATCTGTTTTTATTCAGAGACTTTTTAAGTAATGTACAAAAATGTCAGTCACCCATCGTTCCATAAACCAAATTTAAAACACACAGACAACAATTTTAACTTCTAAGAATACTATTTATACTTAAATCTATACAGCATTTTACCCGCTAAATATTAAAGTAAACAGCTTCACTGTCAAGACACTCTGTCTTCTGGAGTGGCGGAACTCTACGCCGCACTTTATAACCAGAGCGACGAAATGAAAATTTAAATATAATTTTTCATGCGGCTAGGAATCAAACCTAAGACATTCGCATTACAGTTAGCATCGCATCGCTGTCGCACCTGCGGCTCCAATTTTTAAAATAGGGTGCCTAATGATTAATAAGACATCTTCACGCTGTTTCCCTCATTATAGTCTGTGTCTAGCTTCCAGACAGACCCGAATTAGGGGCATTGCGTGTTAAGAGATAAAACTCTAACACGCAATGTCCCTTGAAACTGTCGTATCGTAATATAATTATTTGATTAAATTATATGGATTATAACTGTATAATGCAACAATACAATGTTTCACAATATAAATTTCTTTGCTTGTCTCACAGCATTAACAAATTTGTAAAAGGTAATAGGTAATCCTCTTAATTACTATACATTCAATATCTCACACGAAGCCAGGGTAGGTCACGAGCGAAGAAAAGAAAGAATACTTAACTTTTAAACAATTTTAAAATGTTATTCCACACTTAGGAAAATTGATTCTTTAAACGTCTTTTTCAAAAATATTTTTTTTTTCAGCTTTTTGCACACAGCAGGGTAGGCAGAGGGAACCTAGTGTTAAGACACTCCGTTCCCTACTTTCCGCCGAATTCGGAGGCTTGCGCGTTAAGTGGCGGAACTTAACGCCGCGACAACAAGCTATATCTCTATTTCTGGTGGTAAGAGAAGAACAAAGTAGATTATCTCTAATTCTGGACTAATCTCCTTATGACTAAAAGCGTGAATCTGTTTCAAACAAATTTAAATTACATTGTTTCAAAGACAATACACAGATCAAATCCCGCATAATTGAATTGTTTGCGTTACGAACGGAATCCGCCTTTATCCCTCTAATATTTACTTCACTCGTATTGTACTTCAGTTACTAATGTTAATAGGCGAGTTGTATAGTTGAGACAGAGCTCGCTAGCGACTATCGGATAGCTTGATAGGATAGCTTGATTTTGTAAAATATAGATTTCAAATTCGCATTTTCGAAAATTTTGAAAAACAAAATCATTGCAAGTAAATAACTTGCAGTAAATAGTATCTAATCTAAGTAGTTTGCCTTCAAAATTTTATCATCACAGTGTTAAGAGAAAATATAGTGTCAAAACACTCTAATATCTCAATTTTAAAAATTATGGTAATAATTATAAAGTTATAATATAAAAAAGTTTATGGGAACTATGTAGTACTACTATTCACGCGCATACTTTTTACCACAACGGAAAACGTTGCTTGCAGTATGCGAAGATGGCAATAGAAAACGTGTACGATAGTTAGAATAGTTCGTTAGTACTATAACACTATACAGTATTCTATCTATTCTATATTCTAAATACCAGAAAAGTCATCATGGCAAAGTGCATAAATACAGTCAGCTGTAAGGCAATTGGTTGTGAATTCGATTCTGTTTGCGATAATCATTTTTTTGTTTTTTTTTCTACGCCTTGGTAACACACATCACGTTATTGTGTTCCACCACTTAATAAGAAATAAAAAAGTAGGAAACCAGAGGACGGAGGTTCTTGACACTAGGTTTTCTCTGCCCTCCTTGCGGGAAAAAGCGTGAAGCTCAAAATGAAACCCAAGTTCCCCTCCAATTTTGCAAACCATTAACCATACTTTCCCCGGTATAAATTATTTAACAGTCTTAATACAGGGCAATATTATAAATCAAGTTACGAAACGTTGATGACGAAACTTCACAACTTGGATATATTTTCAAAGAAGATTCATTAAAACTATGTCGCTTAAGCTTCAAAAACTGAGCATTCCGAGCTTTGCTCTAATATTCTTGTAAACATTTACTTTGGGATCAGGGTTGTTTTTGATATTTTATGTTATTAGAGGAAGTTATTAAGTATAAAGTAGTATTATATTACATACATAATTAATACAGAATCTTAGTCTATATTCTATACTATTATATAAAGAGGTTAAATTTGTAACTTTGTTTGTGAAGGGTAATCTTCAGAAATACTGAACTGATCATGAATGCTATACTGTTCTGGAGTGCTATAGGCTACTTTTTTATGTATTTTTTATTATTGAACAAAAAATTCGGAGAAAAATAAAATTGGGAAGGATGTGATGCTTTACCGGCGGCCGACTAAACAGTTAGTTGTGTAGTTTACGCGAGCGAAGTCGCGGGCGGGTCGCTAGTTAAACAAAGAAACATCTTCTCGCCATTTCACACGTAGCAAGATAGTAAGAGAAAATATAGTTTCAAAATTATCCATTTTTCACTTTCATACATCATCTTACATACCTCATAAGCTTGACGCTTCTATCCACAAAACAGTATAGTCAGAGAGAAACTAGAGTAAAGACACTCACTCTCTCACTTTCCGCCAGAAATCGCAACGTTGCATGTTGACTGACGGAACTCAACGCCGCAAACATCAACGAAAGAAATATACTACAATAACCATTCATATTCTCAGCGTTAATATTGACACAAGGACCTCAGCGTCCCACATATATCTATATCTATAATCAGAGCAGTGATGCATTAAAGAGCAATGCCACACCAACCGACAAACCGCATCCTTTTGATTTCACGAATTTCCTTTTATCACTGCTTCATAGCCTTCATGCTAATATTGGGATTCAAACCTCAGTGTCAAACTAAATAAACATTATAAAATAAATATAAGTAAATAAATAAGTATTAGCTCTGTCAAAGATATACTGTACACAACAGATTGCATCATTTCTTATCTTCGTGATAGATTTTGTAAGAGCAATTTATTTTTATTTATTTACTACACTGCTTTCTCCCTATTCCCACCATTCCCATCCTTCCTCCCTCCCTTTTGCTTCAGTCCTAAGGCCGGCAACACATCCATAACTCTAATGTTGTGGATGTCTATGGGCGAAGGTAACCACGTAACACCAGGTGGGCCTTCTGCTCGTTTGCCTCCTCATTCAATAATAAAAAAAAATACTAGCGCCCATCGACTTCGCCTGCTTCTTTAAATTGCAACACTCAGGGGCGGATTTTTGAAAAATAATGTAGCTTTGTTTAATCTTGCATCATCAACTATGTTTATGCCAAAATTCATTATAATGCTTGCGGCTTCATCTTCGAAGACGCTCGAAGTCAATTTCACGCTATACTCAGTATCAAGAGATTCCATTCTCAACTTTCCACATAACCCTATTCTAGACTTTTATCTTATGCACTAGAACGGAAAAATGTTATTAGTTAACGGAAATATGATCATACCACTGGAAATCGAACCAATAACCAATCCCGCATACACATTGCCCTATTTAACTGAATCTTAATATGATTTAATTATTTTTTATAATTTAATGAGTAATTATCTGCATAATAAATACTTCTTAATAAAGTTTTTTTAATGTACATCATGAAAAAATAACTTAAGTCAGTAATTTTAGTATTTTTTTTAGTTTAAAAACCGTATAATGTGGGGGGTGATGTTGCTTGCGTCCGTAGGAGATTTCAAAAAATTGGTTGTAGGATGCCTTTTTTTACATATTCGTGCATAAGTAAGTGCGTGGTTGATGTAAGCCCAAAGAGTATGAATAAAGTCACATCTATAAAAAAATGTTTTATTTAATTCCCTATTTAATTTATTTAGGAAATTCATATAAACTGTTGTGGTTGCAGTGAGGACAATGTCTGTCTGTAAACGAAAATGGTTGTGGGTTCGATTTCCATTTCAGGGAAAATGATTATAGGTTAACTATTTGATCCATCACCACGGTGGACGAAGCGAGGCATTGTTCTGCCAGTCAAACACGCCAATGTCTCAAAAATACGGCGGAAAGAGATAATTAAGTGTCTTGACATTGTCTCTCTGCCAACTCTGACAGCGAGATAAGCGTAAAGCTAATGAAAAATATTCAGTTCAGAATAATTAAAATAAAATTAAAATTAAGCTATTTTCTCACCTCCGACTCTTCTGTTTTTTCGGTCAGTTAATTTTTTATGTTAATAATATAAAACTGAAATAACTTCATTGCAGGTCTCCGCGGTGATATTTCTATCGATAGTTGATTGAAAGTGTTGTCTTTTGTTTCTACTAAAGAAATAATACTGAAAGAATTAGTTGAGACATTTATTATTGATATCGAGCCGCTACGGGCTTCGTCGCGTGTTCTTGCATTTTATCTCCGATTCAGCTCTTCTAAGGATTCACGAACTTTCTGTTCAACCATCCTAACATAAAAACATAGGGACTCCTCTCCACTCGCCACTCCTGAAACTGAAAAGTGTAGCTTTCTAATGGCGGATGAATTCTATGATCATTTTCAAGTTACCGAAGATTAGCACTTACGGAATATAACTACCAAACTTTACTCTTATAATCTAGGATAGATTTTTAATTACTATCGTGTAAAATGGAACGCACAAATCAGCTGTGTAACGTCACAATGACGCGTCACAAAAATCGTGGGTGACTTGGACTTGCGGATAATCGGCAACATGAATTTTTATATAATTGTATATATAATGACGTTGAATGGAATAAGGTGATAAAGTTTTGTAAATTTTAATTGAGAACCATTATTTTTGTATTTAGTAAAGATGTTTAATCCAGCGGTAACTGTTCGTCGTATCGATGTTTTGATACGTATTTTGAACGGCCGTAAAGTTATATTGAAGTCGAATACAGTTCGTGCTCATTCAACTGAAGGAAAAATCACAATAGGAAATGTGTCTAAGGAAATTACAACGCCTCAGAAGATTGCATATGTGCCAAGGAAATACTGTATGTTTACATTTTTTATAACCTTAAATCATTGTTATTAAAAAGTTTTGTATGTATTTTATTTTAATTGAAATAGTATATATTTACATATAAACTATATGTTTTAAAATATCAAGCTTCATTTTATTATAAGGTATTGTTTTTTTATAAATTTGTTTTTGCTCTATTATATTATTATATACAGAGTTACATAATAATTATGATGTAAAAAACTCCTTCATTCTATTCCATACCAGTATCTCCTTCTATCTTAAAGAGGACTTTTCCTTTTTAGGCTCTGATTCTCATTTCCCGCTGGGGTCTCTGTTAAAAATTCTTGATAAACCATTAGGCCACATTCATTACTATAGTAAATGCTTTACTGTTTTGTGAATTAGTGAAATAATGGAATGCCCACCATACTATACTAATGGACTACCACACTATGATAGATATCCCAGATAAACATCCTAATTTAATAAATATAAATATATTTGAATATAAATCTTAAAATTACTATCTCAAAATGTAGTATATTTAATATTTGTATTTATATTTCAATATATATTTCTTTAATATACATATCATACCTTTAGAATTAAAGTGGCTAATCTTTAAATTCATAAAATTGGCTATTTCACATACATTGAATGATAAGTATGCAAAAATTAATTCTATCAGTTAATTAAAACTAAACAACTTTTCCACCAGAAAATGGCCAAATTCACCGATGAAGCTACAAAAAACAGCAATTCTTTTATTACAATTCTTTCTGGTGTTGAATTTTTAATTAGGTCATTAAAATTCTAAAGATATGATCTATCATATATATGGTACAATATATCTATGTACATATCTGGTGTATAATGTTTTTATACATAAGTGTAACACCGTTTAAATACTTTTAAACATTTTTAAAGTGTTATTCCACACTTAAGAAAATTGAAAAAGACATTTAGAAAACATATAAAAGTTTGAACGCAGTGGGATTCAAGCCTCCTTAACAGTGTTTAGGAGGCGCGGATTCGAATCCCGCTGCGTACAAATTTTTATACATTATCTAAATATCTTTTTCAATCCTTTAAATACTTTGTCACTTCATTTCAATTTTTTTCATTGCATTTTGCACTGCAATATGCCTGCTTTCTCTGCTAGATTTTTACAATTTGGTTGCCTGCTAGAGATAATTATGAATTATAATATTTCTTTTGGGCACTTTCATATTATTTTATATAATTTGTACTCTGTATCTTTTCATTGTGTGGAATAAACATTTTTTATCTTATCTTATAAATATTATAATGTAACAAATATCTTATTTATGTAATCTTATTGGATAAATCTTATTATTTCTATTTAACAATTACATCATAACTTTAAAGAAATGGAATAGAGAAAACAAAACAATTTTAATATATTTTTTTTTAGTAACAATAGAAGGTGTAGAATTGAAATCATTATCACAAAGCACTCTACGGAATTTACGATGGATGTTACAGAAAGATATACTTGGACAGGATATGTTCTTGTTAGGACCACCAGGGCCCAGCAGGTAATTTAATAGAAATACAAAATTTATGTTACTCAAAAGCAGGGGCTAGTCAACCTAAATTTTGGATTTTTTCGGAAGGCTTCTTAATAGTATTTAAAACTGTATTCATAGATTTCAAAACAATAAAATTTGGTACACATAACAATCAAGAAAAGAATAAAAACCTTACATGAACTTATAACATGTTGTATTTCATGTTGCTATTTATTTATTGTGTGTTAGAAGACGTCATTTGGTAGAAATTAATATATTAGCGGGAGAAAATTAGTAAGCGGGCCAATTGTTCTAAAGAGTTGTTTATATACACCTAAAATATATGTAAAAATATGGTTAAAATTATTTGTTTAATTTCTGGTCAAAAGAAAATGCAAGTGACATTTAAATGTGTATTAAACTGCATTCTAAATTTCTCTGAACCAATATTTGTAATTATTATCAGAGGGTAGTGGGACCGATTCGTCCAATCGGTGAAATGATCGTAATTTAATGTTTTCATTTCTTTGCTCTCGTGAACATAATAAAGCGCAGCGTTGATTTCCACCACACAATATGTAATGCCTTGATCTCACATGGAAAGTAAAGAAAGGAACAGTGGCGTAACTATGCCGTTTGAGGCCCGTGGCAAATTCGCCGGATGGGGCCCTACCTTCTTTCTCTCCTCCTCCAATATAAAGAATTAGGATCCTTCTGTGTTCGCGGCCCTCTCTGACCAGGGAGTCCCTTTTGGCTCGGGGCCCGTGGCATTTTGCCGTTTTGCCACCCTATTGTTACGCCGCTGGAAAGGAATGACTTAATGCTGTTCTCTGGCTGTCCTGCTACGCGGGAGAAAGCACGGAGCTGCGCGGGTGAAAGCGCTACTGGGGCCAGTCGTGGCGCAGTGGCACAAAGTGTGACTGTAAAGGTTGTGGGTTCGATTTCCACTCGAGGAGTGGAAATATTTAATATTTCCGTTTTCTTCGCTTTGGTGTCGAGACAAAATTCGGCGTTAAGTTCCGCCACTTAACACACAATGCCCCCGGATTCGGCGGTAAGTAGTGAACGGAGTGTCTTAACACTAGGTTCCGTCTGCTTACCCTGCTGTGTTCGGGATACACCGTGAAGCTAAAAAAAAATATTAATAATTGTTTCAATTGACTTAATGAATTTATTATTAAGATTACTTACTTAAACTACTTTACTTAAGTAAACTTAATAATAAATTCACAAAGTATATATAGAAATACAATAATTCCTACAGGAGGAAAGTAGCCTTCCAATACTTGGAATTGACACAAAGAGAATTAGAGTATGTGGCTTTATCAAGAGATACAACAGAGGCTGATCTTAAACAAAGGAGAGAAATTCAAAGTTCTACTGCAAAATACTTTGACCAGGTTGTGTATAATTTTATTAGTAAAAACAAACATAAAAACGAGAGGCCATCATGGCTCACTGACTGTATACGCAATTGTTGTGAGTTTGATTCTTATTTAGGGGAAAGGTATTTAAATTTTAAGTTCTCTTTTCTAGTAACAAGACATAGCGAGGTGTTGAGTTCTGCCACTCAACAAGTAATTTTCGAATTTGGACGGAAAGCAGAAAACTGAGTGTGTTGACACTGGGCTCTCTCGGCTTGCCCTGCTGTGTAGGAAAAATCATGGTGCATTAAAAAAATATAACAAAAATTAATATAGTAAAGCATATCTACACTTTTTTTTGTACAATCAGTCGGTACATGCTAGACATAGCACAATGGTGTTATAGATATTTTTATATTAGTGTTATAGATAATTTTTTTTTTCAAGCTTCACGCTGTATCCCGCACACAGCAGGGTAGGCAGAGGGAACCTAGTGCTAAGACACTCCGTTCCCCACTTTCCGCCGAATTCGGAGGCATTGCTAGTTAAGTGGCGGAACTTAACGCCGCGCTTTACCTCGGCACTAGAGCGAAGAAAATGGAAATATTAAATATTTCCACTCCTAGAGTGGGAATCGAACCCACAACCAGTCGTTTACAGTGACACTCTTGTGCCACTGGGCCACGACTAGCCCCGTTATAGTTATAATATTAGTAATTACCATAATTATATTAATTAATAATCTCTATATATAATAAAAGAGTAGAAAAGTCAATTCTGTACATGAAAAATTTCAGAAAAATTTTAATTGGGTGCGTTAATATATCGATAACAGAGGCCAAAAATCCACTCAGTAGAATTTTTGTCTGTCTGTCTGTCTGTCTGTCTGTCTGTCTGTTAATTTGTTCGTCAATCACGCAAAAACTACTGGACAGAAATAGATGAATTTTAGTATGGTGATAGCTTATAGTCCCAAGGTACATATAGGATAGTTTTTATCCCGGTTTTCCATGTAGTTTTTTTAGGAAAAAATAAAAAAAACCGATATAAGTAAATCATTTGTATATCGGTATCTACCGGGTAGAAATTAATGAATTTTTGTATGGAGTTAGCTTAGAGGTTAGAGCAACATATGGAATAGTTTTTATTCCGGTATTCAACATAACTCCCGCAGAAAAATAAAATTAAAAAAAAAACATTCAAATTATGTCGATAGTTCACGAGTAAAGCCAAAATTGTTTCAATATCACTAATTAAAATAATTATAAAATAAAATATGCATAACATTTATTAAGTAAACATTTGACCGGTCTATAAAACTTTATATAATCTATACATTTTTATAATCTATTTGACAACAGATGTCACTACGTTTTCTGCAACGGGTAGCGCCATTTGTTATTATATAGTTGACATTGTATTAGACATATCCGCACTCATTAAAATTATTATTATAAAAATGCAAAAATATGTATTTCTTCTATTTGTTATGTTTTGACGGGAATTCGTAAAGAAGATTGTTGAAGACGCAGGGTCATATAGGCTACTTTATTAAAAATCAAACCCTAGGAGGTTGAAACAGTGGATGAAACGTATGTATGTTTAGTATATAGTGAGAATGAAAGATCTAAACTCCTTGACTGAAATTAATGAATTTTCTCAAGAAAATGGTTAATGAGGCAAGGTCAAGCATAGGCTATCTCTCTTTTTTTTAAAATTACCCTGGTATTCAAAACAGTTCCCGCAGAAAAGTAAAAAACTGGCAAAGTCAAATTGCATTGATTATTTGCAAGTAAAGCTATTTTTTAATATCAATAAGTAACACAATTGTAAAATAAAAAGCTTAAAGTTTATTTAAGATATTATGACCGGTTTATAATACTATATACCAGATGGTATATATGTACGAAATCTACTATCATATGATGGCAGATTTCGTACGTTTTCTTACTAGAACAGTTATCGTTATATGTTATCAAATAATATAGACATTGCACTAAATATATCGATGATTTTCTCATGAACATAATTAGTGACGATAGTCAAATATAGACTACCCGCCTTTTATAAAAAAAAGCAATCCCAAAGAGGCAATAGAGGATGAAAGTGGTAGTTAACGTGGCGAAGCCGCGAGCGGGTCGCTAGTATAATATAATGCAATTAAGTACATTTGTAATATTTGTTGTTGTCAATTTTAAAATAAACCATTCTGAGTGTTAATTCTCTTTTTTTAGAGTGCAGTTCGTGCAGCAATAGAGGGTAGAGTGCTGGTAATAGAAGGCATAGAGAAAGCTGAACGCAATGTGTTGCCAGTTTTAAACAATCTCCTGGAAAATAGGGAGATGCATCTGGAAGATGGGAGGTTTCTGATACCTGCGTCTAGATACGACAAACTGCTTCAAGTAAGCTAAGTTTAGAGCTCTTAATGATTATTAATTTATTTTTTGCCATTTTTTTTGAGTTCGTCAATAACAATTTAAAATGTTAAACATCTTATGTATTTTTAACATTTATAAAGTTCTATTTACATATTTAAGAAGCCGAACTATTTTTTTACCAAACTTTTGTGAAATATAGCTTAGTAGTCGAAGCTTCGCAGGTTTTTTAAAGTCGCCGTCAGCGAATCCCATTGTGTTCAAATTTTTATATGTTTTATATATCATTAGTTTTTTTATAACGTCGGCTTATACAATTTTTTATTATATATAAACATAGTACTGAATAATTTTGTAGGTTAAAATGAGGCAATCGTGGTTTAGTGTCAGCGTCTGTCTGCAAACGCTATTAGTTGTGGGTTTGATTCCCACTCATAGATAACTAGGACTAGATAAATACAATCCAATATTTCACACAAACACAACGAAAATGAAAAAAATAGAACTAATGAGAACAATAAACATATACTTGTATTTTTAATTGCAGAATTAAAAAACACTTTTCTTCTATCTTATCTATTATACAGTTATTGTTTTAAACATTCAACAAAATTAATATACTATTTTTCTTCAATTTTTCAAAGGAACACGGTATAGATGAAGTATCCAAATGGAGATTGGTTCGGGTTGATGAGAATTTCCGAGTAATAGCTCTAGGGTTGCCAGTGCCTAAGTATGTGGGACAGCCTTTGGACCCTCCATTAAGATCGAGATTTCAAGCTAGAGACGTCGCTACTATTGGATATGGGGTAAGAAATGTTTTTTTATATTTCATTATCAGTTACGGAAAACATTTTTTGCCTTTTTTTTAGCTTCACGCGGTATCCCGCACACTGCAGGGTAGGCAGAGGGACTGAAGCGTAAACTCGTTACCCACTCGGGAACTTTAGATGGAATATATTTCCGTACGTACGGTAATATTTGTTTTGCGCTCATAACGGAACTTCTAAAGAGAAATTATGGGTTCGGGGAATCTTGTTAAAGCTATCTTTTTAATCGAATCAAAAGATAAAAAGGCTTGCAACATTTATAGGCCAGTCATGGCGCAGTTGCTCAAAGTGTAACTGTAACCGCGACTGGTTGTATGTTCTATTTCTACTCGAGGAATTGAGATATTTAATAGGTATTTCATTTTCTTCGCTCTGATGTCGAGGCAAAGCGTGGCGCTGTTTTTCTCCACTTAACACGTAATACTTCCAGAATTCGGTGGAAAGTACGGAACGGATCGTCTTAACATTAGGTTCCCTCTGTGTACATAAGCTACTCCGTATTATTTTTTTAATAAATTGAACTGCGTAGCGTAATGTCTCATAACTTTTAACATTAAAAATCTATAAATATGATCGTATTATCGTATATCTACACAATTTGTAATATTTATTAGTTTATTGTGGCGCAGTATAACAACCTCTCACTGTGTAAACGTTACTGTACTGTTAGGTTAATTCATTCCTTTACTCCTGTAAAAGACAGCGTGGCGTTGAGTTCTGTCACTCAAAACTTAATATTTTTCGAGATCGTGCGGACAGAGGAAAACTGTATGACCTCCTTTATTTATGAATATATTTAGTAAGGTAATTTATTGTTTTGTAAAATGTTTATTAGATTTAATATTTAAGTGTAATGACGAGGTAAGAAATAAAAGTGTTTTTTTTTATTCTACAAATATTTGAATGAACATATATTTTTTTTATTATTATAACTTATGTTGGAAGTCAAAATAAAACATATATTAAGATTATTTATAAATTAGCTTAGAATTTAAATAATTTTATACGATATATGTACCTATAGGCAGGACTTAAATATTATGCTATTATACACATTAAGCGTTAACAAGGTTATGAAGCGAAAAAAGCGTTAGCGCTTAAGATCTCTGCGACAAAAGACTTTCAGCCATGCTAGGTGTGGTCGAACTGAACTTCTTATTCAAAGCTTCCGGCATAAATATATGTACTTGTTTCTTCGACTTCCCCACATCCGGTATTAATTTCTTACTAACCATTTCGGCGTATTGTTTCTCGACGGCATTTCTCTCGGACACCATTTTTTGTCGCGTTTCCATAACACTAGCTCTCATGTCTTTGACCTTTTTGTTTTCCTTTATCTTCGTGTCGTGTCGTGGCGTGTTCTTCGCGTTCCGTGACTGTCGCGCGTAGTTCTCGATCGTGTTGGCCGATGTTGGCATGTAGCATTCATGCCGATCGATAATTCCACTCGTCTTCGAATCGACCCTAACTTCCTTAGCTCTCAATTCTGCCACCGTTTTAGATTTAGTCAAATTACGCCGCTGTATTTCCGGCCAGCTGTGCCTAGGTTGTGACATACGCTCCACGTTGTCTACAGTCAAAAGGTTGACTTTGCCAGCTAAGTCTAGCCATTGTAATACTCTGTCTGATAGTTCTGTGTTTTCTTTAATATCGGTCCTGGCGGTACGGTTGCTTTTCACAGCCCTCATGTTATCAGTTTCTAAGTTTAATCGGAAGTCGTTTAAATCGCATAAAGGTTGAGGAGACGCTTTGATAATAAATTCACTATTGGAACTATCCACATCAGAAAGATTTAACTTCTCTATATGTGGTTTACATTCACCTCCTTGTGGAAACTTTTCGGTTCTTATAACTAGGTTAAGTTTCCTAAGACAATCTCCCAAATCGTCGTGGTGGCTCAAAGCGCTGATATTTCTTCTTATAGAAGAAGACTTGGCGCAGCTAACAGAAGAATGCGGTCTTCGTCTTTTAGCGCAAAGTTTGAGAAACTGCGGGTCGTCGTGAGTTAGTATAGCGTGTCGGAATCCGTCCACCCACACTGTTCTAATATACATAGGGCGCTGGGACGACTGCCAGAGCGCGGGCATTATACACCTAGCCCGGTCTAGACTTTAATCTTTGTGGGCACGCGACATCTTATATATGTTAATATTTGTTTTGCGCTCATAATTGATTGTTATTTGCCGGTTACACGTTAGAACTGAAACAAAAAGTCTGATTAATGTTCGGTTATCACGAATATTTGTTGCTTCATATATTTTCTACAGTTTACAATATTTACTTGAATTGAATTTTTCTCGTTAAAAAGCTTATAACACATTTAAAAATATAGCAAGTATGACAAGATTATGAAATTTGAAGATAAAATTAAAATTCTAATTACAATAAGAGAAATCCTGTGAAAGTTTCAGACAAATATATATTATATGTACATACTCGTATGGTGGGTTTCAGTGAAAAATGAGAGCGAAAGCTTAGTTAAAAAGTCCTATTAACTTTTAAGAAATTAAGAATTAATGTTTTTTTTTTCAGTTAATATAAATAACAAAATATTTTAATTTATTATACTATAACATTAAATGTTTAAAAACATATATTGAACAAGGCAGCTTCAATAAAAAAAAAATATGCATGTATGTAGTAGTAAGAAATATATGTAATAGATGTAAAAAATAAAATAAGTTATACAATTATAATATATTAAGTTAGGTAACAATTAATGTTCATATCATAAATTATATAAAATGAACAATGAACAGGCAACTTAAATTTGTAACTGGACTCTCTTAGAGTATTAAGTCTTAGTTTTAAGTACTAAAATCGTAAAAAAAAAAATTGTAAATCATAAAACAAGAATAATGTTAAAAAAGGTACAGACCTTATGTCCGTAGAGCGATAAATAGAATACTAAAAAAAAAAAAAAAAACAAGGCAGCTTCACGTTTTCGTCAGCATGATAGTTAAGTAACAGCGTTTATCAGGTTAATTCGAGAGAACTTAGTGCCAAGGCACTCTTTATAACCTTTTCTTTCGAAATCGAAATGTTACTTGACGTGGTGCGGAGGTCAACGTCGAAGTATATCTTTTTTTTATTGAATAAAGGAGGCAAACGAATGGGAATAGGAAGAGCTTACATGCCGTCGAATCTGAACACATCAATGATGTTTGGCGGTTCGTCTTTGGCATGAGTCGCGTCGCGAGTAGTAGTCGCGAGCCAGTCGGGGAAAGTAACTCCTACCACCACCGCCTTCTATAAGACGCTACCCAGCGGCGGAGGGGAATTGTATTTTTAACCCGTCCCCTCACGGGCAAAATCTTACCAGAAAACAATTTTAATATTATAACAGAAGCCTACTACGACCTCTAAGTGTAAATATTATAAGTTTATATATAGACAAATATTAAAATTCTTGTAATGTCTTTATAATAATAATGTAATAACTTGAAATCATTATAATTTGACATATTACATCATCTATTCAACGACATTCACACCGTAACACATTGAATTTACGTAATTGACTTTACATAATGGACATTATATGGCATCTATTTCTGAAAAGTGCTCAAATGGATCCGGCGGTTCTAATAAACTACTACAAAAATAGAGAGATTCTAGTGTCATGGTATTCTGTTCTCGACTTTCCACATTTTTTTTTTAGCTTCACGCTGTATCCCTCACACAGCAGGGTGGGCAGAGGGAACCTAGTGTTAAGACACTCCGTTCCCCGTTTGTCGTATACACAAAAAAGCAGAAAAATTAAAATAATTAAAATTGATTATTTCTCCGAATGGGAAGCGAACCTACAACCAGTCACGATTACTGTCAGACATTGTTACGCTTCGAAACGATGGCCTCGAATAGGTGTTAAAGCCATATTATCGCTAAATGTAAAAAAATATATATATTTAATGTGCATTTTAAAATTTCGGGGGATTTTTAAGAAGAAGACGCAAGCTTTATTGTGATAACGCCGGCTTGTATGTTAAGCACTGACTAGTTAGTAATATTAGTCTCAACTCAGCAGTTATACATCTTTAAGATTATTATTATTATTGGCGTATTGTTCCTCAATGTATAAAATCTAGTAAAAGAAATAACAAACAACATAAATACATTAACAAACGAATCTCCCAAATGAGTAAAGCAAACATTGTCCATATATACTCATTTTTAGATTACATTGTTTTAATTTATTTAAAATTTAATCAAGGTAATCCAAAAAATAAGGAACAAAAAAAGGAAAATTTTTAAAAAAACAAACTACGAGTTAAGTAACGATTTGGTTTGATAACCGTACGAATTGAAAACCACTAACGGTTTGAAAAATCACACACAACAGTTATAGAGAATAATAAAAAAATCTTTATCTGACTATTATAACTTGAAGAAGTTGAATATATGAAAATAGAGTTTAATGATGTCTACTTTAGTTCAAAACTGTATCCCTCTTTAAACATTATTATTGTTGTTTTCTTGTTGGTGAAATCGCAAAACAATAAAAAAAATAGTATGATGAGGCAAGTAAAACGAAGACGCTTAAAATATTTTCTTGCTACCCTGATCAACTTAGTATAGACATTCAGTAATGCCTTTTGATGATTCCTACGACACAACAAGTTGTGAAGATTCGTGCGACTGGAACGTTCAAGTTAATTGGACGGAAATTGAAAGGTTGGAGAAACTGCGTTGTATAATTTTCTTAGATAAATTGATCAAAACATAACTACGAGTAATCGTAGATACAATTGCGGCTGATACAAGTTTAAAATGTTAAAAAAGATCTTAAGAGAGAGAGAAAAATATGCTTTGATGTCCTATTTCACATATTAAAAGATCTAAAGAATCTACTTTTTTTTAACTTATCTTTATTTATATTATCCTTTGTTTTATCTAATTTATTATAATAAGTTGAGGCCCTTGGGGTTGGCAATGGCACGGTATCGTGAATACGATGGCTTTGGTCCCTACTAGGCGAAACATAATATTAATATTATTTCCTTTCTCTCTCTCTACTAGAGGAGAATTAAGTAGAGATTACGGAGTGTCTTGACACTTCTGCCAGTCTAAAAAAATACCTACAAAACGAACATTTTATCATTTATAATATTGTCGTTCAGTAAGCTTAAAATTAAATTTACTATTTATTGGTCAGTTAATGACTGCTTTATTGTTTAATCGGTATATACAATTGTGAAATTTACAACTTATTATTATATATTAGATTGGGGCCAGTCGTGACCCAGTGGTACGAACGTGTGACTTTAAACGACTGGTTGTGGGTTCGATTCCCGCTCGAAGAGTGCAAATATTGAATATTTCCATTTCCTTCGCTCTGGTATCAGAGGCAAAGCGCGGCGTTAAGTTCCACCACTTAACACGCAATGCCTCCGAATTCGGCGGAAAGTGGGGAATGGATTGTCTTAACACTAGGTTCCCTCTGCATACCCGGCTGTGTGCGGGATACAGCGTAAAGCTAAAAAAAAAAAATTAACAAGATAAAATTAAGTGGCGGTAAGTCCCAATACTCAACGCGAAATATCTGTCATGACACTATGACTACTCTGACTTCCCTGCTAAGCTAAGCGTGATCCTACAGGTAATGCTTTAATTATTTTATACATCTACTTTAACATTTGTTTTGTTTAAAAAAAAATTATTTACAAACATTTGCACTACCATTCGAATGTTTAAGAAATTAACTTGGCTTGTTATTGTTTTATACACAATCTGTAAAAGCTTCTTTAAGCAAATTTTCATCATAAAAACTACCGTTACGTTAAACTAGTCAGTTTACCATATATTAGGGGTGCAGGGAGCTTTGCGTACTATGTGTTATCGTCAAGCTTTTATAAAACTATGACTTCTATACTTTATAAACAAGAATTCTAGTAGCATTTCTATAGTATCAAACACTTACTTGCCATTAAGTTAATTCCATATTTTAATTATTACAAACAAAACTCTTTTTTCGGATTTTCTTCGTACAATTGTGGACTTGATATTATTTTCATAATATTATCTACATATTACAATATTTTCGTTCAAATATTTGGTATAAAAGTAAGTATTTCTAAGGAATCAATGGATCGACGTCGCGACGTATATCTGTGTCGCGAGTGACTGGACGCCCCTCCGTTACTGTTACGAGTTTTGTCCTTAACTCCGGCGTAAAGGCTTTGTCATATAGACTGGATTTTTTTCGTGTATATATGATGATTGGTTTTGTGTGACATGTTAGGAAATAGCATTAAATTTAATAATATTTTAAAAAATGGCTTTTGTATAATAAAATTATTTTAACTAAAGATTGGCTTAGAGCAAATTTCTATTTTATAGTGTTTTAAGATTTTCAAAGGAAATTGAAATCAACAGTGATCCATTTATTATATTTTATCATCCATCTCCGTTATATATACAACTCTTCTGTTGCTGACTAAGCAACTGACAGACAAGGCGTAGCCGAAGTAACTAAGTGCAAAAAGCATTGGCATGTAACTTACTTGTGGAGAATTGGGGAATGACAACGATACGAGAAATATGGAATGTTTTGTTTTTTTATGGAATGAAGGTGGCAAACGAGCAGAAGGCCCACCTGGTGTTAAGTAGTGACCTTCACCCATAGACATCCACTACATTAGAGTTATGGATGTGTTGCCAGCCTCGTGGATGTAGGACAGAAGGAGGGAGGAAGGATAGGAGTCATGGAGAATAGGGAGAGCTGGCTTACATGCCATCGAACCGGAACACATGGTCAGATGTTTGGCGGTTCGTCTTTGACACGATAGTGGTCGCGAGCCAGTCGGAGAACGAATCTCCTACCACCAAGCTACTGGGTTACCCGCCTTTTACGGCCAGCCTTTTACCCAGCGGCGGAGGGGAATTGTATTATAAACCCGTCCCCATACAGGTAAAAGACGGATTTATAAATGTTTTAAATAGTAATTAGCTATAAATACTAAATTTGTGAGTGACATTTTGTTCATCATAAAACACAATTGAAAAAAATAGTAAAGAAATTGCGTCTACACAAGAACTGTGGCTACGACCTTAGTTTGTGAACTTGCGGTGGTTGAATTACATCATGCAACGCTAAGGATTTGCATATTTCCTTTCATAAAGGAGGACAATTATAAGTTTAGCAACCTTTTTTTGTTTTTGTTGTTCAGTATAAAATTATTTGGTAGTTTATCGCGTGAATGAAGCGATTTTCCAAAGTTTTTCTTTCTTAGTTGCTTATTTTTGTATATTTACAATTGTATGCCTTTTTATTAGTTGAATTAATATTATTACGCTTTTTTATGCATATTAGGAGAACCTAGTGTCAAATTTTCGTTCTATACTTCCCCCCAAACTGGAGCCCTTGCTTGCTGATATTGCAGAACCCGCCGCCTTTCTGATTGAGCAATGTTCTTAAAAATAAGTCATTTCGTCTAATAATATAAACATTTACACTATCAAAACATAAGAAAATAAATTTTATCATGCAAAAGCTATAAATATATAAAATTTGTTCATAAACTCTTATTTGCTACGAGTACGAGTCTAAGAATAGCGAGACATGTATAGTATTTAAATACTGTGTTTTGTGAGCTGTTGTTTTTATGTGCCATATTTTTTTAAAGTAACCATCATAAATAAGACCCTTATTTAATTCGTTGGCAAAGAATCTAAGAACGAAGCTAACTAATAAAATTATTAAAGGATATTCTTGTACCTGCGGGTCCTTATTCCCGAAACACGCTATAATACACAAGGAGATATTATAAATTCAATGATTTCGCATAATTTTGGTAAAGTCAAATTGTTAGTTTGCACGAAGCATTAAGTTTTATGTGCTCAAATGAGTAGTTTGGTATCATTCGAACTTGCTAATAGCGATCTAGTGATAGCGATACGATCTTAGTAAGCGAGTTTTAGGAACACTGTTTGTTATATAAGGAATGGATGATTTTATGTTTATTAATAGAAATTTACTTATATTTTACTATTGCTGCACATCCATACTTATATTATAAATGCGAAAGTCTGTCTGTTTGTCTGTCACGCTTTCACGGCTAATCTACCGGTCCGATTTGGACGAAATTTAGAATGAAAGTAGTAACAAGTCCAGGGTCAAGCATAGGCTACTTATTTTTTCAAATATCCACATCTAAAGGGTTGAAATAGGGGATGAAAGTTTGTATGAAAGATCTAAACCGCTTGACCGATTGTAATTAATTTTGGAGTATATATAGTTGGTAATCCCCGGCTAAGCGTAGGCTACTTTATTTTTCAATAATCCACTCTCGAGGGTTGCAATATAAAGAAAAAGTTGTTATAGTTCACGCGGCGCAGCCGCGAGCAGGCCACTAGTCCATACTTATATTATAAATGCGAAAGTCTGTGTGTTTGTCTGTCATGCTTTCACGGCTAATCTACTGGACGGATTTAGATGAAATTTGGAATGAAAGTAGTTGATGACACTGTGTCTAACATAGGCTACTTTTTTTTTAAAATATCAACCCCTAAAGGGTTGAAATAGGTGATTAAAGTTTGTATGAAAAATCTAAACCGCTTAACCGATTGTAATGAATTTTCTCAGGAAGAGAGTTTATGATGCAAGGTCAAACATAGGCTACCTATTTTTTCCAAAACCAACCCTTAAGGGGTCCAAATAGAGGAAAGAATGTTGTAGGTAAAATCCAAACCGCTTAACCGATTTCCCTGATTTTTCTCAGGAAAATATTTATGAGACAAGATCAAACATAGGCTACCATAATTCTTAAAAACCAACCCCTTTATGTGTAAAATAGGGGATGAAAGGTTTTAGGAAATATAATCTGTTTCAACTATTGTATTGAATTTTGGCATTAAAATAGACAACTTAGGTATAAATATTGGCAAATCTGTTCTTAAAAAATCAACCCCCAATGAGTTGCAATAGGGGATGATATTTTGTATAAAAAATACAAACCGTTTGACTGATATAGACTACTAATATTTTTTAAAACAAAGCGTTTAGTAGTTTAATTATTAATTAGAGTTAGGTATATGAAACATTTTGAATTAACTGAATCCATATAGTTGATAGTTCGGGATTAAATATTCACACTTTCTTAATTATTTAACGTTAAAAATTTAATTAATTTTACATACGTATTAAATTAACATATCAAATTTACTTATACAAAATATATATCGAATCAATCTTAATTCGATAAATAATCGATCCCGTTGCTTTATTACCAATACGTATATTAAATATCTGGAGATGTGACGTGAGCGCAGGCGGTATACACGTGCGGTGAAACGGGGGGAGTGCATGTTTCAAGCTACGCTTACCCGATAGCGGGCAGTGCTGCGAGGGAAGACGTCGTTGATACATGTACAAAAAATATACAAATTTATGCTCCGTTCAGTTCATTATCTTTTTCTCTAATTTACTTATTTTGTCTTCTTATATTTTTATATTCATTTGAAACTATAATTTAAGTCTTTATATTATTCTATTATATTAGTATATGTTGGTACATCGACGATTTTAAAAGTAATTATAAGTAAAGTAAATTTAAATTCTAAGTAAATAGGTTAGTTTCTCAGATGTCTTTTTGTGTTAGGTTATATTAATTATATTTTGCATATTCCTAGATATATATTATTTTTTATTTATAAAAAAAAAATAGTTTAGGTTCTTAAATAAGAAATTTAAATAGTGATTTTTTTTTACTATTAAGACTTATTGAGGCTTAAATCTATTAATGGCTAGATGAGAGACCGTATTCGTTCCTCGAATCCCAATCATACCAACGGAATTGCCTTTCCAATTTAAGAGTTTGCAATTCCCGTTAAAAATTTGCTTTTGCGATGAAAGCCATTAATAAAGCCCAAGGCCAGACCCTTAAGGTAGCGGGTGTGTACTTACAAAAACCGTGCTTTTCACATGGGCAGCTTTATGTAGCATGCTCACATGCTTCGAATCCAAAAAATCTTTGTATTCTCACAAATGATGGCAAACCAAAAAATATTGTATACGGAACTGTGCTCCATCAAAGTGTTCTAGCTGTGTCTGCGACAACATCTGCCGAGAATTTAAGAACAAAATATATAATCTCATACTAATATTATAAATTTAACAGTCTGTCTGTTTATTACGCTTTCATAGCTAATCTATAAGCCTAATTATGATAAAATTCGGAATGAAAATAGGACCCTTGGTCAAGTACACCCTTGGTCATCTATTTTCAAAATCAACTCTTAAAGGGTGGAAATAAGAAATGAAACTTTGTAGAAAAGATATAAACCGCTTAAGGAATTTCAATAAATTCTCTCAGGAAAATAGTTTATGACGCAAAGTCAAACATAGGTTTCCTATTTAATAAAACACCCAACGTTTAAGGACCAGAAATGAGATATAAAAATTGTAGTTCACGCGGGCGAAGCCGCGGGCGGGTCGCTAGTATGTATATATTTACGTACATGTATACAGTATGTATATATGTATATATTTAAAGTAGAAATAGGGGATGATAAATAGTAAGTAGGAAATATAAATCGATTAATTTAAGCAAAAACGCCGGTCGTCCAAAATATTATTCACCTATAGTTGTTGAAGAAGCCGTGAGCGAGTCGTCGTTAGTTTTTCATATAATGGAGATATTGTTATCATTAATATTTTTGGGCCAGTCGTGGCGTCGTGGCACAAAGTTCGACTGTAAAGCGACTGGTTGTGGGTTCGATTCCGTCTCGAGGAATGGAAATATTTAATATTACCATTTTCCTTACTCTGGTGTCGAGGCAAAGCGCGGCGTTAACTTACGCCACTTAACACGCTATGCCTCCGAATTCGGCGGAAAGTGGGAAACGGAGTGTCATAAAAAAAAAGGTACTATAATAATAAACAAAATTAAAAATTTTTGAAAAACCCACGACGGTTTAATTTTAATTGAAAAAGGATAAAATAACTAGAAATCCCCCGCCTAAAAGAATATATGTAACGAGATGATGGGGACGACTTCGTCGGAGCTGCCATTACTTTAAGTTTGCTAACTTCTCCTAGGTTTTCATGCTGTTAAAACAGGTTTAGGAAAAAGTTAAAATATTAATATGAATTTATGACTTTAAGAACGAAATCTATACTGTTAGCTACTATATTTAAAATAGAGGTTGCAACTGGCAGCCCCCGACGAAGTTGTCCCCATCATCTCGTTACATATATTCTTTTAGGCGGGGGATTTCTAGTTATTTTATCCTTTTTCAATTACAATTAAACCGTCGTGGGTTTTTTCAAAATTTTTAATTTTGTTTATTATTTTAAACTTTTTAAAGTGAATAGATACACATTATATATTATTACATAATTTCGAAATACTTTATATTAATCTTCATGCAAATCCAAAAGAAATTATCAGCAAAATGCTTTCTGGTTATCAAATGCCTATTGCAGCGCCTGGCAGATTGTCACCGTAACATTTTTAGGAAACTTAAGTCTAACCAAATCAGTGAAAATCACAAAACCCACTAGTAGTTTTGATTTTGAACAAACTAATTTATACTGGAGCGCCCCGTGGTAGTTTGTGATATGGCATATAAAAACACGCAACAATTAAACCTGAACACCTATCGTTGAAAACTGCATCAAATTCAGACTCGTACTTTTAACTTTGCACCATTAAATGTTTAATGCAGCGCCCCCTGGTGAGTTCTTAACGTAAAAAAAAACTAAAAACATACACCAAGTAAAGATAAATCTAATACTGAAAACTCTGTCCAATCGGACTAGTAGTTGCGGTTTTACATTAAATATTACAAACAAATGTTTACTGCAGCGCCCCCTGGTGAGTTAACACGATAAAGCATATCCAAGAACATGCACTAATTAAACTTGAGCTTATCACTGAAACTGCATCCAAATCGAATTCGTCATTTTAGCTTTGCACAAACAATATTTTACTGCAGCGCCCCCTGGTGACTTGTCACCGTAATATAAATTTAAAAACATGTACTAAGCAAAGCGGAATCTAATACTGAAAACTCTTTCCAATCGTACTAGTCGTTTTTGTTATACACAAAAAATGGAAGCAGCTACTTACTGCAGCGCCCCCTAGAGAGTTGACACATACTTGAAAATATGCACTAAGTAAACATACATGACACATATATGAAAATATGCACTAATTAAACTTGAATCTATCATTGAAAACTGCATTCAAATCGGACTCGTAGTTTTAGTTTTGCACAAACAAATGTACTTACTGCAGCGCCCCCTGGTGAGTGATCACCGTAACACGTATATGAAAAGATGCACCAATTAAACCTGAACCTATCGTTGAAAGTTTCATCTAAATCGGACTAGTAGTTTCTACTCTACATAAACAAATGTTTACTGCAGCGCCCCCTGGTGAATTTTCACAGTAACGAAAAAACAATAATCTTAAAATATGCACGAAGCAAAGCTTAATCTTGTTCTGAAAACTCTAGCCAACCGGATAAGTAATTTCGGTTTTAGACAAATAAATACAAGAAAAATTTTAGTTTCACACAAAAAAATACAAACAAATGCTTACTACAACGCCCCCTGATGAGTGGTCACCATAACACATATATGAAAAGATGCACCAATTAAGCCTGAACCCATCCTTGAAAGTTTCATCTAAATTGGACTAGTAGTTTTTGCTCTGCATAAACAAATGTTTAGTGCAGCGCCCCCTGGTGAGTTTTCCCCGTAACAAAAAAAGAAAAATCTTAAAATATGCACCAAGCAAAGATAAATCTTTTTATGAAAACTCTTTTTAATCGGAGCAGTAGTTTCGGTTTTAGACAAATAAATACAAAAAAAGTACAAACAAATGCTTACTGCAGCGCCCCCTGGTGGCTTGACACGATAAAACATATCTAAGAACATTCACCAATCAAACCTGAATCTATCAATGAAAATCTATCGAAATCAGACTACTATTTTTTGAGATAATTGAAAACATTCGTTTTCACGTAAAATGCTTACTGCAGCGCCCCCTGGTGAGTTAAGGCAATAAGACATATCTAAGAACATACGCCAATCGAACCTAAACCTATCATAGAAAACCGTATCAAAATCGGACTTATAGTTTTGAAAATAATTGACATAGTAATTTGCACAAACACACAAACAAACAAACAAACAAACAAACAAACAAACAAACAAACAAACAAACAAACAAACAAACAAACAAACAAACAAACAAACAAACAACCTCTCACCCCAAACACATATACAGTCGCCGTTCCGTCGCGGGTAAAAAAAGAGCATTAAAATCTCGTGTGAAAATCCATAAAACAATCGTATCTTCATATAGAAGAAAGCCGCTTCCATATTGCAAGTAAGGTAAACTATATTCAAATGAGCATTGCTATTCACGTAGGAACTGTAGGTCTTTGAATAATATAGATAAGAAAGTAAGGTCACTGATTTTTTATCCACATGTATTACACAATCTAAATATATATATTTAATAATATTTTTTTTGTTTTTATAGAAATAAAATTTAATTTTTAGTTTCGTAATTTTGGTTTTAATTGTGAGGTTTTTTATGTTATAAGAAAAAAAGGCTATTATGGGATGTGTGCAGTGGGGCGGCGCCTGATTGTAACGAATGACTGCTTGTGGGTTTTATTAATTTATTTCTATTTCTTCTCCTATTTTACTACTACTACTTTCATTCATAATTATGCCTTCTTGTCTCGATCATCGAGGCGAAGACGAAAACTAGATATATTATATTATAAATATCGCACATTTAGTCTATTAGATAGTAGAATAGCTACTACCTAATAGACTAAATGTGCTTGGAATAAAAAAAAATAAAGTAGCCTAAGTTACTCTTCATTATATCATCTATTTTCAAGTGAAAAACCTGTTAAAATCGGTTTAGCCGTATCAGTGATTAACGAGAACAAGCACACAGACATACAAAAATTGTAAAAAATGTTATTTTGTTTTATATATTGCGTGTAGACATACATAAAATGCATTTAGTAGAAAGAGATTATTTTAATATTACAAACAGATAATCCAAAATTATTTATTTGTGTAGATTAACGACATTTGACAATTGATACTATTTATATTTCTTTCCAATTCATTAAGTAAAACTATTAAAGGCAGTACAAAATCATGTTTTTGCCGTAAATTGAAAATAGCAATAAAGAAAACTTGCTAAATGAAACGTTACTTCCGTAACGAGTTGTCGGAATTAATATCCGACTGTAATTGTGGGGAAAGTTTCATGCGGTACGGTTAATGGGTGAAGGCATGGAAGGCGTAAATGTTCTTGTATTTGCGAAACAATTCTAGTTATTTCTTTTTTTTTTAATTTTTTTTTTGGCTTTACGCTGTATCGCTTGCGGGGTAGTCAGATGTAGATGTAGATTTTACTGTTACTAGGAACAGCCCCTTTGCTCTGCATGGCGGGAAGAGCTGAGTGAATTACATATTTAATGCTTATTGACTAAAAGTAGCAGTGAAGAAAAAGTAAATATAATGTTCTAATTTTTCAAATTTATTCGCTCGCGCAGCTAGCCCACAGCCTAAGTCTATGGGCACTTTTTGACCATTTAATGACCATTTATTCAAAAACTACAATTACAATTGTCACCAAAAAACTTCACAGCACACAAGATATTGTGTTTGATATCTCTGCCAAATTTCAGAGGTCTACTACAAATAGCCCAGGAAGAGTTAAACCACCGCGAAACACACTTTTGACCAATAAAAATTACAAAATAAAAGATTTTTTATGTGCCTATTAAATTTGTTTAAAAAAAGGCAGGGATAACCTAGTGTCAAAACACTTCGTTCCCTGTTTTGCGCCCGAATATAACAAATATGTCTGGCGGAACTTGTACGGCGGTATTCAACGCCGTTTCTGCCATAGCCGAAAATAAAAGTAAATTATGGTTACACCTAGTGGAAACCAACTTAAAACCAGTCTTAATTCAGAGTCTGTATCGTGATTGCTCTACGTCATATTATATGTATTATTAAATCATTCTATTCTATAACTAATTGTACACTTGTTTGGTTTTTCTGTATTCTTCAAGTAAACATAATGTTACTAAAAATCGGATATTTTTTTATAAAATACGAACCTATTTGTAAAAATCTAGGCAATAAATAACATAGTTGGGGCGATTCAATACAATTGTTAGTCATATGCAGTTAAACGTAATGTTACTAAAAATTTGATATTTTTTTATAGAATACGAACTCAGTTTTAAAAATCTAGGCAATGAATAACGTAGTTTATGCTATTTTGCGGTTTTCGTGTGTAACTTGTAGACTGCTGGTTTATAAATCTTACAACTTTGCACATCACCGACAGTCGCGTTGTTTGTTTTACACCAAACTATGACTCTTGAATTTATGTTTAGTATATTTTTAATGTTTCTTAGTAGTTTTATAGCATGACAGGTACATTATTTTTTATTTAAAACAATTTTTATTAAGGTAATTTAAAATATTATAGAATGGAATAGAATTCTTGATTAGTCTAATGCCTGACTTATAGTATTTAGAGAAAACTAAGTATTAAGACATTCCGTTGTCCATTATTCATCCAAGTTTACAATTAAGTCATTAAGTGTGTCAGTGGCATAAGACATTACGTGTTCAGTGGCGAAGTTCAACACCGTGTTTTATATTAGTTCCAGAAAGGGGAAATGGAAATAATTTAAACCCCCCAGCGAGTGGGAATCGAACCCACAATCGATCACTTTATAAATACACAGATATTGAACATATAATTACAGGATTTTAAATATATTTAAATTTTACACAATAAATTGGAGGTGGTAAGATTTTAACCACTATATGTCACAAAAGTATACGAATATGTGAATATCTTTATTAACTAGACTGTTTTTGTTGCAAATAAGGCTTTAAAATGACATAAGAATTTGTTTTTATAATTTTAAAGCGTCATTTGTGCACACTTAAGGAAAATGAATAGTTATTTTATAACATAAATAAGTTAAGCTAACAACATAAATAAGTTGTAATAAGCGTATAAGAATTTCGACGCAGCTGGTAGTAGAACGCATGGCTTAGCGGTCAGAGCGGTAGGCTATTTCCAAGAGGCGCGGATTCGAATCCTGTTGCGTTCAAATTTTCATACTTTTTCTTAATGTCTTTTATACAAGTATTTTTCTTCGAAATTCTTTATTATACACTTATGTATTTTACAGGAACATCTAAATATACTAAAAGATAACGCTCCTCGTGTTGATTCTACAAAATTGGAACAGCTATTATCCGCTGCCTACGCTCTAATCAGCCCTGAGCTACAGCAAATAAGCTTGCCTGATTTCCCTGTGGACAATTTGAATGCGGCTGCATTAATACTGGTAAGCCTAGCTATAAATCAATATTAGCTTAGGTAGTTATAACGAAAATTAGCAACAAAGACTGCGTCTGACTGTTGTGATGGTTGTGGGTTCGATTCTCACTCGGAGGAATGATTTTTTTTAATATTTTTTTTTAGCTTCACGCTGTATCCCGCATACAGGAGGGTAGGTAGAGGGAACACTCCGTTCCCCACTTTCCGAATTCGGAGGCATTGCATGTTAAGTGGCGAAACTTAACGCCGCGCTTTACCTCAGATGATTGGAATGATTATATTTAAATTATTTTCAGTTTTCTGCTCTTGTACCTAAGACAAAGCGCGGATCTGAGTTCCGCCAGTTGACACACAATCTCTCGATTTCGAGCGGAAAGTGGAGAAGTGTTATGATATGATGGTTTTTCCTGATAAGCGGTAAAAAAACGTCAAGCTGCTGCTTTTTTATAATAGCAAACGTTTCTTAAAATGTTGTTTCTTAAAAAAAAAGAGAGATTGCGTGTTAACTCTCAAGCAATCTCTTTAAAAGAGCAGAGAGGAAAGTCTTTAATAGACAAACTGCAACACGTTTAAATCAATTTAGATTATTTATAATGTAATTTTATCAACGTAACAGAGTGTGTTGACACTAAATTCCCACTATCTTGCTAACTATTTTACCAATCGTCTAAAACAAAACTTTACCACAGTAAAATAATTTCCAAAACAAACATTTATTATAGATAACTATCATTTAACGACTAAACTATTCAAATTAACGTGTAAAACGCACCTTGACCTTCAAAATAGGTGACGAGGAGATCGCGTGAACCGAGACTTGGTATTAACCATCAAGGACACATGTGAGTGAGATTGCACGCACGTTACGCATAAAATATATCAGTTTATAGCCACTTCACTGTTCTACGATGACAGTTTAACTGTCTGCCAAAAGCACTGCATATTATAAAGTTATACGGTCGTTTTTAGGGACCTATTTTTTGCGTTTTTATTGCGTAACGGAAGTTGATGTTGGCTGATTGTTTGTTTTGTACTTTTAAAACATTTTTAAAAGAATTATTCCACACTTAGGATCAATGCGTTTGAACGCATGGCTCAGTGGTGAGAGCGCCTGGACGGTATTCAGGAGGCGCGGGTTCGAATCCCGCTGTGTTCAAATTTTTATACGTTTTCTTTAAACGTGTTTATTTTGTGTTTCGTTTGGCTTTATTTTTAGTATAGTTGTTTTTTTTTGAGATATATAAATGAAAGCAAAGACGATAGCAGAAGCACCTGCCAAATTACTATATGTTATGTAATATAATAATTACTTTAAAAAAAAAAGTCCCGCTGAGTTTGTTGCGCCGGTTCTTCTCAGGACTGAAGTATTAAATTTAGTGAACCGGTAGTAATATATTAGACGTTCAAAAAATGAAGTTACAACTTCTTATTTTGAATAAAATTATTTGACTTTGACTTTGAATAGTTGTAGTTTCTTGCAGTCTTAAACTTCATTTCTATAACCAAATGTTCTAGTATTGAGTCCTGTCATTAAATACTCAATATGTCGAATTTGGGAGAAACGAAGTAAGAAAAACGTCTTGATACCATGTTCTTTCTGACTTTCCTGCTATCCGGAGAAAAGTGTAAAACTGTGTTAAGAATAAATTTGATAAATTGCAATTTTTTTTTTTAGCTTCACGCTGTATCCCACACTGAGCAGGGTAGGCAGAGGGAACCTAGTGTTAAGACACTCCGTTCCCCGCTTTCAGCCGAATTCGGAGGCATTGCGTGTTAAGTGGCGGAACTTAACGCCGCGCTTTACCTCGACACCAGAGCTAAGAAAATGGAAATATTAAATATTTCCACTCCTCGAGTGGGAATCGAACCCACAACCAGTCGTTTACAGTCACACGCTTGTGCCACTGGGCCACGACTGGCCACTGCAAATTAAAGGTAAAATAAATCTAGAAAATCATTATTTTCTTTACACTAACTAAAAATGTTGTTTCAGGAACGTAACCCAAGTGTTCCGATTCACAAACTTTTGTACTTGTTATATCCTTACAATACAATTTTATCACGAGATCATGTGAAGAATGTAGAAACAGTATTACATAACTTAAATATTGAAACCAATCCACAATGGAGTATTGTTTTACAAAATGTAGAAGTAAATGAGGGTCAGGCGTTGGTAAATATGGAAGTAAATGGCGATAAGTCTCAATTTAGTGTCCCAAGTGGTGGGAAGGCAAGTAAGACGGAGAAAAGAGGCTTTGTGAAGACGGAGTATCAAACTCGACTGTTGAACGAGTTGCTTTTGAGTCATAGTGTTGGTGATTTTTGTATTGTTGGTAAGTTTTAATACTTATATGATACAAATAAGTATATAATATAATGAAAACGATTGAGTCAAAATCAATAATAAAATTCTTTCAATACTTTAAAAGATTTATTTACACACTTAGGAATATTCATTAATAACATTCAGGTAGTATTTGATAAATAACATTCTCTATTGCCGAACGATTTCGAGTTCGTAGAATTTGGTTTGGGTAGCAGAAATTTGTGAAAATCTATACAGAGATACAAATAAGTTGAAATATATACACTTGTAAGGATTTTGACGCAGGTGGACATAGAACGTATGGCTTAGTGGTCGGCGCGTTTTAGACGGTTTCCAATAGGCGCGGGTTCGAATCCCAATGCATTCATTTTTTTTTAAATTTTCTAAAAATATCTTTATTTTTAATAACAATATTAATAAAAAAATGATCACATCAGCATTTACTTTTTTCAATATTACGTATTTGGGTTATTGTAGATGGGCGAAAAGGATCTGGTGTATTTATAGAATAGCGTAAATATGGTAAACTAATGCTACTAAATAAACAGTCCCTTAATGATCTAAAACACCTTCTTCAGCTAAGCACTTACCAAAATAAAAAATATCTTTAATTTCCATTTGAATTCCACATTTTATTATTTCAGGTCCAAAAGGTTGTGGTAAGAGTCTGCTAGTTTCTCAACTATCTTCTCTCTTAGGCTACACTATAGAGCCTATAGTCTTATACCAAGATATGACGGCCAGAGATCTGGTCCAGCAGAGAACGACTTTAGAAAACGGAGACACTGCGTGGAAGAATTCTGCGTTAGTCGAAGCCGCTTTGAAAGGTCATTTGGCAGTATTGGATGGCTTACATCGTATTCATGCTAGTACTTTGGCTGTTCTGCATAGGTGAGAAAGTTTTTCTTGTTTCTTATTGTTTCACGATTGTAGGATGTTGAACAGTTTGAATCCTACTGCGTTTAAATTTTTATACGTTTTCTAAAAATGTGTAACTACAATAATTATTGCTTGTTCATCTAACATGATAAATAATATATATTTTAATAGGATATTTTAGTTGGAATTAATTAAGACTGACTTGACTGATTAACTTTATATTAGCTTTTATTACTACTTTAATTAAATAATTAACGTTAATATTATTTTTCATGTTTTATTTTATTATTTTTCGTTTATGTTATAATTTTTCATGATAGTCATTTTCAATTATTATGTTATTAATTTTCACTTCTTTTTTATACTCTTACATTTAATTTGATTTTGATTTTCCTTGTTTAAATTTTAAATAATGTTACCATGTATGTGTATATTTGTATGTTAAATGAACACATTTATGCATGTGGTACTCACCTTAAAAGGTAATGCATTTAGATATAAGATTAAAGAAATTTATAAAAAGTGTATAATCAAATGTAATTGCCACTGGTGAGTCCAATAAATAAATAAATAAATAAATAAATAAATAAATTACTTATTTATAAGCGCGGAGTTTGTTTCCAGTATTCAACATGCAATGTTCTGAATTTGGGCTGAAAGCTAATCACCGATGATAGTCTGTGCGGCAAATTGAATTAAGCTGTAAAAAAAGAAAGTACCTTCCTACCTTCACTAAGTTATCACTAAGTTCTTTAAAAACATTTTAAAAAGTGTTATTCCACACTCAGGAAAATTGATAGACATTTAGAAAACGCATGGTTCAGTGGTGAGAGCGCCTGGACGGTGTTTAAGAGGCGCGGGTTCGGATCCTGCTGCTTTCAAATTTTTATACGTATTCTAAATGTCTTTATCACTAAGTTATTTTTCTAGTTTGTTCGTGATTTGTGTGAATGTGAATAAGTGGAAAATCATATTTAGTCCATATTCATCCATGTTTATTGTAGGTACATAAGTGTCATAACTTGCAAAAGAATTTTCGTATAAGGTATCATAAATATTGTCAAAGTATAATATATTACTTGGGGCCTACACTTTTAGATAGCCTAGTTTGCTAGCTTTTGCGTGTTGTCAGTAGTTGTGAAGTATCGGCATTCTCGTTAGGCTTTAGATGTTAGTCTTTATGTAGTATCTTGTAGGTTTTTATGTAATTCTATTTTATTTATAGTTCACGCAAGTAATTTCTAGTATATATTTTGAAAGTGAATTTATGGAACATGGGACGAAAAGTGTAAATCTCATCACAGTTAAAAGTATTCTATAACGTTATTTTTTGGACTATTAGATATTTTCTGTTTCTCCTCACTAGTCCATCTGTCAAAAAGATCAAGCTATCTTGTACAAGATATAGTACGATATATTTTCGGGCATATTTTTTCTTAAGTCTCCACTCTGCAATGTGCATTTGCATGGCGGATCCATGGAGTATTAAAGGGTTACCTCTCTGTCGTACCTTTATAATTTGTTAAGCATTCTTCATTAACCTTTACACATATTGCCGTAAAAAATAGTTGTATGTTTATTTATTTAATTAGTTATATATTTATAAACTTAAAAATAGTTTATCGTTATCCCTATTGTCCAATATAGTGCTGTGAGATAGTTGATATTTAATTTAATAGATTTACGTAGATCGATTTAATGATTGATTAATTGGTTGAAGATGAAGTTGAAAAAAGCATAATGTTCAGCTTAGTTTCGTGTGTTATCACAATTAAAAATAAACATAATGTTATTATTTTCCGTAAAATATATATATATTTTTTTTCACTTCACAGGTTAGTTCATGACAGAGAGTTACAATTACACGACGGTACAAGACTTCTACGACATGATAGATACGATGAGTTGTTGTCTTCTGGGTTGACTAAAAACGAATTAGAACAGAGTGGAGTTAAAAGGATACATCCTGCTTTTAGGTAAGGAGGTGTTAAATTTACTTTACATTTTTAAAGTATGTCTGTAATCCTAGGTTTATTTTAATTAATTACTTATTCTTATATATGAGACTTAACTTATGACTTTAAAAGTGACGTTGAATTTTGCCATTTAGTGCCCAAAGTCTCAGTGTTGGAAGGAAAGTGGAGAATGGAGTGTCCTGACACTAGGTTCTCTTTGACTTGTTACGTAAGCGTGAAGGTTTTTTTAATTAATAAGATCGTAACACTTTTGCATTTTTGACACATTTTATATAAAATTATTTTTATAAATACATTCGCGTACTTTCTAGTATTCGAAAATAAATGCTTATAAAAAAGTCTTAAACTTACATCTTTTACAATTAACCTATATTTTTTACCAATAGAATAGTAGCATTAGCTGAACCGCCGGTAATAGGTAGTGGTCAGCAATGGCTGTCGCCCGAAATACTCAGCCTGTTCATATTCCACGAAATGAGGAACCTGAGTAAGGATGAAGAAATGTTTATTATTAAATCATTGGTAAGTAAGCACTTCTTGTCTTGTAAATATTTAACAAAAAAGTGTTCATTTTTAATGATGTATTTCCCTTTATTACTTTTTTTTAAAATGGCTGGTCCTTAGATGCTATTAAGCGAAATTATTTTCGGGACTAACTAGTAGATACTAGTATATAATTTAATATTCTTATATGATTTTAACCTGCGCCTCTTGGTAACTGACTAACCGCTTAGACATATGTTCTACTTTTATTTACTCTCCCCGTGGGGGGACGGGGTAAGAATACAATTCCCCTCCGCCGCTGGGTAGCGTCCCGTAAAAGGCGGGTAACCCAGTAGTTTGGTGGTAGGAGATTCGTTCTCCGACTGGCTCGCGACCACTATCATGTCAAAGACGAACCGCCAAATATCTTATGATGTGTTCCGGTTCGATGGCATGTAAGCCAGCTCTCCCTATTCCCACCATCCCCATCCTTCCTTCCTCCTTCTGTCCTACATTCCCAAGGCTGGCAACGCATCCATAACATAACTTTAATGTTGTGGATGTCTATGGGCGAAGGTAACCACTTAACACCAGGTGGGCCTTCAGCTCGTTTGCCTCCTTTATTCCATAAAAAAAAAAAAAAAAATGTTAGCATCTCTGTAAAGATTTTTAACAGGTGCAGTTTCAAATCCCGCTAAATTGATTTTTTTTATCTTTTCTCTAAATATTTTTAAATCTTAAGTGCGTAACAGTTTAATAACTTATAATATTGTTTATTTTTTTATTATTAAAACATTTAAATGATGTACTAATAAAATAATTACAATCTTACATTTCAGTATGGCGACATCTCAGATCCCTTGTATTCCATAATAGAATTAGCTGATCAATTAAGAAAATCACAGGACAGTACACTAAAAAACTTGTCTTCATCGTTATCAACCAGACAATTATTACGTATTTCGAGTCGAATGGCCAAATATCCAGCCGATTCCGCCTATGAGACGGTACAAAGAACGTTTTTAGCTAAATTTTTACCTAATTTGGCCAGACGAGCTTTAGAAAGCGCTAGCAATCAAATCGGAATCGAACAGCCATCAAGATACGAATTCTTTAGTAAGAAGTCAAAAAAAGTTGAGTGTTCCGTCCAAAATGGCGTTCTAAAAATTGGAAATACTAGCACAGATGTGTTTAAAACAGACGCTTTAACTAAAGTTCCAGATATCTTATTCTATGATGTACCACAGCATATTGCGCTATTAGAATGGCTGTTACAAGACTTTCTGCTTGGCAATCATTTACTATTAGTGGGCAATCAGGGCGTGGGCAAGAATAAAATAGCTGACAGATTACTTCAGCTACTAAATCGACCTAGAGAATATATCCAATTGCACAGAGATACAACAGTTCAATCGTTAACGGTGCAGCCTAATGTTAAAGATGGCATAGTGGTTTACGAAGATTCTCCATTAGTGAAAGCTGTTAAGAATGGCCACGTTTTAGTTGTGGATGAAGCAGACAAAGCACCTACCCATGTTACGTGTATTTTAAAGACGTTGGTAGAAAATGGTGAAATGATTTTGAGTGATGGGAGGCGCATAGTGCCTAAAGATATGATGGAGGAGTCTGGTGGGGATGTAGCCAGTTTTATACCGGTCCATGATGATTTTAGAATGATTGTGTTGGCTAACCGACCCGGATTTCCGTTTTTGGGCAATGATTTTTTTGCTTCTTTGGGTATGTGTAGACTTAGCAATTTTTTGCACAATTTACTTTATTTTTCGGCTACACATTTTTTAAATGATTGTTTTTATCTTTTTGTACAAATGATGAATGTCTTAATGTTCCTTCAATATTAAAAGTTGTAAATTGTACATATTCATTATTCATATTCATCTGAATAGGCAGATAAAACCTAGGGTTTTTTTTTTTTTTTTTTTTTTTTTTTATTATTCTATTTATCGCTCTACGGACATAAGGTCTGTACCTTTTTTTAACATTATTCTTGTTTTATGATTTACAATTTTTTTTTTTACGATTTTAGTACTTAAAACTAAGACTTAATACTCTAAGAGAGTCCAGTTACAAATTTAAGGTGCCTGTTCATTGTTCATTTTATATAATTTATGATATGAACATTAATTGTTACCTAACTTAATATATTATAATTGTATAACTTATTTTATTTTTTACATCTATTACATATATTTCTTACTACTACATACATGCATATTTTTTTTTTTTTATTTATTTAAGGATGGGGTGTGGATGGCATTAACGCTACAGTAGTGGATATGACCGCTTCGTTTCTGTCTTTTATTGCCATCTTCAAATTGTACTCCACAATACCTTTGGTCGTTGCCCTCGTTGCATTCCGTATTAGTCTCTTTATCGCGTCGTCCTCACCGCCGCAGTAGTAGAAACAGTTGCTGGTATGGCGCGTTATCGCAACGACTGCGTGTGAGACACTGTCGTGCAGCTTTATTTTCTTTGGTTTTGTATTCACTATTACAACTGTGCTGGTGGTCAGTCCCTGGGCCTCGTGAATCGTTAGTACCTTTGCACCCATTTCCAAGCCGTATCCCTGAGTGATCAAGGATTCCTTCTCCTCTTGAGTGAATGTGAGGTAGAGGGTATCCTTTAGGTCTCGTGGTATTGGTGTCACCTTAATATTTTCTATCCGAAGGGAGTGTACTGTCCTCTTAGATGAGTATATACCAACATATATTTCTCGAAGGGCATAAGCAACATCCATGGGGCTTCTATGGGTGCATATTAGATTCTGTGTGATATTGGCCACTTGATAGGGAGCACGGTAGAGCATATCGAAAAGATTCTCTCGGTCAATATAGGGAAGTTGATTTACATCTCCGATTAATAGAATTTCTTCTGCTTCGGTGATTCTAGCAGCCGTCACTATCGCTCCAAAGTGGTTCATCAGGGCCTCATCGACAACCAGGCGTTTGTACGTTTCTGATTGTCTCTTCCCATTAACCAACATTGATGCCATAGTGCGAATCCTACTTTTAACCAAACTCCCTATACGTACCGAAAGCTTCTCCCGAAGTTCATTTGCTGCTTCTGTTGTAGTAGTGATCACAATGTCTGTATCGGTATTAAAGTACTTTGTGATCCAGGTTGTTTTGCCACACCCGGGAACCCCGTTGATCCACTGTATCTTGGGCATATGCCATGCTACCGCTGATGTGGATTCAAGAGTGCTATCAAAACATTTTACTTTCTCAAGCATTCTATTTTCCAACATCACTTGCGTACATTTGGCTATAACCACGATAGGATCATCAGCGGGCGTGTTGAATTTAAGGTCGCCTGTTCGTCTGGTTTCCTCTTCATTCAACTCCACAAAACCAACTGTAGCATTGTAAGCCGCCATGTAATTACCTTTTATGATGCCTCTGATGGTTTGAGCTGTATGATTGTTGTATATGGCGGCTTCTGCCTCTTTTAGCCTTACATCCAGGATTGAATATCCTCCTTGGAAGGCTCGCATTATTTCCTCACAAGTCCTGAGCTTCACTTGTTTAGTAGCTTCCAAAACTGCGAGAAATTCGAGGTATGCATTTCTATAGTGGTCTTTGTGTCCCGAGATAGGTATTAGATTAGGCGAGTTTACCTGGTTCATTGCCGCTCTAGTGAGCCTGGATCGTACTTGAACAGGAGTATTCTTTGCAGGATTCCTTGCAAATTTTTCCACCGATGCGGCCTGCCTGTCTTCTGATGAAATTTTCCTTTTTTTTTGTAGCACACTTCCTATGGCTGATATTATCATGCTACACGCAGATTTAGTGGTGGAATGCTGCCGTACTGTGTTTGTGAGTTTAATTTGTTCCTCTGCCACCTTTCGTTGAAGTTGCTCTGAATTCCTTTCAGAGGCAGTGCGAGTAGCTTGTAGCTTTTCCGCTGGGATGCCAGAGATTTTGAGTTTAAGATAACTAAGATCTTCACCCCTGTCCTCATAAACTAATACCTCGTGTTGTTCTGAGGCTTTTATGCATCCCAATCGGTCTGCTACTTCTCCTCTATTATAATCGACCACCATAGCGTCTATACTTATAATTCGTACGCCATATCCCGCCGTTTTACCCATTGTCGTGAGTAACTCGCGAGCTTGCTCAAATGGCGTCCGTTTATCCCTGTCGAGCAGTATAATAGACTTGTTCTTTGATTGCAATACTCGGCAAGTGATATTTCCGACCGTTCTACAGGGCAGCGCTTCATATAGCTTACGTCGTACGGCCGTCCTGTTAGTGCTCCCGTTCAATAGGCTGGCAAGACCAGGCGAAACTGCGATAAATTTGTTATTCCTTGGTACGCAAAAGCTTACACCCAACCTTTCAGTGCTATCGTCCATGAACAGCGCCACCCCTTTGGTTCTCAACCCCGCCTCACCCATTTCGGCCTGTAACAACAACTCGATCATGGTGTCTGTGTTTCTGGCTTGTGAGCATTTATAAACCTAGGGTTGAAGCCCTCTGTTCTTTTTGCCCGAATTCGAGATATTGTGTTAACGTTACACTTTTTCTTCTCAGAACGAAAAAAGGAAAGTAATCTTAATTTCTTTTTTTTATAACTTCACGTTGTATCCCGCACACCGCAGGGTAGACAGAGGGAACCTAGTGTTAAGACACTCCTTTCCCCACTTTCCGCCGAATTCGGAGGCTTGCGTGTTAAGTGGCGGAACTTAACGCCGCGCCGCTTTACCTCGACACTAGAGCGAAGAAAATGGAAATATAATTTCCACACGATGGTTTCCATCTACTACTCACATATTAAAATAATAATTTTCAACACAAAAACAATTAAAAAATCTACTCATCTATCTATCCCAGGTGATCTCTTCTCCTGCCACGCAGTAGACAATCCGTCGATAGACTCCGAACTGGAACTCCTCCGTTCCTACGGACCGGATGTCTCTGAAGATATTATGAAGAAGTTAGTCCAAGCTTTTGCCCAATTAAGAGATATGGCAGATCAGGGCCAACTGACTTATCCGTATTCTACGAGAGAACTTGTCAATATTGTTAAGCATTTGCAGGTAAATTTTATCGATTTGTATGTAAAATGTTGTTATATTGACATATACATAGTTTTTACCTATTTTTTTCTATTTAGAAATCAAGGGTGTTGGGACAGGGTGATTGTTAATGGTGGTTGTGGGATCGATTCCCACTCGGTGGAATTATTTATTTATTTTTTTAATTTTTTTGGCTTCACGCTGTATCCCGCACACAGCAGGGTAGGCAGAGGGAACCTAGTGTTAAGACACTCGGTTCCCCAGTTTCCGCCGAATTCGGAGGCTTTGCGTGTTAAGTGGCGGAACTTGACGCCGCGCTTTACGTCGGCACCAGATCGAAGAAAAAGGAAATATTAAATATTTCCACTCCTCGAGTGGGAATCGTACCCACAACCAGTCATTTACAATCACAAGCTTGTGCCACTGCGCCATGACTGGCATGAATGACATGGACTAGGATGATATTGACATGATTAAATTTATGTAGATTTATATGGAAACTGGATTACTCATCAAGTAATTAAGAAGAGTAACATAAATATTAAACCTTTAGCTTTATGTTTATTCCCTCATAGTAAGTTAATTAAATAGAGAATTTAAAATTGAAATACTGTTTTTTTCCACTTCTTGCTCGAATTTGAGATATTGAATTGATACACGTATTGAGTAAAGGAACTTAATGGGCCTTTTTTATTAGAATGGTGAAATGAAAATAATTTATATATAATTATTAGCCCCGAGTGCTAATCGAACCAATAACCCATCGTGTTTGCAGTCATACGCTATTCCACTGCGCCACTATGGCTTCTTGGCTTGTTTGTCTTAGTTAACTTTAAACAGCGTTCAAATTAATATAAAAAAATAATATTCTTGTACATTCTCTTATATAGTATTCTAGTATATACTACTAGCGACCCTTAAGTTGTTGAAATATATTTATGTATGAACCAATTTAATTAAACAAAATAAAATCTAAACGAAAATATACCGCAATATAATAGTTAAAACTGTATTTAAATCGGTTAAGCTGTTTCTGAGATTAGAGTGAATAAATGCACAGACGAACTGATGAACAATAAAATAATTAAAATCGTTGTTTTGGCTTCTAGTATATTAAAAAATGCCCCCAATAATATTTTTCTTATATGTCTTCGATGTACTAACAGCGATCATTATTTTATTATATGTATAGAATACTGGCGCCAGTCGTGGCGCAGTGGCACAGACGTGTGACTGTTGTAGTTTCGATTCCCACTCGAGGAGTGGAAATATTTGTTATTTCCATTTTCTTCGGTCTGGTATCGAGGCAAAGCTAAGTTCCGCCACTTACCACGTAATGCCTTCGAATTCGGCGGAAAATGGGGAACGGAAGGTCTTCACCCTCTACCTACCCTGCTGTATGCAGGATACAGCGTGAAGCTATAAAAAAATACATAAGGAATCTATAACTCATAAGTCTAATCTAAGGTTGTAGTCTAAATAAATGTCCATATTTTCCCTTTTTCTAGAAATATCCAGAAGAAGACTTGGCTACTGCAATAGGTAACGTGTTTGATTTCGATCGCTACAGCAAAGACATGGCTGATACCTTACTAGAAGTTCTTCATTCTAGTGGTTTACCCACTGAGGGGGTGTTGGAGGGGAGATCTAAGGAGGCGTTGAAGAAATTACAAATGACAATAGAAAGGACTAGTGGGTGAGTAATAAACGAATATATGTGCGTATTTACATATGTAACCTACCTAAAAATCTATTTAGAAAATCAAAAGGAATAAAAAACTAAACTTATAATTAGACACACTCTAAATTGTGGTGGAAACGATATGAATATGAATGGTTGTTTTACTTAGATATTGATAGTTAAATCAATCTATTATTAATAATGTGGCCAGTCGTGGCCCACTGATTGTGGGTTCGATTCCCACTCGAGGAGTGGAAATATTTAATATTCCCATTTTCTTCGCTCTGGTGTCGAGGTAAAGCGTGGCGTTAAGTTCCGCCACTTAACACGCAATGCCTCTGAATTCGGCGGAAAGTAGGGAACTGAGTGTCTTAACAGCTTCTTTGGCGTTGCGTAGAGACGTGTCCTCGTTATGCGTTCTCTATCGCATGTATCACGGGGAGTGTTCTGGAGAACTGTTTGACCTGATACCTGCCGCTGAATTCTCCAACCGCACAGTACGTGCCAGGTTGAAATATCATCCTCACCACCTGGATACCTGGCACTCCAGTACTGTGCGGTTTCGTCGTCATTTCCTTCCACACGCCACACAACTGTGGAATGGCTTACCAGCGGCGGTGTTTCCAGGTCGATACGACATGGGTACCTTCAAAAGGCGCGCTTACCTCCACCTCAAAGGCCGGCAACGTCCCTGTAGCTCCTCTGGTGTTGCACGGGGCCGTGGGCGACGGTGTTCACCTATCATCAAGTGACCCGAACGCTCGTTTGCCTTGTCCTTTTTTATAAAAAAAAAAAAAAAAAAAATACACTAGGCTTCCTCTGCCTACCCTGCTGTGTGCGGGATACAGCGTGAAGCTAAACAAACAAACAACAAACATTAATAATAAAAAAAAAATATTGAATTCTTATATTTAACAGGTATAATCTAGGAATAAAATTGTTAATAAACGAACCCACAAAATTACTATATATTGATACTTACGTTTATTGAGTACACAATATAATATTATTATTAAAAATCAATTCCAGCAAGGACGTATCATCTCCAAAACACGGTAAAGAGGATCCTGACAACCAGCCCCACGTGGGGGGCAACACGTGGGCGGGGGGCAGCGGGGGGCGCGACACTGCAGGGCTGGGGGGGAAGGGAGGGCCGTATAGGTTGGACAAGGGGCATGATGTGCATCAGGTTGGTATAGGAAATATGAAATATGTGTGCCCGAGAGTACTCACTCGTTGAAATAAATAAAAAAAATACAAACGGGTTAAAACTAGGGGTAAATGACCTTTTCCTTGCTTAACACTTGGCAGGCTGGATATAATTATTAACCGGGCCCTTGGTTTTCAGAGTGTAGGTACAAAATACATGTTATTAGTATAAGTACGCTATTACAGTGGACGACGTAAGTAAGTATACAAAAAAATGTTCTTTACTGGCGAAGCAAAAAACTTATAATTAATACAAAGCAAATTTGCAAAATATATAATGTTTTTATATATATTTAGTAAATTATAGATTTTTTTTATTTATAAATTATTTATTTTTAGCTATCAGATGCAGAAAAAGACGACATTCCAGAACACGTAAAGCAAGCGGCGCGGGAAATGAACAGAAAAGCCTTTGAAGAGAGGCTGAAGGAAATCAACATGAGCGAATATGACGCTAAGTTGTATGAACAGTTCTTAAGGGCTGTGCAACCACAAGTATGTTCAAAATTTTATTTAGCTTTACAGCTTTTCATGAAAAGCAGGGTAGACACAGAGAACCTAGTGACAATACTTTCCGTTCTCCAATGTTAGGTAAAAATCGAGGTAATGCATGTTGTGTGTGAGTTGCGGAACTCAACGCCATGCCATGTCTTAGGTGCCAAAACGATGAAATGAAAATTATTTAAATATCACTCCAACAAGTGGAACCCATAACATGGAATGGATGGTTGGAATCTTGTATCTGTCTGCTTTAATATATTCACGCAGGAAAATATTGAAACTGAAAAAGGTCTGACGAAAAATATTTACTTACTAAGTTAGATTTTTATTTCCACGAATTTGACAAGCTTCTCTACTTAAAGAATATATTATAAAAAAATAAAAAGTCGAAATAACACGTGTTAAACATAAACAATTAAAAATAAATAATATTAAATGTCCATAAATGATACTTAACAACAAATTTAATTGATTTAAAAAAATACAATATTCGTTTTCACAGATAGGCGCTCTCCGAGGAGTGCTGGCGGAGTTACAAGCCAAGAAGAAGGAGAGGAACTGGAGCAGACACCAGACCAGCGGCGAACTGGACGACGGGAAAATAATTGAAGGTAACAATATTTACACACAATATAATCGATCCCAATTCAAAAACTGCTACATTAAATTGATCTAGCAATTATTTTTTTGAGTAAATCAATCTTTTCAGTAAAGGTTTGACCAGGTTGAATTAAGATTATGTTATCTACAGACTGCTACTACCAATGCTTCCATTTCTGTAAACGCTACCACTTACGCCTCTGTTACCACTTACGCCTCTGTTACCACTTACGCCTCGTTACCACTAACGCCTCTGTTACCATTTCCGCCTCCACCCACACCTCCGCTACCGCTTTCGCCTATTCTTTTTAACTTTATAGATAACAGTTTCATATAAAAAAATATTCAATTTTCAGGTTTAACAGGAGAAAGATCGATATATAGGCGGAGAACAGAACAAGATCCGCCTCCGGGCTCGCCTCCTGACAAGCCGAAGAGGTTGCGTTTAGTATTGGACGTGTCTGGCAGTATGTATAGGTGGGTTGTTCATTTGAAATATTTTATTTGATGTTTGGATGTTTTAGAAAGAAAGGGAAAAGGGAGAGGGAATGAAAGAGATATAATTAAATATGAATGTTAAAAACAGAAATAAATCTCTTTTTTCGCAGCTATTGAACGGCTTCCCAAAGGGCATGGGTTTAGACAACTTAATCTCAGTTTTTTATTTTTTCTGTATTGATTCTCTTCTTTTCCCTCGAATTCGAGACGTGTGGAACTCAACGCTGCACTATCAAAATTTAAAAAACAATGTTACCACACATACATATAAATCAATTCCAGGTTCAATTCCTACGACGGTCGTCTAGAACGTTCTATGGAAGCAGTGGTTCTCATTGCGGAAGCCCTTCGAGGGTACGAGGCCCGCATTCGCTACGACATGTACGCGCATTCCGGAGAGGAACACGCGCTGGAGCTGGTGAGGGTGGACAGACCTCCCGCTGATGAGAAACAGAGGCTGCAGGTTGGTGGAGTGTGTTGGTTTGTTTGTGTGTGCGTATGCGTGTGCGTGTGCGTGTGTGTGTGCGTGCGTGTGTGATTTTGAACGATCATACTAATTCAAAACGTTTACAAAGTGTTCAAGTACTAATGAAAGTACCTTATTAAAAAAAATAAAATAAATTTACACTATAAAAAACTTAGTTGTATGACTGTTTTGTATCATTACGATATGTAGGCACGTTCTGAGGAGGAACATGCTTTAGAGCTGGTAAAGGTGATAGACCCTACGCCGATGAGAAGCAGTGGTTCTGCAGGTTGGTGGGATGGTCTGGTCGTTTGTGCGTGCGTGCGTGTGTGTATGTGTGTGTGTCTGTTTGTTCGTATGTGAGTTTGTTTGCATGTGATGTTTTGCTTGTTTGTATTACAAAGTCACATTTTGTGCCTCAGCGCCATGACTGGCCTCAAAGATCGTCTTATAGCTATTTTCATTCCTCCGCACTATTCAACAAAACGTGGAAATCCGGCACTCAACACAAAGAGTCTGAAATACGAGCAGAAAGTAGAGAGCTGAGATCGTAGTGTTTAGACTACGTCTTCTCTGACTTTTAACCTTATTGTTAACTTTCAACAGATAATACGCACAATGCACGCGCACGCGCAGTTCTGCTGGTCCGGAGACAACACGCTGGCGGCCGCCAAGCACGCTATATCCACTCTAGCTAATGAAGACGCGGATGAAGCGATTGTTCTTATACTGTCTGATGCTAATTTACGAAGGTGAGTGTGGGTTTCGGGTTTCGGGAGGGTAGTTGGTAAAGTTTTAATGTTTTAAAAGTGTGGATGTGTAACACATTTATAGAAAACTAGTTGTTACCCGCGACTTCGTCCGCGTGAACCAAGAAACATCTTCATTGAGTTCCGATCAGCAGCTCTACCCAAAGTGAAAATAGTTAGAGTCAGATAGATCTCCCAATTGCGTTATACGAAAAAACCGCATCTGTGCCTTTCAAATTTGAGGGTTGCCCTCGATTTCTCCAGGATTCCATCATCAGATTCTGATCTCCTTACCATGGGACCAATTGTGAAATATACCCTCTCGAACAAAAAAAGAATTTTGAAAATCGGTCCACCCATCTACGAGTAATCGAGGAACACAAGAACCTCCTTTTTTATGTCGGTTAAAAATCCCTATAAATTTTAACTTATTATGTTATTCTGATGTCAAACCTACATTACTGCAAAGTTTCATGAAAATCCGTTCAGTAGTTTTTGCGTGAAAGAGTAACAAACTCACATACATCCGTACAAACTTTCGCATTTATAATATATATAAGATATAAGATAAGACTAGCAGCCCGCTCGCTGCTATGCCGTGTGAACTATTGCTGTTTCGTTATAATGCAACCCACGGGTGTGGATTTTTGAAAAATAAAAGTGTCTATGTTTAACCTTGGATTATCAACTGTACTTATGCCAAAATTCATAACAATCAATCAAGCGGTTTAAATTTTCCATATAAAGTTTCATCCCCTATTTTTCAACCTTTTTGAGGTTGATTTTTGAAAAAAAATAAGTAGCCTTTTTTGACCCTGGATTTGTTACTACTCTCATTCTAAATTTTATCCAAATCAGCCTTATAGCTCTCACGACTAATCAGCCGTGAGAGCGTAACAGACAAACAGACTTTCACATTTACAATATATAAGTATAGATGTATATAAATTGCTCTGTTAAGCAGCGGGATTGGAACCCGCACGATCGCCTTTTTAATGTGAATTTTAAGCCACTTAAAAAAGGTATTGTTTATTTATATATTTCTCATAATATAGTAACCTATTTGATTTTTTTTATAGCGAATTCGGGTTGTTATACCATCTTTATATTTAAAAAATAAACCTATGTTTTTCAATTTATTTATTATTTTTTAAACTTATAAACGCTTGTATTTTTTATATTCCATTCCCCACTATGATAAGACAAAAGAAGGCGTTTAATTCCGCCATTCAACATATATAATAACGAAAAGTAGAGAACGGAGTGTCTTAACACTTTGTTCTCTCTGTCTAATACTATGTGAGACAAAGAATAAACCTGTATACATATTTATAAATAAAATATTAATATTTCTTTTAGATACGGTATTCCACCAGAGCAATTGGGAACTATTCTAACATCAGACCCAAGAGTTCAAGCCCATGCTATATTTATAGGCAGTTTAGGAGATGAAGCTAATATGTAAGTATATATGTTTGTATGTATGTATATGGCCAGTCGTGGCCCAGTGGCACAAGCGTGTGACTGTAAACGACTGGTTGTGGGTTCGATTCCCACTCGAGGAGTGGAAATATTTAATATTTCCATTTTCTTCGCTCTGGTGTCGAGGTAAAGCGCGGCGTTAAGTTCCGCCACTTAACACGCAATGCCTCCGAATTCGGCGCAAAGTGGGTTTTCGGTTAAAGTGTCTTAACACTAGGTTCCCTCCGCCTACCCTGCTGTGTGCGGGATATAGCGTGAAGCTATATGTTTGTATGTATGTATATGATAATAGGACCTGTCCCTCTAGAAGTAACTTGGAGAAAATAAAAAAAAAATGTTTTCAAATGCTATAAATATAATTTATATAGGAAAAGATCAAAGAAATTATCTGCTTTCGTCCCTAAGTCGTGTCTTCTTAGTGCTTACTTTACATAATTAGTTTAAAAATTATATTTGATATATTTTAAAAGTAGTTATCGTGGCTCAGTGGGACATCAACTGTATGTAAACGCAATTAGTTGTGGGTTCGATCTCCACTGGATGAAGGATTATATTTAAATAGGGAGAAGAACCCCGTGACCTGCAATACAGGGAATCCTAGTTCAGGCGTCAGTCTCCATTCTAATTGATTTTTAGATTATTTTGTTAGCTTGTAAGTTATACATTGTAATTATAGTATTTAAAATGTTTCTATGTGTGTGTGAGTAAATAAATAAATAAATAATTATCTGTTTTTTTAGGAATAGTACTTTTATAGTGTTCTCTCGTACATTTCAATTGGAAAGCTGAGAACATAGTGATTGAGTCAGCATACTGTGATTGTAGTTCCAATCTCCACATGGGAAATTTTATTAAATTAATATTTTGTTATTGAAATGAAACTATTCTTAAACCGGATTAATCGCGTATTTTTTATTTTTTATATGGAATAAAGGAGGCAAACGGCCCATCTGGTGTTAAGTGGTACCTTCGCCCATAGACATCCACAACATTAGAGTTGTGGATGCGTTGCTAGCCTCGGGGATGTAGGACAGAAGGAGGGAGAAAGGATGGGAATGGTGGGAATAGGGAAAGCTGGCTTACATGCCATCGAACCGGAACACATCATCAGATATTTGGCGGTTCGTTTTTGACATGATAGTGGTCGGGAGCCAGTCGGAGAACGAATCTCCTACCACCAAACTACTGGGTTACCCGCCTTTTACGGGACGCTACCCAGCGGCGGGGGAATTGTATTTTTAACCCGTCCCCCAACGGGATAGATATATTACACGGGATAGATATAGACACGGGATAGTATATTTTTGGTATTCGAAAATACATTTTTAGAAACCCGACGTCGGGAATCGAACTCACGACCAGTCGTTTACAGTCACACGCTTGTGCCACTGGGCCACGACTGGCCACATTTAATTTTTATACGATTCATACTTTCTATATAAATCCAATTTTAATTTTGTTATTTTTTCTTTTTCCAGGCTTCTCCGTAAGTTACCAGTGGGTCACGCGCACGTATGCATGGATGTTGCGTCTCTACCTCAAATCATGCAGCAGATATTTGCATCTTCACTTCTACAGAATTCCTAAAATAATATATAATTTTAAATATGTATATTATAATATATAATTTTAAATTTATACTACATGTAGCTGGATAGAACGTAATAGTAAGGCCTTGAGTAAAATGGTTATTGATTAATATCCTCTTAAATCATTTTTTGCAAATTAATTGAGTCTACTACTTTTCGCGCGCATTTGCGCTATAGTGCGCGCATTTTATGTTGAAAGGTCGAAACTTAGCTACAATAGGCGTCACAAAACCGACTTTTAAGTAGGGATTGGTGGTAAGAGGGGGATAGCGAGGAGAGACCCGCGAGAGACAAATACTAGTGACTCCAACACGCGGAGTATTGTGTCTCAGTCACTCCGCACTTATCTACTCTTATTGGCTGGTTGACTGTACCGGTTGGGATAAAATGCGCATACTATAATCAATTTTAAAGTAAACTATAGTATGAGAATCAGAAAAATCGCTTTTATATAAAACAATATCTTGAAAATGATTTTTATGTAGTCTTCGTACTCTGTCAAAAGTATCGTAGAGAAAAGAGTGGCAGACAGATCCCAATGAAGTTACCGATAAACATTTCAGAGTAATTAATAATTATTATGCTCTTGGGAGCTCGTATAGTACGGCGTAGCGGCACGGGTTCGAATCCCGCTGAAATTTTTATAGGTTCTCTAGAAATGTTTTAAATATTCCAATTTTTCTGTTTTATTAGTTTTGTAGGTATATTGACATCTTTTTCTCTTCTATGTTATATGTGACATATAGAAGTAATTGAGATTTTATAATATTTATTCGACAGTACATAGATTTTGAAAATCTAATTCAAATTTTACACATATGTGTATTATACGTGAAATTATAAAATAACATTATTATTATTATAATTTTTATTTGTAGCAACAGTGGTGTTGTAGGAGACCGTCTGGCTGTAAAAGCAGAGGTTATGGATACTATTCCATTTTTACCCCTTTAAATTGTTTTCATTTATTTGATCTGGTAGACCAAGCACAGCGTTACGTTCCGCCACTTAACACGTATTGTATCGATTTTTGACAGAAAATGGAGGACAGAGTGTCTTAACACTAGGTTCTCTCTGACACCAGGGCATGCTAGGGTAAAAGGGGAAGATGGTTTTTGTTATATATTTTTTACTAGTAATATAAATTTAACGGGTATGTTATTCCAAAAAGTAATCTTATTAATACAAGTTTTATTGTTGGGTAAAACTTGTATTATTGTGGAGAGACGATGCACAGCATCTGTGAGAGAGCGTTGTATACTTCCCGTTCCGTTTCCAATGATATTTGACTTCCGGTTGTCTTTTTCGACCAATCAGCGCTCTGCCTTAAGTCACGTGTGGTACCAGGTGGTGGGGCGCCTGTTGCAAAAGGCGCCAATACGCTTCTTACCTCATAGAAGTCTCTCACCAGGAGGACTTAAAATGATGCTGTGCATCGTCTCTCCACAATAATACAAGTTTTATTGTTGGGTAAAACTTGTACTATTATTTGGGATGTGACGATGCACAGCATCTGTGAGAGACGTGTTTATAACTCCTGGTGACCACCAACGACGCTATGTGATATGAATTATTATACTGAAAAGTATAAGAATAACAAAATATACATAATAAGTAACATTGATTAATTACACCACACAAATACAAGAAAACCCATAAAAACAATGAATTCATTCAAGTCATTCTTAAATTGATTATATTTCACTGCCTCTAAGTTATTTGCAATATTCGCTTTCCATTGGCTTACTTAATAATAATATAATCTTTCGAAAATATTTGAAATCTATCTATAATATATATTACCTCCATTTTTAAGTTTATGTTAAATTATATATATTTATGGGAAAGTGCTCATACTAATTAACCTACGGCTAAGTTGGAATTTCACGGAGATGCTGAAATGTCCCTTAATAAAGTTTTATTCAAATACCGATAATTATTTGCGAGTCACTTTACCTAGACTCCCCCCAAATGATAAAAATAAAGAATAATTAAACTCTGTTGTATGTATCTGATTGACTTATTAAACCACTATCCCTAGGCAATATTATACTACAATATAATAACAACTAGACACATCGTCACTTAGATGACCAAAGAGCTTAGAATTTCAATTTGGAACCAAATACTCGATATATAATATCACAATTACCAATGTGATAAAGTGAGATCGTGAACCATATGATACCGGACGCCAATAATTCTAATGGACAGCACACCTGCGAAAGATTTTGTTTAAATTATCATTATTACATACAAAGGATACATCTAGCATCTCTGCAACCAAGCCAGCAGTCTCAGTCGAGTCATCTGGGTTCCGCAGTTTTGCGACTTAACGCCCTAAAAAGAGATAACTAGAAAATTTACACTTTTATTGCTCTTAAACTTTGACATTTATACAAAAATATTGTTTGTCAAAAACTAGTCTCTCTATATAAAGAGACGCCTAAACACCTTAATACACCGGTACCACTAGAACAATTGCATTAAAATTATTCATTTTGTAAAATTTTAACCACTGCTACCAAAATGGTCATAAGTTTTAACACCTGATTCTCTCCCCCCCCGTCTCCCTCCTAAACGTAATTTCTCTGCGTCTGAACATATTTTATATTATTATTATTTTGTATTGTCACCCCAGCTACTTACTTCCAGACGTAATTCCCTATATTGAAGGAGCGACGGATGAATCGGACGGAAGATCAATGCTCTGAACTACGAACAACAATATTTATCATCGATGATCTTTATTGGTCTGCTCGTGGGCCGTTGTTGTAGGTAGGGCTACTAATGAGCTCTCCACCACATTAGAGATGCCACTAAGTGTGTTCCCGAGTCGCGTTTAGATGGTATAAAAACTCGTGACATCAGGCTTGAAAGTGGAAGTACCCACGCCAGTCGATATCACTCTGGAAGAGCGAAAACACTTCAGAGTTCTACTAATGGATCTCGATAATCATCGTAACATACCTTTCCACAACTGTTGATTCCTCCGATTGCCAAAAAGTAAGGCGTCCCATATTAGTTTACTTTCGAAATACATTTAACTTCTGTGGTATATATTTTGCTGTCATGACTATGTATCGTCATGACTATTCTTTGTCTCACACAAGTGATATGTCATGCGAAAGATCGATCATTTTCTTCCTTTCATATATCGTGCATACATTTGATTTCATTGGATGATGAAATTACAAACACGAGTTGCAGATTGAAAATTTTTGACAGCTGCTATTATTGCAAACATAACCTTTTAGTTGGAATACATACCTATTTATCTGGGTTCTGTTCTCAACTGTTTCATATCATTTGTTTGTTTAATTGTGCCCCGCAACCAACATTGTATGTCCGTTTATAGGGTGTTCCGGGCCGATGATCTGCTTAGCATTGTAATCCACCAAACTAAATCTTTTCCTTCAGATATCTCCACTTTGGAAATCTACTGGCTTCACAGGTGATTAACACATCTGTTGATTTGGAAGTAATTAGACTGACACCTTATGACGTGACGTCCTTGTGAACAAACGAAGGAGTCAAGTTCAACGTGCCAAGCAATATATGTAGGTAATCATTTGTACAATGGTATACGATACCTTTCTATTCCAGACTCTGTTCTGATAGCTCTATGTACATGTGTGCAATACATATTACAAGAAAAACATCAAGATAACCTACTCATTACTCAAATGCCCTTGGACCGAAGATGTGAAAATTGTAAAACTGTGTTATAAAAATTGTAAGCACAGAAAACCGTCCTTAAATGCACAAGACAGACTCAAGGACAGGCATATCATTTTCACGACCGTTTTACCGTAAACCAGCCTCAAGATATTTTCAGTGACTTTTCCTGGCGCTTACGTGACAGTACGCCGATTAGAAGTTCATTATTGTTATTATGCAATTCTCTTTTTGCAACTGTTGAGGAACTTGAAAATAAGAGCTTAGTCTGAAAGATATCCTGAAGCTCTAAATTGATTCAAATGCTTAGATTGAATATCAGTTAGTAGTAGTAGCAATGGTACTACTATTTAGTCAGCAATATTATCGAAAAAAACACTTCAATCTATCTCTATTGCATTTAAAATATCCAAAACGCCTTATTTATAAAGTTCCTCTATCCGAACAGACATATTCAATGACAATGCAGTCTCGAACTGCTTTAAAATTCTTCTTGATGGAAGAATTGGAGGTAAATGGCAGATGCATTCCCATGTAATTAAACTGAGAAGGGCCTACGGAGCCCAGACCATCTGCCACTGCCTCCGATACGCTCGGAGACAGCCCCCATAGAATTTGATGATTTATTAGTTTATTTATTACGTTGGCTCTTTACTATCGAATTTTGAGGTGCCTCAATCTCAAAACATTGGATCAACCACTTGTGGTTTGGAGGTAAATGGCAGATGCATTCTCATGTAATTAAACTGAGAAGGGCCTTCGGAGCCCAGACCATCTGCCACTGCCTCCGATACGCTCGGAGGCAGCCCCCGTAGATCCAGAGATATCAATGTCTGATTTGCAAGACGTTTGTCATGATTGTTTGAATAGATCTGCGATACATCGACTTATCGGAGAGTTGCCAAAGGGAGTAATTTTGCCTGTCACCGAAAAGGACATGATTTTTCGTGTCATCCTTGTGTCCTTGCGCAGGGGCCATGCCAATCTTATCTGTATCGTTCCAATTTTAGTGTATGTACTGATAAAGCACATACTAGTGGTTGATGAAAGGGCTGGTACAGTTATCCCTGTACATTGGACAAAAAGGACCTGCCAGATGCCTTCAGATTATCGAAAGTCTGACTTCTGTTTATCTGCAAAGTCAAACCTACTTGTCCTAATCCACCTGTGCTCTAAAACTCACATTTACTTTGTCAAACTTACAAGTTGAATCCGGAGGAAACTTACGCAGACCCTCACATAGATTCTAGTTTGCTAACTTGTCTAGGATACGCTCCTGACAATTTTCAAAGTATTTTCCTCGCTTTCCAAAGCCTATGACAATAATGAATTTCAAGACGAGGGTAAAATGATCCCGATATCTCATCATAGTTACATATTTGAGGGAGATAACGTAAAACATGCGAAACAGTTAATGAATCGTTGCAAACTTTAATTTAATATACAAATAAACTTGTTTTTGTGGCATCAGTGTACTTCATAAAACAGCTAAGGGTTTTTCCCGAACACAAAACAAGATCCCGCTCGTGACAAATTGCCTAAGCTAGTCTTTAACTGCAAGCTCAATAAAGTTGAGAGCTACGGTGTAATATTTTTTCTTCTTTAAAACATGCATATAACGCACACACTTAACAACGTTACGTCACGTCACGTAAAGAAACCATTGTAAATTTTAAAGATATTTTAAAATCAAATATGTGGTTTAGCTTCAGGTAACTTAGGATATTTGTGTTAACCCCAGTTAGCTTTAAACGACAATTAAGTACATCGTCAGTATCGGTGAAGGTTCTTATGTTATAATACGAGTTGTCACAGTTATGGTACACATAATATTTTGTATTAAAATATTACTCAACATATAGATCTGATCCAGCAAGACTTTTTTTTTTTTTAAAAATCTTAAAAGGACTTACCCGTTTTTCTTCTTTTACCTCTGGTTCCGATGACGCAGAGATCGAAGGACTCGAGCACACCGATGTAGAACGGCGTTAGCACTGTGACAGACCTTGCCAAGCCTACCTCCGTATCACCGAGACGACACTGCGGCACTGATTATCACCACTTATATTTCACTATACTTTTATTTTTAACACTTTAATTTCACTTAAAAAATTCACTTTCTTTTAAAAGAAACAATGTTACTCGGATGGGAAATAACGACGCTATGAGGTAAGAAGCGTATTGGCGCCTTTTGCAACAGGCGCCCCACCACCTGGTACCACACGTGACTTAAGGCAGAGCGCTGATTGGTCGAAAAAGACAACCGGAAGTCAAATATCATTGGAAACGGAACGGGAAGTATACAACGCTCTCTCACAGATGCTGTGCATCGTCACATCCCAAATAATAAAATATTATCATACTTTAAAAAATATAATAAAAATAAATAGCCTTATGTTTCTAAAAATAAATTAACTTTGTTTAACAGTGTATATTCATTTATATATTTTTAATATTGACTAAAAGTAAGTTACAACTATCATAAGAAAATATTATTTTAAGCCTTCCATTTTAATCAATCTATATTTAAATTTTTAATTTTTATACCAAAAAATAATAATAAATTATGTACATGAAATTAAAAAAGTGTGATAAATTTATCTATCATTTGCTTATTTAAAAAATATACTGTATAAAAATATATTTTTCTAAGTGTGGAATAACACTTTAAAAAAATCTTTAAAAAGTATTTAATAAATAGAAGAAACGATATGATCGAGCTGGTAGTATAACGTATGGGTCAGCGGTGAGAGCGCCTGGACGGTATTCAGGAGGCGCGGGTTCGACACCCGCTGCGTTTGAATTTTTATACGATTTCTAAATGTCTCTTTCAATATACGAGTATTGTTCTTTTTGTCAATAAAAAATACACATACATATCGCACTAATAATACAATAGTGTTGTCAAAATATAGTAAATTTGACATAAAATGATACTCAAACGTAAATTGTGGCCAGTCGTGGCCCAGTGGCACAAGCGTGTGACTGTAAACGACTGGTTGTGGGTTCGATTCCCACTCGAGGAGTGGAAATTATATTTCCATTTTCTTCGCTCTGGTGTCGAGGTAAAGCGCGGCGTTAAGTTCCGCCACTTAACACGCAAGCCTCCGAATTCGGCGGTGCGTGGGGAACGGAGTGTCTTAACACTAGGTTCCCTCTGCCTACCCTGCTGTGTGCGGGATACAGCGTGAAGCTTGAAGATAGAATTGTGTCAAATTCGCCATATTTTCAGTTACAACACTATTCTATTAATATATGTAAATACAAAATGTCTGGTTACTTAAGAGGGTGGTGGGTTCAAATCCGTAAATATGAATGAGTAATATTGTATATTCCGACAAGGTACTATGTTTTTTTTATAATTTAATTTATATCACTACGGACATACGGTCTATCTATGTAACCTTTTTTAAAATAATCTTTTTTTATGTATATAAATTCTTTTTTTTCCACAATATCAGGGCTTAAAACTAAGTAAGCTTTAACTAAGTTTATAAAGTATATATTTAGTTCTACATTATAATAGATAAGGATTCTGCTGACATAGGAACTATAACCCAGTAATATTTTTACTATTTATTTATTTAAAGAACAAAAATGTTAGGGATATGTGAAATAATAAAAAATATATATTTGACGTTATACTTGATATATACATAAGTGTAATTAAATAAATCCATACTTATATTATAAATGTGAAAGTCTGTGTGTATGTCTGTCACGCTTTCACGGCTAATCTACCGGGCCGATTTGGATGAAATTTAGAATGAAAGTAGTAAAAGTGACTGAGTCTAACATAGGCTACTTATTTTTTCAAAAATCAACCTCTAAAGGGTTGAAACAGGGGATGAAAGTTTATATGAAAAATCTAAACTGCTTGACCATTTGTAATGAATTTTGGCATAAATATAGTTGATAATCTAAGCTTAAACATAGGCTACTTTATTTTTTAAAAATGCGCCCCCGAGAATTGCAATATAACGAAATAGTTCACGCGGCGAAGCCGCGAGCGGGTCGCTAGTTGGCTATATATAATAATTATGTGTAAAAGTATGTGTAATTTAATTTTTATGTACAACTTTTATATATCGTAAGGCTGTGCCTTTGAAATTGTATTTTTATATACAAAATTGTAGAAACTAGTGAAATATATTTTATATAATACATTAATTTGTTTGTTTCATTATAACCATTTTGATTTTGAAGAAAATATACTATCAAAGAAATTACCTATACGAACCTATAGGAAACAAACATTACTTAGATTTTAAATTTCAAGTAAGCTTTGTGTATAATATGCGATGCCTTACCAACATGCATGTCACTGTATAGGTAGGTGTATAATAAACAATAGTGTAAGTAACATTTATTTTATTATTTTTATGTATTTTTTATATTATATTTTTGGGGATAGTCGAGGCGCAGTGGGATAAAGTATGACTGTAAAGCGACTGGTTGTAGGTTCGATTCCCATTCGAGGAGTGGAATACTTATTATTTCCATTTTCTTCGCTCTGGTGTCGAGGCAAAGCGCAGCGTTAAGTTCCGCCAATTAGCAATACCTCCGAATTCGGCGGAAAGTAAGGAACGGAGTGTCTTAACACTAGGTTCCCTCTGCCTACCCCCTCTGTGAGGAATACAGTGTGGAGCTAAAAAACTCTTTATATTATTATTGCAAGTTTTTTACAGTTCCACACTCTTTCTTGTGAAGCAAGGTAACCAAGGAGAATCTAGTCTATTCTAGATATTGTGTGTCAGTGGTGGATCTCAACGCCGTGCTTTGTCTACTTACTTGAGCGCCTTTAATGAAAACAAAGTGAAAATTTTATTTCTCAACATTTAGAAGTTATAAAAATATAGGTTAAGTAGTATATATCTAAATTACTTTACAAAGAACATAACTTTTCCGTTTTTCAATAAAATATCAATTTCTATGGAAATGAAATGAATAATAAAATCTGACAACTCTTAAACTTCGTGCCATTTTCACGTTTATGAACAGAAAGGTCGCAATTAAATATAAATAATTACTTAACTTTCACAATTATACGGTTTTTTTATTTTTTTTTTTTTTTTGAGATATAATCATGTGATCAGTCATGTGACTATAAACAGATGTGTTGAGAGTAGAGATGGCTATTCAGGAACACATTCTCCATTGAGAAAGTTTCCTCTATGTAATACTGTCTAGCATGACGGTGGGTTGGTCGCGTCTAGTATGTGCTTCCTTTTCAATCGCTTTATTGTAATTGGCAGATTAAGTTGTTTGGCTAATTGGTTAGGGTGATTTTCAAGCCTTTTTTTGTAATTGTTACAACTGGTCTGTATTTCTTCCTTTACCGTCGGTATGTTTAGATAATCATGAATTTCCTTAATTCGTATAAACCACGGACAGTTCGAAATTTGTTTTAGGATATAATTCTGAGTCCTTTGAATTATATTAGTATTGGAGACACACGCAGATCCCCACAGTTGGATGCCATATGTCCATATAGGTTTCAGAATTGTTTTATAAATAAGTAATTTGTTATCAATAGATAGTTTAGAGTTTCTCCCAAGTAGCCAATAAAGACACTTATATTTTAGCATAATTTCATCTCTTTTAGCCTGTATGTGGGGTTTCCAAGTCATTTTACTGTCTAAATGCACTCCAAGGTATTTAACAACAGTTTTTTGGGGCAATTCATGGTCATCTATGGTAACTGCAGGACACTGTTCCTTTCTGAGGGTAAAGTTGACTTGCACCGACTTTGTCGTACTGACTTTTATTCTCCATTTGGCGAACCACTTGTGGATTGCGTTTAAGCTATTTTGGAGGGTCCTAGAGGTTTCTTCAGGACAAGTATTACGAGATTTTATAGCTGTGTCGTCAGCAAATGTAGCTATTGTTACACCGGTAGTTTGTGGTAGATCATGTGTGTAAATTACATAGAGAACTGGTCCCAATACAGAACCCTGGGGGACACCAGCCAGTATTTCATAAAAACGTGATGTGCATTCATCCTCTTTAACTTGGAAAATTCTTTCTGAAAGATATGATTTTAGGATTCCGAAAAATGTATGGGGTAAGAGCGATTTAATCTTATATAACAGTCCACGATGCCAGACCTTATCAAACGCTTGCTGTACATCAAGAAATGCTGATGAGCAATACTGTTTCTTTTCTAGGGCCGCTCGAATAACTCTACAAACTCTATGTACCTGTTCGACAGTAGCATGTTCTTTACGAAAGCCGAATTGGTGATCAGATACATCTATCATTCAAGGTTTTAAGTAATCTATGAAGTATGATTTTTTCAAATAATTTTGATAGTAGTGGTAACAAGCTTATAGGTCTGTAAGAGGTTATTTCATTTGGTGGTTTGCCGGGTTTTCGTATCATGATTACTTGTGAAATTTTCCATAGCGCCGGGAAATAACCAACTCGTAGAATACTGTTAAAAAGAATTTTCAAATACTGTATCGCTTTTTTTGGAAGCTCTTGAAGGATATTTTTGTCAATTAGGTCAAAACCGGGAGCCTTTTTATTTTCCATGGATTTTATAGTACTTAATATTTCCTGAGAGTTTACAGGTTGCAGAGGAAGATCAAGCTGGAAGTCCTGACCAAGGAAGTCGTCAATTTCGCCATCATCATACTCTGGTTTGCCCTCGTTGGGTTGATATACAGATGCGAGATGGTTAGCGAAGGCATCGGCCTTTTCCTGTTTAGATCGTGCCCAAGTGCTTCCACATACTCGAAGAGGAGGTTTTGGAACGATTGGTTGATTACAACTCTTGCAAGCCCGCCACAAAGAATACTCAGTGGCATGTGTGGCAGTCAAAGATTCTATTCGTGCCTCCATTGTTGTGTTATTAATATTTTCAATGGTCTCCTTCAGTTGTTTTATGGCTTTATTGAATTCTCTCTTATCAGCTGGATGTCTACTTGTATGCCACTTCCGTCTCAGTCTTCTTTTATCTAAAATTTGCTGTTTGATTGTTATAGGTACACATTTCTGACGCGGTAACTCAATTTCCACAGGTGTAGACTTCCAGCATGCGACTTGTATAGTTTGTGTAAGTGATAGAACTGCCTCATCAATATCATCATCTGTCTTAAGAGGTATTTCAATATTTAGGTGTTCGTCTATGATTTCTCGAAATGATTGCCAGTCAGTTCGTTTACTGTACAGCTGCAATTGTTTGTCTATTTTTAATACTTTTGCACTCAATGCAAGAATAACTGGAATGTGATTTGAAGATCCATCAAGACAAGAATCTATCTGGAAAAATAGTTTAGATAAGCCTTTTGTTATGAAAAAATCGAGCACGTCAGGAAGCCTGTTTGGATCCGTTGGCCAATGGGTTGGTTCGGGTGTTGCAAGAGTTGTCAGATGGTTTGTGTCTATGCAACTTTTAAGTTCTCTACCCCTAGTAGTGATAAGTCTAGAGGCCCAATAGGTGTGTTTCGCATTCCAGTCTCCCCCGGCGACAAAGCGATGACCAAGAGTATTAAAATATTCTGAAAATTCATTCTTAGTTATTTTATGTTTAGGAGGACAGTAAACAGCAGATACATTGATATTGCCGTCTTTGACTATTACAGCAATTGAGGTTGCCTGGATATGCTCTTTACTAAATTGTGGTAGTTCATAATGTTTTATTGCCTTTTTAATTATAATGGCAGTGCCGCCATGAGCAGTACCATCTGGGTGATTAGTTATGTAGATGTAGTAGTCCTTAATTTTGATCATACTATTAGAGGTAAAGTGTGTTTCTGAAATGAGAAGTATATCCAAGTTATGTTCGGTAAGTAAGATTTCAACTTCATGTTTGTTAGGTGCTAGTCCGTTTATGTTCCAAGTTGCTATTTTTAGGGTAATCATTTGCTTAATTTAGATATTAATGCGGTTATAAGTCCCAGTAGGGTACTCATTTGTTGTAGGATTGTGTCAATTTTCTCCGATTGCTTCATGAACATTTGTTCAATGGTGTTGGCTGTGGTTTGTGTTTCTAATTCAATATCGACTTTGGACTTCAAGATGTCAGCATAGGATTTGTTGTCCTGAACTCCGTTCGTAGTTGGTTTCATGTTGGTTTTCTTTTGTTCTTTGGGTGTGTAAGTAGGTTTACGGAATGTTTTTCTGGCCAATATTTCCTTATAGACTTCACAACCTTTGTAATTGGCAGGATGCGGACCGAGACATAACGCACATGTAGCTGGTGTGTTTCTATCAGTTTTTGGGCAATCCGAGGTCTTATGACCTTCAGCACATTTAACACAGCGAGGTGGTTTCATGCAATAGTTTTTGGTATGACCGTATTGCTGGCATTTCTGACACTGCACTACAGATTTTCTTTTTTTGGGGTCTTCAATTATGACTTTCTGATGATAGATTACTTTAAGATTTTTTACTGCTTTATTTTTAGGTCCTGGTAGTAGGTTTACAAAGAAGGTGGACGTGGGGGTCTTATTAACACCAAACTTAGCATTTATGATTTCACCATTTATTATATTTCCCGTATCTTCAATAGCTTCTTTGATTGCACTGTGAGGTGTAGTGTGATGTAGGTTGCGTATAACTATTCGATAGCATTTTTGATCCTTTCTGTTAAAAGTATGTCCTATTAGATTATTTTCGCGAATAACAGATATAATTTTTTTGTATTCATTCACATCGACAGTGTTAATCTTAAGTTGATTTTTATTTATTATTTTGTAGAAGAATTGAGATCTTTCAGTTACTGTTTCAAGCAATTCTGTTAGTTTGTTTACATCCTCTATGCCATACAGTATGATAGGAGGAGGTTTGTTAATTTTCTTTGGTGCCGGCTGCAACAATTCTTCACTTTCTACAGGATCGACAATAAGGCCAGTAAAACTGTTGGACGTAGTTAGCTTGTCAGGAGAGGGTGATCTTGAGATTTTTTTCCTTTTCGGATTCCTTAATGTTGGTACTCTTTGCCAGTTGGGTGGTTTAGTAAGTGGAGCATTTTGATTATCTTCACTTAACCTTTGATTCTGAGTACTTGACTCTGGTTGGCAATTATCATTGGAGCTCGGTAGACTGCTCATGGAATGACTCCTTGGTCTTGTTATAAATAAGCTGGGATGGAAAGCTTGTTGAATTAGTTTTTTGTTTCCAGTAACATTTACAGCAACAGAAGCCTGGGCATTCACTCCTGCAGAGTCTTCGATTCCGGGGAGTTGTTTTATAAGCAAAGGAGCCTACTCCACTTGATATTCTCGATAATTCACAAAATATCTTATAAATTGTAGCTTTATTTGTTTTAAATGTTTCAATATTATTGTAACGTTTCATTAAACCTATTCAGTAGTTGCACGTGAAATATAACAAACATCCAACAAATTTGTGGCATGTAATATTAATAAGATTTTATCTAAATAAAAATGGAACCTATACCCTCAATTTTTTGCTATTTAATTATGACATTCCATTTTGTTTACCTTGAGGCGAGGCGAGAGTTAGAGTCACTACGTCATTTCCCCATAATGTACGTCATATGAACCATTTTAGATTTGTCTACCAAAAACGACGACAGCTTATAAGATAGTCAATGATCAATATTTTACTACTAGATACTTCCGTTACTAAAATGAATACGAAATGCCCGGAAAATATAATAAACCTTTCCAGAGGCTTCTATTCAAATTGCTATAAATATTAGTTACTGGTTTATGATTAGTAGTTCTATACGTTTTATCTCTCTGCTTCTTTTGGGGGGGGGGGGGGGGGGGGGTTTTAGCTTCACAACTGTGTCCCCTCACACAACGTGTATGGTAAACCTAGGTGTTAAGACACTCCGTTCCCACGCAACCGCCGAATTGATAGGCATTGGCATGTTAAGAGACTGGAACTTAACGCCGCGCTTTACCTCGACCCAGAAGCGAGGAAATGGAAATACTGAATATTTCTACTCCTCGAGTGGGAACTGAACCCACAACCAGTCGTTTACAGTCACACGTTCGTGCCACTACACCATGACTGGCCTGAAACCAATTATATACTTGATAATAATAAATTATACGTTTGCATATTATATACCATCATTAAAGTAATTTACATTTATTTTATTATTCATATTCTATTGCTGTGAGAAAAATCAGACACGACACGGCACTGAGCCAACGTAATAAAACGTTAGAAAATTATTTTAGAACGTAATGTCTTTTCAAGGAAATTTTAAACTGAAATTTATGATTGAATAACAAAATTTGTTCCAAATCTCAATCATATTATCAACAGTAAGTAATGAGGTGTGAAGATATCATAGACGTTAGTAGGTAAATGACGTAGATATAGTACATATATTTTTCTTTTTTTAACGTGAAGTAATATTAATGACTTAAATGTGGTATTCCTTCTTTACCGCCACAAGCCTAAAGTACGGAAACTGCTCCAATCTTCTGTAAAGATAAATATCCTGGTACCTATACTAAGTGATACGAGTATTTTCAAATTTTGCTACATTCATATACAGAAGAACAGTAATTTAACGTCCTATGTGCGTCGTGCCCGTCGAGTAGCAGATAAAGGAAAGGAAAGGAAGGTAGTGTCTGGGACTTTTGAAGTGTAAGAAATGAACTGATAATAGTTCTAGACGGATCCAAATTGTTTAGTAAACTATAATCCTAGACCTTAAGAACCTAGGTTCGCCCCACCCTAATTTGACTATAGGTGTAGCCTATTCACCTTTTTATGCCGGAAATAGCGTGTAGCTGAACCTTTTAATAGTGAAATTATATTTAGGCGTTTTTGATACACGTCAACCACAATCCATAAAAACGTATTATTTGTTATAATAAAAAAAATATTCATGGATTTCAGGGTAATCTAGAACTAAGATGCGAAGTGACACCAGCGCCGTTTATGCTGCGGCCGTACGCGGGCCTTTACAATCCTTTCTCGCAAGGTTGTTCTGTGCTGTGCAACCACCCGGCTGATACTACGGCCAAGGAATTTGTTAAACGAGCTAAGGATGCATGGGTATTAATCTCTTCTGCTTGTTTTTAGTGTTCTAGCATTTTTTAAAGGTAACCTCTGAGTTTATTTGAAGGATGGTTAACGGCGGAAACCATTTTTTGTAGAAAATTATAATAATTTGAAATTACACTACTCTTTAGAAAATGAACTGCACCACCTTTAATATAGTTAATCTCAAGTAAACCCTCGTTTTTTATCAAAATTTCATGTCTTAATTGTTTTTGTAAATTGTTTTTATGGGTGATATAAAAAACCGTTTCTTGCATCACTCTGCTGAATCATCTATTTTTTTCTTAGTTTCTTGAAGGCAAAAGTCATCACTTTCATGAAGATCTAAGTAAATTTCAAGATGTAAATGAAAAAGAAAAGAATCGGACACCTCATGACATCGTCACAGAAGATATGTTTAGAAGGTAGGTAATACCCACTATATATCTATGTACCACGAAAAACGACGCTTTATATACATATAGCATACTAATTTTTTTGGAAGCGTCGCTATTTTCCCTTGTTCTATTTTCCCACATATTGCGTTAGGCGCAAAGAACCTAGTGTCAAATTTACTAGAACCAAACAATTTGTACCAAACAAGAGCCAGAACGGGGAAGAAATGTAAATTTCCCCGTTCTGGCTCTTGTTTAGTACAAATTGTTTCTTTAAATTATGTAATTTAAATAAAATTATTCCATCTACTAAAAACCAAACTCACGAGCATCGCTTTTTTAAGTCAGCTGTCCCACTGCGCTATAATGGCCTTTTAAAAGTAATGCAATGAATTATTTCATATCAGTTTTAATATGTTTATAGATACACAGAGACAGACTCGCGGCCTCTAACACCAGCTCCAACGCTAGCAAGCGGTAAGTCTCGAGGGTCAAGAAGATGCCTGACTCCTGATCAACCTCATCCAAGGACTACGATTGTGCTAGACCTAAGAAGAAGTCACAGTCAGGTATTTAAATGTTCAGTTTTATTCATTATATTGTTTTATTGCGCTTGAAAGTTACTTAGATGTGTATTTTTTACAAAATAGTAGTCGTACTTGAATTTGTTTTTTTTTTTTTAGCTTCACGCTGTATCCCGCACACAGCAGGGTAGGCAGAGGGAACCCAGTGTTAAGACACTCCGTTCCCCACTTTCCGCCGAATTCGGAGGCATGCGTGTTCAATGGCGGAACTTAACGCCGCGCTTTACCTCGACACCAGAGCGAAGAAAAAGGAAATATAATTCCACTCCTCGAGTGGGAATCGAACCCACAATCAGTCGCTTACAGTCACACGCTTGTGCCACTGGGCCACGACTGGCCACGAAATTAAACTATTAATTTTAAATTTATTTTAAAATAGTTTAAACTCTTGTAAGAATCAATTGCACGGCTTTTTTATTGTTAATCAGACACCAAACATTATAATAATAAGTCAGTTAATTAATATAGTTGAAAGCGTTCAACGAGATTATAATTATGTAAACAAACATTTTTAACGGCCCCTTCAAGCCAGCACTTAGGTCGCATGTCTTAGGCAGCCTTTCTCCATAATGTATCATCCCCATCGAATGCTAAGCAGTTTCTTCTCTTATTTTGTTTTTAGCTTTACGCTGTATCCCGCACTCAGCAGAGTAGGCGGGGGATTCTTTTGTTATAATATCTATATATGTAATTCTACAGGAAACGGTATATTACCATGGTTATGCCACGTCGGAGATGACAGTGGGACACACAGCGAGTGCTAATGACAGATCTACACTACCCTCACTCAATCTCTCGGGCAGTGCGCACAATCGCCTGGTCAACGGACAATGCGAACAACTACCGCCCTTAGCGTCTCCTCTGGTGTTGTCTAAACGAACTGTAAAGGAACCGGTCAGTGTGAGAAGTATTAAAAAGGTTTGTGTTGCTTTTGTAATATCTGTTTTATAAAGGTTTTTGTTAACTAGAATAATCTGTTAAAATAAATATATTACTATAGTATATTTAAATGGAAGACCAATTTCTTCCAATGCATCTTCGCGTACCATTGTGCTTATATTATACTTTATGTACATTCCTTAGTAGACGGATAATAAATCAGCACCTACCAGACATCTCCATATCTTTTCATAATTGTTTAAAAAATATTTTTTTCAACTTCAAAAAATCACATGTGACATATAAGTGCTGTTGAGATGTTATTAATAAGGGTTATGTTTATATTCATATTTCAAATATTGACTTAGAGAAAACCCCAAAATGTTAACAAAACATTCATTCCTCAACAACGGCCGTTGTAAACTAATTTAAAATTGTTATCATGAAATATTTTTATAATATTTGAAATATTTATGAATATTTAATGATAATTTGAAATGAAATCATCATGGTGTCACACTGTAAATGAGAATGGTTCTGTATTCGATTCCCACACGGGGGAATAGCAATATCAAAACAATTTTCATTCTTATGCTCTGGTAACAAGTAAAAGCGCGGCGTTGAGTTCCGTCGCTCAACACGCGATTTGAGGCGCAGGTGGAGAGCAGAGTGTCTTGACACTATGTTCTTTCTGACTGCGCTGCTATCCATACTTATATTATAAATGGGAATGTCTGTGTGTTTATCTGTCATGCTTTCACGACTAATCTACCGGTCCGATTTGGATGAAATTTAGAATAAAACTAGTAACAATAACTGGGTCTAACATAGGCTACTTATTTCTAAAAAAATCAACCTCTAAAAGGTTGAAATAGGGGATGAAAGTTTATATGAAAAATCTACACCGCTTGACCGATTGTCATGAAATTTGGCACAAATATATAGTTAATAATCCAAGGTTAACCATAGGCTACTTTATTTTTCAAAGATCCACCCCCTAGGGTTGCGATATACACGACGAAGCCGCGAGCGGGCCGCTAGTGAGGTAATAAGTGTGAAGCTGCTTATAAAAAAAACACATTTACCTTAATTTTAACTTACTGATAAATACTGCTACCTGCTCTGAGATTTACTAGAGCGTGAAAGCGTAAAAGTAAACTTATTATTCTGCAGCTGATAAGTGCTAATCGATAGCTTGCTGACGTTAAAACTGATAGTATGATTTTCATTTCGTTTCAGTCACGGTGCGACTTCCATTTTTTTAAATAATAATTTATAGTTTACTTTTTGCCATTTAATCTTAAAAAATGCTGCCATTTCTAATATCCAAATCAAAATTACTGCAAATAAAGAAACAGAAGCCTAAAGATAAAACTTCTTCTTTAAATTTTAAAACTAAAAGTGTGAAACGTAAACCGATGAAAGCAATTCCGCTTGTGTCAACACCATCTTGCGAATGTCCTTTAATGCATGTGACAAAGATTATAATAAAATACGCACCGACGAGTAGGAAAAGAATGGCGTCGAACCTAGTGTTGCCTACTACCCCTTTGGATTCATCCGGTCAGAAGAAAAGAAAGCTGCCTAATTTGAAAATAACGAAAAAGCTAATTAAAAGTGAAAATATTTTGACATATAATAGCGATGATTTTTTTAGAAAGCTTGAGGTAGAAGATAGTGTTTAATAATCAGAATAGAATGTATCAGGGATGGTCAAGCTCATTGATAGTGGGAGCTATTGTGTAGTGCATAATATGATTTTTTTGAGAGCCGCAATTATATATTTATTTAACAATTATGAAAAAGACCTTTTGATTTTTTTAATACAAAATATACAATGGAAATATACAAAAAGGGAAATCGAGTACGATTATCGAAATACTGAACGATTAATCGATCATAAATACTAACATTGGCACACTCTATAATACCAATAAAATTTTAACTAAATCTAAATTCTGTTCTGTTCTAAATTCTATAACTTATATTTTCTTTAATTGAAAGTTTTGTTTATTTTTCAGAATCAACTCAAAGCTTTGAATTTAGGTAAAGTTATTAAAAGCAAAAAGGGTGATGTTCCCCAATCACAAAGGTCTAAAGGGGAAAAAGAAGATAAGGACGGCAGCGAACAAGGCGGTGCTGTTGATGATGGTAATAACTAATTATTTGATAATAATTGTGCAAGTAATATTTTTCATTATAAATCTGCTATAATTCATTACTCAACTTACAATATGTGGGATTTGGGTGGATAGTAGAGATCATAGTGTCTCGACACTAGATTATTTTTTTTTACCTGATGTAGAAAAAGTGAGTAGCTAATGTAACTAATATCTTAATTAACAGCTGGTGGAGAAGTACGAAGACGAGGCAAGCGTCGTCGAAAAGGAAGGGCGGGTGGAAGCGATCGCCTTACGTCCGCGGGACTCGCCGCTCAGGCTCAACAAGATCCTGAAACTCAAGTTTGTATTGAATGTTTATAGTTTTTTTAAATATATTAAAGAGGTTGGCTTTGAGTTGGTACCCATTCGGGGGAATAAGTATATTTATATACATTATTGTATACGGTAAAAAAATATATATTATCATTTCTCCAATCTATTAAGGCAAAGCACGCCGTTGAGGTACGCCACTCAATTTCGGTGGAAGGTGGATGACGGAGTTTCTTGTCTGACTATGATCTGCTATGTGGGTAAAAGCATGAAACTGTTAAAAAATATTAAAGGATAGTTAGTGATGGTTCCCTCTGTTATAGTCATTTCATACTAAATGAAGGTAGTGATTATACTATCAAAATCTATTATTTTTTATTATTCGTATTAAATTGAAACTTATTGTATACAACAATATTATAGAATCTATTATTTTGTATTCGGTCGTCAAAATCATTTCATTGAACTATATTATTATGTCAATAATAATAATACAAAAAACGTCAATGAATCTAATTAGATTGCAGGTATTGTGACGGACTCCCAAAACCCTAGTTCTAGAGGATCCATCGCGCAAATTACAGAAGATGATATAGTGCTACCAGTCATCAAGGCTGGTGCTGTTAGGAAGACGGACTCCTTTCTTGATGACGATATTTTGAAGTATTTACACAGGGAGGTTGATGAAGAATCTATTGAAACGGAATTTGATACTAAGGTTTGATGCACTATTGGGCAAAAATTTATTGCAATTAAGTTTTAACAATTCATTATATGTATGATTAAAGATAAAAATCACAATTGCCTAAAAACTGATTAGTTCGTAATGTTTAATATTTAATAGTCAATTGCAATTAAATTTGCCCAACACTGGGTTGATGAATAGTAGGTACGCTATTCATACGAGGCCGTAGTAGGATAAGTAAAATACAAGTTCCTTTTATCTAAGCAAACGCTATAAAGAGTTTTTTAATAACACAAAACTATTTAAATTTCAGCGTCGCTACGTTCTAGAAGAGGCGTTAAGAACGCGTCCAGAACGCCAATACGGGCAAGAAATGCAAAGCCTTCTCCGCGAGATGCGCGTGCCGGCGGTCAGTCTGGGCGACTGGCTACATATACCCAGGGTCTTCTCTAGGCAGAACGCGCAGTTCAGCTTGCCCATAGATTCTTATGCTTTGGAAAGTATGTTTAGATTTTGAAATAAAACTGTTTTAACCGGATTGATCGCGAACAAAATATCTTATTGTAGCACACAGCAAGGTAGGCAGAGGGAACCTAGTGTTAAGACACTCCGTTCCCCACTTTCCACTAAATTCTGGAGGCTTTGCTTGTTAAGTGGCGCAACTTAAGGTCGCGCTTTGCTTCGCCATCAGAGCGAAGAAAATTTAAATATTAAATAATTTCTCTTATCGAATGGGAATCGAACTCACAACCAGTATCGTTTACAGTCACACGTGCTCCTGCGCCACGACTAGCCTCAATATTTTGGTTGTGTGTCCAAATCTTTTACGTTTATTCTTGTAACAAGTTGTTCTCAAATCTAGTTAGGAAACATACGGTTTCCAATTCGTCACCTAACACTGAACTGAAACACCGAGCTTTTAAAATGGCCTAATATTGAGATTAATGAGAGCTCTTTTAGAATGTATTCCGTATAATAATATGAGAAACAATGTTTGAATGTAATCGTGTTTTGTTGTGAGTTAGATTCCTGCTTTGTAGAACGGTCATAATTTAATTAATTTCGTTTCTTCGCTCTGGTGAAAAAGTCAACGCGCGGCCTTGAGTTCCATCACTCAACACGCAATATCTCTGTTTTGTGGAAAAGGTGGAGAACAAAGTGTCTTGACACTAGTTGCTTTCTGATTACTCTGACGAGATAAAATATTTTAATGATGTGATAAATAAGATATTTTAAACGTTTTTTCAGTCATTGCTTATTATTTATTCAGTATTTACGAAGCATATTTTTGTTTGCACAGCTCTATCTCCGATGCAGTACGCGGCGAGATTTGTAACGATAAAGAAATCAAAACAGCTGCTTTATTTGACTGTGTTGAGGAAGTTCAGACCGAAGGGATATAGAATGCCGATAAAGGTATATTATTTAAAAGGAATATTAATAAAAAGGTATATTATTTAATAATATTTTGACCATCGTATGGCGGTGATACAATGTAATACTCGCAATGTCTCGAATCCTAAGGTAAAGCGAAGAACTAAGTGTCTTGACATTTATTTCTTGTCTATTATGCAATGTGAAGTAACTTTTTAAAATATATATTGCTCTGTGAGTCCCTGGTGACCGTAAACACTACTGGTTGTGGGTTCGATTCTCTCTCTGGGAATTGAAAAATTTAATATTTCAATTTCTTTGCTCTTTCCGTGTCCGTGGCAAAGCACGGCGTTGGGTTCCGCCACTCAACACATAATGTCTTCAGAATTCGGCGGAAAGTGTCGAAAGAAATCGAAGTGTCTTTACACTAGGTTCCCTCTACCTACACTGCTGTGTGCGAGATACAACGTGAAGTTAAAAAAAGAAAACAAAAATACCAAAACGAACAACAAATAAATTCAGACTATGCCGAAAAAGAATAAATATGTGTTGTCTTTCATTTTAGGATATACCCGAAGGCTTAACACTAATGATGGGTGGAATTCTGACAACAGAACAATCGAATCAATTCCAAAGTATTATGGAGTGGGAACACTATGAAGAAGACGAGAATATTCCCGATGAAATAAAACTTACTCTGTTAGACACTGGGTATAGAAAACATGTACCTACTGAAGGTGGTGATGCTAACGAGGTTGATACTGCTTTTAAGTATTTATTTTTTAGCTTTAAGCTTAAGTTCAATACCACGCTTTATAAGGCATAGATTTTTTTTTATTTTACCTTCACCCTGTAACCCGGAAACAGCAGGGTAGGCAGAAGGAGCCTAGTGTTATAACACACCGTTTCCCATTTTCTGCCGATTTATCATGACATTACGTGTTAAATGGCGGATACCAGAGCGAAGGAAATAAAAGTATTAAACATTTTCAGTCCTCGAGTAGAAATCGAACCCACAACCAGTTATTTACAGTCACACGTTTGTGCCACTGCGCCACGACTGGCCCCAGGCAGTAGGCATAGAAATAGACATAATTAAACATAATTATCACCACGAAAGAAAATCGAACCCACTCCAATCGCGTTTACGATCAGTCGTTGTCCCAATGCTCCATTAAATTGCAATTAAAATAAAGTGTTATTCGTAGCGAAGCAAAATGTCTTTGGAAATATAGACTTAACTTATATTAAATATGTAAGTTTTTAAATATGTATTATTATTTTTTTAAATATATTATTAATTTGCAGAGTAACGAGCGTTCAATAAAATATAGAACTTGGTGCGGTTTGTGCGCGATCTGCGAACGTATGTTTGGTCGATATCCATCAAGAGACAAAGACCCTCCTGACGGTGTACGTGTAGTATAATAACCATTATATATAATAATATTAGCTATTGGAATTAATTAATCATTTTAAAGTTTAAATCTGTTTTTTTTTTAATTAAATATAATTTACTCAAATTCATTCAAACGTAATATGTCTGTATTGCGTAAAGGAGCCTTAACGCTTTTGCGAGCGCCTTATTTACGATATCAGTATAAACAAAAATTGAGTAAAATTAAACTTCAGAAAGAAATATTAAGTTCCTTAAGGCAATTAACTGTTACTGTGGTGCCTAGTTATAATTTGTTCCTTTTATGGCATTAATTGAAACAGTTTTATTTCAATCCGTCATTTCATTTACTATTACTTTTAAAAGAATATTATTTAATATTTTTTTATTATATTTTCAATTTAATTATTTTTTATCAATGTTATTTGTGGCCAGTCGTGGCCCAGTGGCACAAGCGTGTGACAGTAAACGGCTGGTTGTGGGTTCAATTCCCACTCGAGGAGTGGAAATTATATTTCCATTTTCTTCGCTCTGGTGTTGAGGTAAAGCGCGGCGTTAAGTTCCGCCACTTAACACGCAAGCCTCCGAATTCGGCGGAAAGTAGGGAACGGAGTGTCTTAACACTAGGTTCCCTCTGCCTACCCTGCTGTGTGCGGGATACAGCGTGAAGCTAAAAAAAAAATCAATGTTATTTTATGCCATAAATATTTTATTTTTTTATATGTTTAATGTAGTAACAAATAATTTATGTTTCAGATGGAACTAAGCGATTTCACAATGATAGAAACAAGACTTGCTGTGCTAAAAGTACACAGTGGACTCGTTGAAATACTTAACACTATTAGAACTCGATAATATTTTTGTTTATTTTTTGTTGTAATTTGTAAAAGCTTGTGTTTATTACGTTTAGATATTTGTATTTAATAAAAACTGATTAATTGTTTTTTTGGAGTTGTTTTATTTCCATAATATTTTTTTTTTCAAGAGGTTCTAGTTTTATTCTCAATAGTTTTTGGTTGCCTGTTAAACTGCCTGTTGTAAAGATGGGAATATATTTAGATAAGTTTCATTTGAATATAAAATGATAAAGCTTTAAAAGAGAAATTGCGCGTACGGCAAATGGTATTGTACACCAGTATAGAACAGAACAATAATTTAAAACTTTATTTTCTGTTAGCAATAAGGGTTAGTAATGCATTTTTTTTGAAAAACTCAAGATAAAGAGCCAAAAAATATACAACTAACCAGTAACGAATATAGTACAAGGTTTTATTTATATAATGAAATGTTTACGGCGTTAAGTTCCGCCAGTTAACATGCAATGCCTCCGGAATTCAGCGGAAAGTAGAGAACGGAGTGTCTTAACACTACGTTCCCTCTGCCTACCCTGCTGTGTGCGGGATACAGCGTGAAGCTGAAAAAGAAAAAAAATCTTTGAGCTATCCAATTATTTGTAAATTAAGTTCTATGATATTATATTTAAAATTTAACCATTAAATGTAAGCTACAAAACTATAATAAAGTAGCACGAGTCTGAAACTAACATTTATATATGTTATCTGTTTCAAAATCTTGTAATATATATAATCTATGACTTACTAGTGAATACACTCAATGTCTTAATATCGATAATAGTTTTCATAAAAGCAATAATGTTGAAAATTATTTAATATAGTATCTTAAGTGAAATGATAATGGATATTTATAATAAAGGTGTTTAAATTCTATTTTAAGTATTTTTCTCATAAGCATATAGCGTGACATATTGTAATTAGTATTATAACGTATTCTTTATCGATATCGGTAATTTGTAGAATGTTTACATGACAGTTCATCACTATAAATGTTAAACCGTTTTTATTACAAAACTATTTTTGTATATCGCTGAAGCGTTACGAATTTATTTAGACTAATGAAATATAAACAATTGACCGTTAGCGTACAAACGTAATTATTACGTGAGTAAATCAAATCTACATAGTATTTTGCTGTGTAAATTTTGAGAATAATGATGAATCTTGACGGCAATGCAAGTGCCGACGGTGAGTGTAATTTTAAACGTTTATTAATGTAACTCTGCGTTGGTATGGTATACTTCCTCATTACAGAGTGGTGTTTATTTTCATTTTTAGAGTATATCGTCACTGCACTTCAGATTTTTAATTACTGTGGTGCTGATAATAATGATACATTGCGTGTTGATGTTCTAATGGACAAATTCGCGCCATTCATAAAGACTAATAAGTAAGTAAATTTCTTTTTTTTTAATTAATAAAGTTGAAAAATCATAATCAGTGATAACAAAATCCAAAATCAAAATTCTTGTATTAATGATTTGTAATATATAAACTTTTTATGTTATTGTAGGGCTGAATACAGCTATCTTAGATCTCTGCTAGATCCAGACCAAAGTAATCCTGAAATAAATGTATCAGAACTAGCGGCTACATTAAATAAGTACAGTGAAAGCCAAAAAATAAAAACTGACCTGGAAGAAAGGTATAATATTTAATATTCTATGAAATGTATTATAATATAAAGTTATTTTCTAATTCATTATTGTTTATTTTACAGTTTTAATCTCAAAAGTGGACAGGTACCACATGATTCTGACTCTGGTATTTCTACTGATGGTGAGTTTCTTTTGTATATTAGTAGAAATTGTCAGGAATTTTCTTTAAAAGTAATACCAAACTACAACTTATTTAAATATAATGATAAATATTTCATATTGTTTATTTTATTAATAAACAAAAAATATTATTAGTGTTACACATTTTTATGAAATCATTCTATTTAAATGTGTTACTCTTTATCTTTCATAAGATAAAGGCATTTGTGTTATATAAACAAAATAAAACAGACTGTAGTAAGGAAATTAAACTATTGTATTATAATCAAGAATACAAGGAAATAATTAAATTATTTTAATGAACCTAGTTTCAGTCGATAATTATACATAATATGTTTATTATTATATATTATTTAAGTTCTTTTATCTAACATCAAATGTAAGGTAACAAGTTTTGCAAATTACAAAATTAGGATTAGTTTTTCAATACTTCCATTCATATCACATTAATTAATTTCTATCGAAGTAAAAATGTTTTAAATATGGCATTGATAGATTCCTGTTAAATTTGATTTAGTAAATAGTGCACATCAGGCAGTAGACTTAAAGAGTTAATAATAATTTGTAAAAAAATCTTTTAACCTACATTTGTGTCGCAAATAACAGATGCTGCTCCAATTTTCTCCCTCTTGAATACCCGGGTACATAGGGTATGTACCCATGTACCCAAACAAATAATTTATGAAATACTCCAGAGTTCCTTATTGATTTAAGAATAAATCATTTAGTTTCTTATAATTGAATATCCTTGAAGTATATAAAACACTTACCTCTATAAAGTTTTGTTCCATTTTGCGTAAACATTAGTGCACTAATTTCCTGACATATGTACGTCTTATGCTAATATTTACTTTGCGTGTTTGATATGCAAATTCCATCTGATAACGGCCAACGATTCAGTCTGTTTTTAATTTGACTGTGAACATGTATCTCAATATGTTGTACCAAATTTTGTATTTGTTAATATTAGTTTTAGGTATTTATAATTTGTTACTTTTCTATTCTTTGTTCTGGAAGTTTCTGAGGAGATTGATAGGATTTGAATTTAACGGTAAGGGATTTTGGTAGTTTTTATTTTTATTATAAATAAACTTAAATTTTGGTACTTCTTATGGAAAACTAGTCTATGCATAATTTTATTTCATTTTTAACTTATTTGGTGTGAACTGATTAGATAAAAAATGAAAAACGAAGTGTCTTAACACTAGGCTCTCTCCGTCTAAACTTACTTTTATGTATAAAATATGTCATGACTTTGTAAATATTGTTGTAATGTAAAGAAGTAATGCTATAAAAGCTATTTTACTACAAAAAAATATAAAATGATATGAAATACTAATATAACAGTGTTTGCGTGGCATCTGTTAAAATATAATGTCAGCACATGTGGCCGGCACTGAAATAGATCTATTTGTAAACATATTGAAGATCAAATTATAGTTGAACATTTATTACGTAATACATTAATTTGAAAAGGTAGATGATAATTTTGATCTTTTTAGTGTAGTAGTAAGGCATCGGCTACTAAGGCGGTAGTCGTATATTCGATTTCTGTCTAGGTCAGCTTTTTCAGAATTGTTATTGCGTGTAGTTTTTTTTGTGTACTAAGTTACGCTTTTTATTATTAACTGTTATACTTATTGGTTGATGTGTAATATACGCGTTGCCTTAGTAACAATTATGTCACAAGTTTACCGTTTGATTTCGATGAATACATATCTTAAGACATGTCACAGTTTTAAAATAACTCTGGAACAAAATTATCAAGTACGCTTTTTATTCCCTATTTGATAAGATTCTCTGAACTATCTGTTCAATAATAATAAAATATATTATGTCACTCGTAAGGAGTGTAGCTTTCTACATGTGAAAGAATTTTCATGATAGATTTAGTATTTCATGAAATTATCCCTTGCAAACAAACCTATTTATAATATTAGTATACATTAGTTTTATATAGGTGAAACATAAAATAGCCATAGATATAAAATATATAATTGAAGCCATCGTGGCGCAATGTGACAGCGTTTGACTAAACGCGATGGTCGTGCCCTCAATTCCTACACGGGGGAATAATTATACTTAAATAATTTTCCTTGCTCTGGTACGTATGACAATTCAATTGATGACAAATTCAAGACGATTTCGGGCAGAAAGTGGACATCAAATCGTCGTTAAAGTGACCCATTAAGTTCTCTCTGACTGCCATGTAAAGGGTTTTTAATTAATGTACCTGATAAAAGGTTATTATTTACTTTTAACGTTTTAAAGTGTTGTTAAAAATTATAAGTATTTATATAAATGTTAAAAGTATGTAGTAACTCTCTTTTTGAATAGAAAAACACTGTAAGAATCTCTACAGAGATGGTAACAACAAAAAAAATATATAATAAATCGTATAAAATTTCCGACGCAGCTGGTAGTAGAACGCATGGCGTAGCGATCAGAGCGCTTGGGCGATTTCCAAGAGGCGTGAGTTCGAAATCCGCTTCGATCAAATATTTTTACATTTTCTAAAAATCCCGTTTATCACGTGGGGGGACGGGTTAAGAATACAATTCCCCCCGCCGCTGGGTAGCGTCCCGTAAAATGCGGGTAACCCAGTAGTTTGGTGGTAGGAGATTCGTTCTCCGACTGGCGACCACTATCATGTCAAAGACGAACCGCCAAATATCTTATGATGTGTTCCGGTTCGATGGCATGTAAGCCAGCTCTCCCTATCCCACCATTCCCATCCTTCCTCCCTCCTTTTGTCCTACATTTCCAAGGCTGGCAACGCATCCATAACTTGACTGTTGTAGATGTCTATGGGCGAAGGTAACCACTTAACACCAGGTGGGCCTTCAGCTCGTTTGCCTCCTTTATACCATAAAAAAAAATCCCCTTTTTAAGGATATCAATATTTTTTAAAGGTTTTCAACTACTAGAAGAATTACAATGCGAGCTAAAAGAAAAGACACACCTTGCTCAACAACTGCGAACGCAACTTGACTATACTGATCGTCATCACGAGGAGGCGCTCGCAGCGGTCACCGCTGAGAGGGACACGCTGAGGAATCATCTTAATATGTATGTATTTGTAGATTATTGGCGATTTTTGTATTGGAAAATAGTGTTCTGGTTGCGTAACTTAACGCCGCGTTTTATTTTGTTTGCTTTATTCTGATCCATTGAATAGGAGTAAAATATGCAAATATTCTGTATGTATAATACAAATGTAAGTTTTCTTTTATGTACATACATCTTGTATGAGAGAAATTATTATTAATTTCAATTTATTACATTTAAATTAATTTAACGTTTGATAAAAAAAATACTACGACTTACATCTTTGAAACAGCAAAATGAAGTTTTGATTATTGTATGTTGGTAAAGTTTCCTGAATATTTACTTTTTATTTTATTTCATTTCACATTCTATATGTACTTTATTTAAACAGACTTTTACAAGCACTTTTGAGTTCATAAACAAAAAAGGTACTAAAATTTAAATTATAAATTGAAACAAAGTTTGTGATTTAAATGAGAGTTCGGGGTGAAAAAAACCAGGGTAGTTTACCCATAAGAAACCGCGAGCGTGTCTAGTCTCAGTAACTAAAAATATTACTACAGGTTACGTGAAGAATCTACAGGATTATCGAACGTTCGTCGTGATTACGAAGAGGCGTGCGAGAGGCTATGTTGTACGGAGCAAGACCTTAACGAGAGCCGCCGGGAGCTCGACGTCACCAGGAAGAGGGCGAGAGTGCTGACCGAACAAGTCACTGTGCTGGAGACTGAGGTGGGATATCTTTATTTTATAGATAAACTGTTTATATCATTTACTTCAGCCTTTTTAAGTATGAACTAATACTATAAAGTACGAACTGGTTTTTTTAAAGAAATAAGTAGCTTAAAATGTTTGACCTTGAGTCATAGTACTATCTACCTGAGAAAATTCATCAAAATCGGTCAAGCAGTTTACATTTTTCATACCAACTTTCATACCTTAGCTCTTTGGAGAATGACTTTTTGAAAAAGTAGCCTATGACCTATTGACCTTGGGCCTTTAAGTAGTTTCATTCTGAATTTCATCCAAATCGGTCTAATAGATTAGCCGTGAATGAGTAACAGACAGACAGACTTTCGCCTTGTTTTTTATGTTATATGTTAGTACGGTTAGTATTTTGATTTGAAATATAATATTTTTAGAGTTATATATTGCCATATGATTTTTTGACAATTGTGAATTATGTAAAAAGAATCTTTAAACTTAAAAGTCATAAAAAAAATAATAAACGGATAAGACCACTACCACGTCCGTCCAAGACAAGTAATTTCAATTAAGACTGCTCAAATTAATATTTTAATTGAATGGAATTTTGTCTAATTAGCGAATGAAGTTGAATGAGTCGCTTTCTGTAGTCGTTCCTTTATTACATATATATGCATACTTTCCCAATTGTTATTCTTTGTATATATATTAACAAGGGTCGACCGAAAATTAATGATAATTAAAACAAAATTTTTTTGTTATATATATTTTTTAACAAATTCTAGGTGTATTTATATAGTTTAAGTATTTGTGTATTTGGCGTATATTGATGGTCTCAATGTAAAGTATCGTTACTTGTCAATATACTTTATTATCAATATTACATTAAGAAAGACTGGACGAACAGAAAGGTGTACCAATTATCGCACTGTATCAGCAAGGTAGAGATGATAGAACAATGCAGAATCTAGTGCTAAGACTGTTCGTTCCTCATTTTCCACCGAATTCTGGAGGCATTGACCTCTGGCCTTTTATCTCTTTTATAATATTCTCTATTATATTAAAGCTTCTATATCTATAGCAAAATAATTTATAATATTTACCATAAATTTCTATATAAACAGAAACTGACCCTTCAAGAGCAGCTATCCAATTCAAAGGCGGAGTGTCACCGCATCAACGACATGTATGCAAGTCGACAGTCCGCGTTACTAGAGGAGAACGAGACACTACGCGGGGAACATGCTGATCTCTGTGCTAGACTGCAAGATCAAGATCGGTATATGCAGCAGTTATTGAAGGAGAAGGTGGGTTATGTCTGTCTGTCTCTGTCTTTCTTTAGCACTACTAACAGGGTAGTAACAGTAGATATGTCTGTCTGTCTCTGTTTTACTACTAAATGAGTAGTAGTAGTAGTAGTATAATAGTAGTAGTATAGTAGTACAAAAGCAGCTATCCAACATGTATGCAAGTAGACAGTCAGCGTTACTAGAGGAGAACGAGACACTACGCGGGGAACATGCTGATCTCTGTGCTAGACTGCAAGATCAAGATCGATATATGCAGCAGTTATTGAAGGCGAAGGTGTGTTATGTCTGTCTGTCTCTGTCTTTCGACTAAGAGACTAGTAGTAGTATAGTGGTGTCAGAAAGAGAGATACAAGATAGTATCTCAGTTACTCTATATTTTCTCCAACTTGCCGAAATTAACTTTTGTTTTCTGAGTATGGTCTTGTTTAATAAATGACAATCAGGACCACTGCATGCAGCAGTTGTTGAAGGAGAAGGTTTGTCATGTCTGTCTGTCTCTGGCTTTCTACTAAGAGACTAGTAGTAGTATGATAGAACTAGTAACTCTTATATTTACTATATAGGTTACTCTTATATTTAATTCTGATTCTCTTTACTACTTGTTTTCTAAGTATGGTCTTGTTTTATAAACGACGACCAGGACCGGTACATGCAGCAGTTGTTCAAGGAGACGGTTTATTATGTCTGTCTGTCATGCATGCATGAATGAAAATATTTTAATTATAATCTTCCGTCCAAATTAAACCCACAACCAATTGCCACATCAAGTCCTTTTAGTTCCTTTTAAAAGCTAATGAATGTCTTCTATAAACAAATTTCAATATCATTTCAGGTGCTTATAGAAATGGAGTTAAAAGATATGTTGAACAAGTCCAACCAAACACATCTCCGTATGGACAGATCTATTGACATCAGCTACACTGAGGATCAGATGCTGACGGCTTTAGATAGTTTAAATGCTGAAAGCAGATTTGTACAAGGTAAGCTTTAATTATTATTTCTAGTTATAAATTGTTATTTTTTTCTGTGCTGTGCAAGCCACTTGTGGATTTTCAAGGTTTATTTGTAGCTCCCGATGAGTGTATATAAGTTCTCATTTTTTTGTAATAGATATTGATTATTTTTTGCATACCTCTTAAATGCAGAAAGGCTTAAATTTTCAAAGTCAGTCTATCAAGTAGCTTGGCCACTCATGGTTTATATTATAAATGCTTACTGATTTCAAAAACTTATTTAGCCTTAAAACAAATGAATCCATAGTGTGTGCTTAAATTTATTATTGTTATATATTTTAATGAATCCTAGTGTTGTATGTTGCTTATAAAAATTATTTAGATTATCTAAAAATATATATTTTCCTATCTAAAACAGATAATTAAAGCTAAAGCTAATTTTAGCATTTGTTCATCATGCTAATATACATGCTAACATATAATTAATTTGTTCAATTTGCTTACTTCAATATATGTTTTCTTTATTAAGTTTATCATTATTAAACTTTGTTTTAAGTCACTTTAAGTCTTATAATCATAAATTTGTATGTTAATTTTGATAGCAGCTTTGGATCTGCAGTTCTTAGACATCAAAACAAAACACAATTTGTTAAGAAACTTATGGTATAAAAATGTTATATCAGAGATTCTTTGTAGACTTAAAACTATGACTTTTCGTTCAGTAATCATATTATAAAATAATATGTATTTATTTTTGTTAATAAATGAAATAATGAAGTAAGCAATTTAAAATCAACACTTTATTTAACTTAGCTAATTTCAACTATAGAAGGTCGTCTGCTAGATGAAGAATCGTTTGTCAAAGCACTAAAAGAAGACCAAGGAAGAGCAACCAATATGTCTTTATTCGATGAAATTAGACTAAGTTTCTGTAACTTATCCAGACATAATCTAACTGGTTTAAATTGTACTGAACCCTATGAAAAAACATCGGAATTGTTAGACACGTCTCTAATAACTGCTGGGACCCAAACAGACAAAATGGCGGATGACATATGTCAAAATTGTAATAAATTAAAAATTGATGATAATTTCACAATTAATTTTGGTACTCAAACTGAAGATAATGATAGTCATTTTAATTTAAATAATAAATTTTGTATTTTTAATGCTGAAGATGAAAAAGAATCTGGCAATTTCAAAGTCAATACTAAAAATCAATCAACTAATACTAGTGTGTGTGTTCTAGAAGTTTTCAAAGATGTTGAAGTCATGAATAGAGGCTGTCAAACTGATTTGGAATCTTATCATAACAACAATAATATAAACAATTGCATCGATTGTACCAAATGCACTGAATGTGACAGATTAAATAAATATATAAGGAAGTTAGAAAAAGATTTAAATATGTCTAAAAATAATGTAACAGAAATGCAAAGTGTTTTAGACAAATATGAAGATAATTTGAACGTTTTAAAACGTTTTGTCGATGAAGGCAATGAGAGGAATGGCTTTTTGAAATCGATTGTGGATGGGCTTAAAGCTAAGATTGAATGTATACAATTAGAATGTGAGACAGAGAATCGGGTCACTAAGGAAGTGTACTGTGAAACCTGTTGTGCTGAAATTCAGACCGAATTTGGTAATTTTGTTATATATGGAGCCAGTAGTTTAGTGGTAGATTTGGTATATTTGTTTTTATTTTGGGATTACACTTACATTTGTCATTTTTATTGTTACATTAATTTTATAATTTAATAATTTAGACTCGTGCTTTATTTCGCACAGCGGGCATAGAGATCATAGTGTCAAGACAAGGAGTGTCTAGACACTAAACTTGAAATAAGATTGGAACACGGAACGAAAAAAATATGCAACTAGTCGGAATTGAACCCACAATCATTGCATTTATAGTTGAATGCTGTTCTACTACATTAGCATTTTTTGATAGTATATATAATTTCTGGTAGCTATACTACTACTACTAGTAGCTTTTACTAATTGATTAAACTTATTTAATATGTTTTGCTGATTTGACATGAAATTAAAAAATATATACCTACAATATATAATTTTAATGTACATATTTTTTTACAATAGACAACGTTAAATGTTGAATTAGGAGCCAATCGTGGCGCAGTGGCACGAAGTGTTACTGTAAAGCGATTGGTTGTGGGTTCGATTCCCACTCGAGGAGTGGATATATTTAATATTTCCATTTTCTTCGCTCTGGTGTCGAGGCAAAGCGCCTCGTTAAGTTCCGCCACTTAATACGCAATGCCTCCAAATTCAGCGATAAGTGGGAAACGGAGTGTCTTAACACTAGGTTCCCTCTGCCTACCCTGCTATGTGCGGGATACAGCGTGAAGGTATAAAAAAAAGGTTTACTTCGTTTTTTACACTTTATAGTATTAGTGTAGTTGTGTCGTCCATTTTATTTACATATTTTTTTTTATATAGTAGTAACTGTAATAGAATAGTTGTAGTAAGATTAGATGTAGTAAGTAGTTGTAAGTGTTTTGTAGATTTATAATATTTTGTTTGTAGTTAGTTTTTGTGATCGTCTTTATATTAAGTTATTGTAAATCATTTAGTTTCATTATTTATGTGTTTTGTCTTAGTGGTAAAATATTAGCTGTATATGTTACTGTTAAACCCCCGACTACGGTCAATAATCAAGTTTTCCAAGTAAATTTACCAATTGGTAGAAGTGAAAATTATTTTTTAGCTAAACACCGTAAGCGTAGCGTGTCTAATGAAAGTAAAATCTAAGTGAAAAACATAATAATAAAAAAAAAACGTCTTTTACCTTTTTGAATTATATATATTTATTTTTAAATAGTGGCCAGCCGTGGCCCAGTGGCACAAGCGTGTGACTGTAAACGACTGATTGTGGGTTCGCTTCCCTCTCGAGGAGTGGAAATTATATTTCCATTTTCTTCGCTCTGGTGTCGAGGTAACGCGCGGTGTTAAGTTCCGCCACTTAACACGCAAGCCCCCAATTTCGGCGGAAAGTGGAGAACGGAATGTCTTAACACTAGATTCCCTCTGCCTACCCTGCTGTTCGGGGTACAGCGTGAAGCTAAAAAAAAATTTATTTTTATAAGTTTCTCGCACAGTAGGGCAGTCAAAGAAAACCTTATATTAACCAACTTTGCCCTTCACCTTATAGTGTGGAATGGAAGAGATGATAATATAATATTCCCCCCGAGTGAGATTTGAACTCACAATCAGTCGCGATTACACTTATTATACTTTTTTACTTATTTATTACTATATATTATTTTTAATTAGTTTTAATAACTTTTTTATGCAAATATCTATCCAATAATATTTTATTGTGCCTAAATATATTACAGTTGATTGTTTTTTGTATTTAATGTCTCTGTTTTTAGTTCAGTTATTTTATTTATTAACATAAAAAGAACAAATCTTTGATTTTTTTTCTTAATTAAGTATTATATTATATATATATATATAATAATATGTATAATAATTCATTAAGAAAAAAATAAAGGTTAAATTTAAATATATTTTGTCTAAAATAGATTGTATGTTTCAGATCAATCAACGATTTCAACTCAAACCGACTTGCCGTGTATGGATTGTGTGAAACGAAAACAAACACACCCAAAACTTAAAAGATATTTGTGGTATGTATTTATATAATTATTAGCGGCCGTTGGGGCGGATTTTAGAAAAAATAGACTATATTTATGCCAAAATTCATTTAAATCGATTAAGTGGTGTAGATTTTTCATATAAACTTTCATCCCCTGTTTCAACCCTTTAGAGGTTAATTTTTGAAAAAATAGTAGCCTACCGACCCAGTAATTTTTACAATATTCATTCTAAATTTCATCCAAATCGGACTGGTAGATTAACCGTGAAAGCGGGACAGACAAACAGACAGACATTTGCATTTATAATATGAGTGTGTGTGAGTGCGAGTGGATTATGTAAAAAATATAGACCCTTTCTGTGAAATTATTTTGCTAGAGGCCAAATAATTTGTTTTTATTCATAATTTTGGATAATCTTTTGACCATATTTTATAAAAAACATGGTGATCATTTTTATAATAAAATAAAAAGTGAAAGTCTGACTGAACGTGATGGTTGTGGGTTCGATTTCCACTCGGGGACTGACTATATTTTAATTTCGAGGAATTGCAATCCATACTTCCATACTTATATATAAATGCGAAAGTCTGTGTGTTTGTCTGTCATGCTTTCACGGCTAATCTACCGGTCCGATTTGTATGAAATTTAGAATGAAAGTAGTTAAAGTTATTGTGCCTAACATAGGCTTCTTATTTTTTCAAAAATCAACCGCTAAAGGGTTGAAATAGGGGATGAAAATTTATATGAAAAATCTAAACTGCTTGACCGATTATAATGAATATTGGTATAAGTATAGTTGATAATCTAAGCTTAAACATAGACTTTACTTTTCAAAAACCCACCCCCGAGGGTTGCAATATAACAAAGCAGTTATGTAGTTCACGTGGCGAAGCCGCGAGCGGGCCGCCAGTATTTATTATTTCATTTTCTTCGCTCTGATTAAGTTCCGCCACTTAACACGTAATGCTTTCAGAATTTGGTTAGTTCAGAAAGTGTCTTAACGCTGGGTTCTCTCTGCCTACCTTGCTGTGTGAAGCCAATAAGAAAACAGTGTGCCACAAAAGTTTTATCACCTCATATTTCCCTTTCTTACCAAATTTGATACCTTATCAGTTGAGCGGTGAAACTAAATATGTCTAAATACTTGATTTTCCATTTTAAGACCAACATAAAAACATTGCTTGTTTAGAGGTGGCTCTCTGCCAGTGTGTATATGTAATGAGTGGAAATCCAACCCACAACCAGTGTTTTTATTATATATTACCAATTTATAATTTATTCGTGGGTAAATCACAGAAAAATACAATTAGCAGAAATTTAATTACTTGTTTATATTTACGCTACAATTAACAATGGAATAAATAATTAAGTGTTAATTGTGATTTTTGCAAAAACAAATGATCACTTGTTAATAGTTAATTGTTAATTGAAATTAAATTTTGCACTGCCCATATGGATGGATGGATGGCCATTTACAATTACTTCTATATTCTATTACTAACTACCATACTCTTTTTTTAGGGACCCACTAAAAAGCCTATTTCAATTATTTGCAATAATGTGCTTCGCATGCGCCATTTTCCTGCTATACAACATGAGGGGTGTGGGGGGTGCCGGGTGGAGGACCCCTTGCAGAGAGCTGCCGTGGAGGTGGTTGCAGCCCCATGACTTGCTGGACCTGTTCCTCACTGTGCAGTATGTGGACCATGTGCCCATGTGAGGGAGTGGGGAAAGGAGCCAGAAAATGTAATTAGATTGGTCTAAAAATCGAACTAAATATAATAAACAAAATTGGTCATAACCATCATTCATTCAACATATCGTCGTCACGTGTGAAATACCGCGGTAGAACAGTTGGTAAATACCGTATAATGTAATATCGATAATTACTAAACGGTACTTAGATTGAAAAAAAAAATGACGAATTAATCTCATATGTTCTTGGTATTCGAAAATACGTTTTTAGAAAATCCAACATTTTTAACATGGATGGTTAACATGAATGACAAACATTAGACTAATCTAAGATTTGTTATTTTTTTTCTTAATTAGTAAACTAGTGATGTCGTACCTTTGAAAGTCTAATTAAATATTTGAATGAATGAATGTAATATGTCCTTAATTGTCAATAGACTTTATAAATATATTCAATTTAATACAATATTTTTTCTTCATATTATTCAACATAAAATATATTTCCTAATAAAAAAGTTAAATTGCTTTTGTTCCCTGATTTCTTGAATAAATAAATTAAATAATTAATAATATAATATATATTTTATGCTTGATTGAAATCTATTTTAGTAATAAAATAGAAAGTAACGTTTGCATGTTTTTTTTTCTACTGTTGTTTTATTATTGATATTAAAAATATGACTACTGTTATATTTATATTGGAAATGTAAAGATCTGTCTGTGCGTTTTTATTTTTGAATATTAAGTATATAGTAATTGTCTTTATTTAAGGCATTTATTTTAACATTTGAGAAGATTTTAAAATTGAACTGTAAATGTATCCCCATTTTGTTACAAGAAAAGTCTACCAAGAAGTTTTTTTAAATATTTTCTGACATGTTCTGTCAGTGTTATATAATTTTAATGTTTTTTTAGAAAATAAAATAACATGCATGTGTAATGAAAGAACCTATTCTGCCTATATAAATTGTTATTTTTTTTAAATGGCAATAATAATTAGTAATAAACACTTATTAGAATATTACACGGTAGTTCACAGGTTGTTTTAAATAATGACACTTAGAATAGAATATTGACAAGCACAAAAAAATGTTAGCATTTGTAAATAATCTTTTTATAAAATTATAATGAGATATTATAATTAATTCATTCTTAATTCATGAACAAATTAATGTAAATAGGAATAATTAAATTATATTTAAATTTAATTCTTCTCAAAGTGTTCATGACAATTTTTTGAATGAATGAATGAATGTTAATTAATGATTGTTTATTTTTTCTTTTTTTCAAATTTTCTTTGTTTTAATTTTAATTAACAGTAAACTTTTAACATTTGTTTTCTTTTATTCTGTACAAAATATAATTGATTTATTGTAAATAATAATAATAATATTTTAATTTTCTCACTAAAATATTAACAATTTTTAATAATTTCGGTATTTCATTCAATAAATTTATTTGTATTGTAACAAAATTTAAGCAATATTTTTCGAACAGGGGCTAGCAACCCACGGCCGGCTTAGTAACTTTATGCAGCTGCTTTTTAAATATTATTAAGAAATGTAATTTAGGCCCACAAATAAAATGATATATTTGAGCTCCTAAAAAAGGTTGTTCACTTCTGGTCTAGATACCAACAGATACAAGTAACTCTACACAACATTCACTCACTAAAAATACTAAGTACTAATATTATTCCTTAATAACAATATCCATTCCTATTTCATTTTTATTATAAAAAAATAATGATATATTTTTTTTTTATAAAATAACATGTCTTCCTCTCACTTCCCTATTAATAAATAATATTCTATTAACATTCATGACATATAATTGCCATACTTTTTGCACAATAATTAATAAAAAAATTGATTGTAATTTCATATATTGAATTTCTTGTATAATATACTGAAAATGTATCAAATTTTGAACCTGTAGACTTACTTAACCGCCTATGTTGAATTTTTTTATGTAAAGTCCGATTCACACTGACATTTTATAATTTGTATTTTTTTGAATTGATTGATTATTCTTTTTTTTTAATATATATTTGAAATGAGTGTGAACGCACCTTTACAATTGGTGAAGAATATTACGCATTTAAAAAAAACCCTGTGATAATAAGTGCCAGTGTTTAGAATAAGGTTTTAATTGTTATTGTTTTAATATTTTTGTAGTACCAACCTTTATACTACTTTAAAACTAAAAAATGTTTTATTAAAAAATATAATTGTATACTAAATAACGATTTATTTCTGTTGAAGTAGTTTATTTTAATATTAATGAGATTGACGGAGTGACGAATAAGAGAGTGTTTTGACACTAGGTTCTCTCCGACTACCATGCTATGGGGGATAAAGCATGAAGGTGAAGCAATTGTAATTTTATTTAACTAACCAAAAATTAATTTTAATATAAAGACATACATAGTTTTAGTGCTTTATAATAAAATTTGAATTAAGATGTTAATTTTCACACGATATTTAAGATATATGCCAAAAGTAATTGAAATATATTTTCAATTTGTCTTCGTCTACTTTTGCATTTTTGATTTTGCATTTATTGTTGTTAAAACATTTTTTTTTAAATATTAACAGAAGTTTTTTCATAGAAACTAACATTGAGTAGTTGTAATATGACGTGTTATTTTGAACAATTGTAGTCAAACGCATTTATTGTAATTGTACTTTTAACAATAAAATGTCTAATTATATATTCGTTTTTTTTATTTTAAATAAATTATGTTTATTGAATTAAGTTTTTGTCTTAAGACTAGAAAAAAGTTTTATTGTTTAAATAATTACACGATCGTAAGTTTACTATAATTTTATCTATCAGACGAAATTATGATTGGTTATACTTGCATATTTAAATTATTTAACACTGGTACAAAAACCCGGCGTTGAGTTTCGTTTCGTTCTTGCTCATCACTCTGCGCGAAATCTGAAACTGAAACTGGTTTTTTTCTAGCTCATTATGGAAATTGTTTAATTTGTAATGAATGTCCCAAATTGAAATAAAGAATATCTCTAAAAGTATTGACGAATCTTATTTTATATTTTTTGGATAAATATATAAATTACCTATGTAATAGGGATTTATATAATTAACCTATATAGTAGGTGAAGTAACAATCGGTAATAGCTATAGATTTTTTTTTTATCTTCATACTGTGTCCCGCGCACTGCAGGGTAAGCAGCGGGAACCTAGTGTTAAGACACTCCGTTCCCCACTTTCCGCCGAATTCAGAGGCATTGCGTGTTAAGTGGCGGAACTTAACGCCGCGCTTTACCTCAGCACCAGAGCGAAGAAAATGGAAATATTAAATATTTCCATTCGTCGAGTGGGAATCGAACCCACAACCAGTCGTTTACAGTCACACGCTTGTGCCACTGGGCCATGACTGGCCACAACACTAGCATTCATAGCAATTATTTTTACCAAGTACATTTCGCGTTACAAATTGAAAGATACCTCACCTTAATCGTATATTCGTCTTCGTATTCGGGATGTATAAACGTGAAGTGTGGAATTTAGCCACAAGTTCTTCTATGGGTTTCAATTAATACAATTCCACTGCTTAGGACGTCCTTAGTAAAAAATGGAGGTTAAAAGCGAGGTTTTCTCTGTAATTCGTGTATTCGTTTTATGTTCGGGCACCTAATGCATGAGATAGAATTATTTTTAGTAAAACGAGTATTTTATTAGGTAGGTTAGGTTAGCTCTCGCTGTCGCCGGTATGCCATAAGTGTAATGCGCCTGTTGATTCGGCGCATCACACTGTCCGAATGCCCCGCTTGGGCCCCTATGGAGTTGCGAGACCTCTAACTAGTCAGTGTGGTGGGGGCCATGCTGGATAGTGAGTGGAACTGGTCTGCAATGGTCTCCTTCTGCGAATTAGTTATCGCACTGAAGGAGGCCGCGGGGCGGGCGCGTGAGTCTAGCTCTAATGCTGACCCACTCCGCCGTCGGAGACCAGGGAGTAGGAGAAGGCAGTACGCACATCTTCTTCTCCATCCACCCTAGAAGGGCTACTGCGGGAGGTTCTTGGTGAACCTCCTGCAAGTCATAGAGACTGTGGGTGCTCTGGAAGAAACCCTGGAGCACCCTGAAGGCGATGGTGGCCCGCATTAGGCGGGCCATCCACCGAGGCGTCGTAGAAGAATGCGCGAGCGAACTTATGATGTCTCACGAGGGTGGAGAGGGTTTCCGCTGGGTTTTAGTGTGTAGTACCGGACTCATTGGTGAGTCCCACAGTATCATCCGTCCGTAAGGTAGTTGGCCTGCCTTACGTACGGAAGGTCTGCGTAAACTGCATTTACCAGGCGACAAAAAAAAATATTAGAGAGAGAATTAGCTCTCGCTAATGCGAGAGCTCGAGATCTTAAGACGATATATATTATTGTAACTACAATAAAATTATTCTTTTCATTAATTTAAAAAGGTATCCTAATAAATTAAAATTGTTTTCATTCTTTAAGCCTATTTTTAATAAATAAAATTTTAATGATTGAAATTATTAAGTTATTGAAATTATTACTACTAATAGTTGAACAAAAAAAAATGACATCCACTTGGTACATACATAGTAGCCATTTACAATAAAAGTAATTTACATTTACGACCACATTCTCACAGACTTCGATAATGACTCCTTTAAATCCGTATCCTTTTCAAAGGGTCCGCAAATTTAAAGAGCCCTCACAAAAGGCGCAAAGGTGTACAATAACAAAGGAATATTTGCAACTGAGAAATGCATTACGGAATACTTCCCACAAGTTGATATCTTGTACGAATTACGAAGGAGAATAGTGATGGGCCAAGCGGATTAGGCTGAGTGGACGAGGGTGATTGATTAGCTATTAAAAAAAAAAAAATTGACATTTATAAAAATGGCGCCGTTTTTAGTTTATAGTTTTTGTATTTGAATATGTTGTGTTTATAAAACATTTGAGGCAACATAAGTTTAGATTGTCTTTTCTTTTTTTTTTTTTTTTAGCTTCACGCTGTATCCCGCACACAGCAGGGTAGGCAGAGGGAACCTAGTGTTAAGACACTCCGTTCCCCACGCACCGCCAAATTAGGAGGCATTGCGTGTTAAGTGGCGGAACTTAACGCCTCGCTTTACCTCGGCATCAGAGCGAAGAAAATGGAAATATTAAATATTTCCACAACTCAAGTGGGAATCGAACCCACAACCAGTCGTTTACAGTCACGCTTGTGCCACTGGGCCACGACTGGCCACAATTGTTTATTTATTTATTTAAATTGAATTTCTTGACCTTTTTAGTGATTTTCATTGGTGCCTACATTTAACTAAAAGCAGTGAAATTGAACAAAAAATAGATCAATAAATATAATAAAAACTTACTTTAACTTTTCTCTTGTTTTACGCTAATATTAATATTATAAAATATTATTTTAGTTATTGCTAAAAACATTTTAATGAATACGAATTCTTAATTGAATAAAAATTAAATAAAACATAGTAAAGATTATAAATTAAAAACCTCCTATTATATAACATAGTAATTAACTTTGCAAATTATTTTTGAAACGCAAATTTTGAACTACCAATTTAAATTTTACCAGATTATTAAAATTAACCTTAATTCGTACAAATAAAGTTTATTTTAGCTTGCATTAAAAATACTATCGCCAAACCACACCTGTTACAGGAGTGTGGGAATATAGGGTCAGGACTCGAAGGAAGGACCATTGCCGTATAGTAGCTGTAATGGGAAACACATTGTTTACTTAATATATTTCACTTTTCATTAATTTGTTAATGAAAATCATTGGAAATTCTAGATTTACGTATTAGTTTAATAATATATATTTTTTATTATCTGTTCTTATTTTCTGTATCACATAGATAGCAATGGCCAGTCGTGGCCCAGTGGCACAAGCGTGTAACTGTAAGCGACTGGTTGTGAGCTCGATTCCCACTCGAAGAGTGGAAATGTTTGATATTTCCATTTTCTTCGCTGAGGTGTCGAGGTAAAGCGCGGCGTTAAGTGCCGCCACTTAACACGCAATGCCTCCGAATTCGGCGGAAAGTGGGGAACGGAGTGTTTTAACACTAGGTTCCCTCTGCCTAACCTGCTGTGTGCGGGATACAGCGTGAAGCTAAAGTTATTTTATTATAGTGTCTATGTCTTAAAAAGTAATTTTTGCTAACCATATAGGATAGTGATAAATAAAAAAACTTTGATAAATAATCACTCAATTTTCATTGACCGCTTGGAGGAACTCAACGCTCGGTGTAACTATTTTATGATTACACTTTCAATGCTTTTTTCTTCAGCATCAGGCTTTTTTCCGCATGTCCTAGTATCAAGACTTTCCGTCCTTTACTTACTACAAGAAATCGAGCTTTTACAGATTTTAAATACATTTTAAGTAAACACGATTGTCCAAAGGAATTTGAATCCACAACTAATTATAAAAACACATCCGACATGTGTATTAAAAAAAGAAACGAAAGGAAATTGTTATAATAAATATAATAAAAGTACACAAAAAAAATTAAAATCTTAAAAAATCTGTACCATTTTTTAGAATTCCCACAAAAATTCCCATAGGAACAGGTGACACAAAAACTCCCTTAGCTATCAACTCGTTTTTATTGAATGAAAAAACCACATCCGGGGCTGGATTTCCGGGTCGAGGCCGAGTATTAACAAAAAATACCTTTGTAATGTGATTGATTGATAAATATTTGGATATATTTAAGTATCTATGTATCTTTTGGTCTATAACGCGAGAATTATGGTACTTTTGTGACTATGTTAAAGAATTTGATCTACATTTGATTTTCCATGGGTGTTAGATATGGTATTTTTTTATTTCTTATAGCTTTATAGTTTTTCATGTATAGAAGGTAAATCAGGGAGAACTTAATGTGAAGTCACGAAGTTCTTCGTCTTTCACCCTGCATTGAGATTTTGCGTAGTGAGTGGTGGACCGCTACGCCGCGCTTTTATTTTTAGTACTATAGGTTAAGTGGCGAAATTAATATTATTTAAATATATTTATATATTCTTTACCTTTGTCGATCAAAGTCATAACCATTGTTTATTCAGGGCGAGACGATAGCTATAATTTAAAATGATATTCATAGATCAGAGGTGTGCAACGTTTTTTAGTTACGGGCCTATTATTTGAATTTTGATTTTTTTCAGAGATTCAAAGTATTGTCCTTAATATTTCATAGAAGTTGCGAAAAAATATTTATGTGGGCCGTATAAAATTAATAAGCGGGCCACACAGCCTTGATATTACATAATATAAATAATATTTAATAAGTTATTTGCAAAAATATTTTTACATATATCAAAAAATATCTAACTAACAGTGTCAATTACATACCGAGTGCTTATAAAATTAAAAAGTCTTTAAACGTGCCTTGTTTTACCTAGAAGTAACGATTTAAAATATAATATTTACTTTTATAGCAAGAAAGATTAAATAAAGTCGTAAAAAGCTCCCCATGCTAAGTGATCGGTAAACATTTTACGAAGTTGACCTATAAGTTTCCCTTTGGTATGATCCTTTATAATCAGGTTAGGGTGACCATATTTAAGAATAATATTTTCCCCATGTATATATTTTTCAATTTGGTAACACATATTTCGGATATAATTTACGTTCGTAAATTAATATAATTGCAATGAATTTTTTTACATATTCTCATATTTTAAGTGATTTTTGTTGGGTATGTCGCAGAACTGCACCTGTATCTTTTATAAACTAATGGGTAATAAAAAAAAAATATTTTTTTTATACCTTCACGCTGTATCCCGCACACAGCAGGGTAGGCAGAGGGAGGGAGGCAAAGAGTGTTAAGACACTTTCCGCCAAATTCGGAGGTATTGCGTGTTAAGTGTCGGATCTTAACGCCGCGCTTTGCCTCGACACCAGAGCGAAGAAAATGAAATAGTAAACATTTCAATTCCAATATTAAATATTTCAACTCCTCGCGTGGGAATCGAACCTACAGCCAGTCGTTTTAAGTCACACGTCTGTGCCACTGCGCCACGACTGGCCCCAAAATAAAAAATATCTTTGTTTTATAATTGTATCGGTTTAGGTTGTTTAAAGAAATCGTAAATAGTGTGACAAGCATCAAAAACATTTTTGCTACTTCTGGCTATTCTGGCACTGTGAAAAATTTCAAGACACTGTGATTTCCGTATTGTTTGAACACATTAAGTTTTAAGTGATGGAAGGCCACCGTTCTGTTTTGTTTTATCAAACTAGAAGAAAACATTTAATAATTATAAATGTACTTCAAATCCCAAGTGACTTATTATGAAACGTTTAAAAAGACAAAAAAAAATAATAATTTAATTACTACATACGTGTGGCCAGCCGTCTGGCCAGTCGCCCAGTGGCACAAGCGTGTGACTGTAAACGACTAGTTGTGGGTTCGATTCCCACTCGAGGAGTGGAAATATTTAATATTTCCATTTTCTTCGCTCTGGTGACGAGGTAAAGCGTGGCGTTAAGTTCCCCCACTTAACACGCAATGCCTCCGAATTCGGTGGAAAGTGGGGAACGGAGTGTCTTATCCCTAGGTTCCCTCTGCCTACCCTGCTGTGTGCGGGATACTGGGTGAAGCTAAAATAAAATATATATTTACGTTATTATTTCAAGCAATCAAATAAATGATAATATGTACTTAGTTATTTTATATACTTACTTACTTTTTATACAAGGAAAACAAAAATTTAGCTTTAAATCACTACCGACCACGTATCGGAATCCAAAGTCGGTTAATACAATATCATTATCAAAATAATAGTCACCCTAACTATATCCGCTGTAGGGCGGAAGGAAGGACCGTTACGAGGCCGGTTCACACGACCCCTCGGATTAACTCAAGATATAATGTGAGAAAATCTTTAGCGTTTTGTTTTTGTTTTTGTTGTTCTTAGTTTTTACTTGCACTTTCGATTACTATTGTTTTTGTTATTATTTCTTTATTGAGTGAAATTTTGTTGTTTTTCGTAAGTAGCCGAGACTTTATCGCCGTGAAATTTAGCAAAGTTCTAGTCAGTCAGTCAGTCTAGTCAAGTCCTAAGGCTAAAATAAGACTAGCCTAAGTTACTCCTTATTACGTCAGCTATCTGTCAGTTAAAGTACCATCAGAATCGGTCTAGCCGTTTCAGAGATTAGCCGGAATAAACAGATTGTAAAAATAATTGTAAAAAATATTATTTTGGTAGCATATGTTGTTATTATAATATTCCAAGTAGACAAACAGACTTTTATTTCTTTGTAGAAATGTTTCTTGTTGATCATATTGTTGAGCGGAGTCTATATAGTAAGTTCCGCGTTTTGATTTAGTGCAAAGACAAATTTAGGATGAATTTGATCGCAGAATAACGGCCCAACTAAGATTCACGTCACGGAAATTAAGATACTGAGGTGGAAGTGTGGCGTCATGTGGCATAACTGTTTTGGAGTGCGTGACGTATCTATGACACTGTATGACCACTTTGTTCGCTGATCTGGGAACTACGTCGTTTATGCTTTGATATCTGTTAAAAAAAAGACAACACCACGATGAGTTTAATGTTTCACATGATATTTTATAGAATAACTTGTAGCTGGAAGAACGTACAAAAATTGAATTTTTGTATGAGAAAATAAAATGTTGCTTGCTACACGCTTTTTCATACATAGCAGGGTAGCCGTAGACAGCGTAGTGTCAAGAAACTCCGTTTTCCTCTTTTCGGCCGAAGTAGAGACATTGTGTGTTAAGCGGCGGAACACAACGCCACGCTTCGTCTTAGGTATCTATGAAAATAATATAGGTATACCTTACCTAATCATTACCCCGAGTTTACTTGCGCCTAAAATTAGACGCTGTCCCATTTCACCACGACGGTCTCTATATTATGTTTTTTAATTTTTTTTTAATTGAATAAAGGAGGCAAACGAGCTGAAGGCCCACCTGGTGTTAAGTGGTTACCTTCGCCCATAGACATCCACAACACTCAAGTTATGGATGCGTTGCCAGCCTTGGGAATGTAGGACAGAAGGAGAGAGGAAGGATGGGAATAGTGGGAATAGGGAGAGCTGGCTTACATGCCATCGAACCGGAACACATCATAAGATATATATTATGTTAATTCGAGTCAATTCATTCTAAACAAAATTATTCGAATATATTTGATTTTAAATAGTTTTAAGTCCCGTTTCGTATAACATTTCAATAACAGATAAGGTTTCGATACTATCTCTATGTTTCGTTATAACCGGCGGAATAAAGCGATAATTGACACATAAAAATCTCGAATATTTATTTAAACAACTTCATTAAAACTTGAACAGTTATCTATGGACTATAGTCATGAAGAGATTAACATCTAATGCTCGAATACGGTAAAATACCTTATCGAAATGTATTCATCATGCCTTTGAATTTTTGAGAGGACAACTTAGTGCAGAGGGACAGCATCTTATTATAAACAAGCGGCGTGATCTACGTGGCTGTTTCGGTATATTACAACCCTTGGTGGTGGATTTTATTATTTAAAGTAGCCTATACTTAACCTTGGATTATGAACTATATTTATTCCAAAATTCATTACAATCGATCAAGTGGTTTGGTTTTTTCATATAAACTTTCATATTTCAAATAGGGGTATTTCGACCCTTTAGCGGTTAATTTTTGAAAAAATAAGTAGCCTATGTTAGATCTATATTCATTTACTACTTTCATTCTAAATTTTCGTGCCGCGAAAAGCCGTGAAAGTGTGACAGACAAACACAAAGACATTCACATTTATAATATAGGTATGGATGTTATTGATTGTGGATTCGATTATATATATTTAAGATATTTTCATTGCTTCATTTTGATAAGAAGACAACACGTGGTGTTGAGTTCCGCCGCTCAACATACAATGTCTCAAATCGACCCTTAATTCTCAATAGATTTTTCAATTTATTTTTGCTTACTCGAAAACAAATTAAAAGTTAATTAAATTATATTAAGAAGCTTAGTTACATAACATTACAAGATGCAAATTTAAAAATAAAAACATTTCTTTAAATTACATACCTTTATACCTATAGGGGCCAGTCGTGGCGCAGTGGCACGAACGTCTGACTGTAAACGACTGGTTGTGGGTTCGATTACCATTCGAGGAGAGGTATTTAATATTTTCATTTCCTTCGCTCTGGTAACAGAGGCAAAGCGCGGCGCTAAGTTCCGCCACTTAACCCGGAATGCCTCCGAATTCGGCGGAAAGTGGGAAACGGAGTGTCTCAACACTAGATTTTCTCTACCCAGCTCTACCCAGCTGTGTGTGAGATACAGCGTGAAGCTACTAAAAAGAAAAAAAAGAGAAAAAAATACCTATTTATTAAAAATTTGCAGTAACTTAGCTCCATTCAGCCAAAACGTTTTTACAAAACTTATTAATTGTTTAACGCAGAGGGATTCGAACCCACGTCGCTATAGCGGCGGAAATAGATACACGTTTTCTAAAAATGTTTTCCAATTTTCAAAGTGAGTGGTTAACACTTTAAAAATTTAAAAATCCTTTCAAACATTCTAAATACTCATATTTTAATATTAAAATAATATTAAAAATATTTAACAAGTTCTTATTTTTAATATTAATTAAATTAATATAAAAAAACATTAACAATAGATATATAACATTTGCATCACTCTTACAGTGCTTAATTAATTACAAAACATACTTAAATAAGCAAACAGATGTGCCTATCTATTAAAACATTATTACTAAAAACGAAACCAGACTCCCCAAATAACAAAATTTAAATGATTAGTATAATAATTACAATACAAATTTTCCCACTGATCCCCTTTAACGCGTCAACGACATGTGACAACGGCTATTCACTTTCGTTGATCATCACGCGATTGCATGCAATTTCGTCACATTCGGATGCATGTTGAAGCAAATTTAATTTTTTTATTAATATTTTAAAATATAAACTAAACTAAACTTTAATTTTAAATACATAAAGCTTTTAAAATTTTGAAATGGCTGCATAATATCTGTGGTTAATATTTGGTGCAATTTTGTACGTAGCTTACTACGTTCCGTTTGACGGTGTGTACTTAAAAGTAATTTAGACTTTAAGCTAAAGAATTAAAGGTAATTTTATAATTTTTAAATGTTAAACGTAACATTGTTTAGTCTTGTTTAACAACTTTAGAAATGCCTTTCAGGGCGAGCTACTGTAGTCTTATTGCGTGTAAATACAGTAGCTTTTTCAAGTAATTGTCCTTATATTTTTTAGTATAATAATGGTTTTCATTAAAAGGACCGTGGGAGAAATGGGTAAATTGAATATTAATATAAAACTTATGCATGTCGGTATGTGGGATAGTAAAGGTCATTGAGAACACCTGGCTCGGTCAGCGACTCGTTACATAATCTAATTATGCATATAGAAATAACTGTCTGTCTGTCTGTTACCTTATTGTAATTAATTTGCTAAAACGTTTTTAATGTCAATATTGAACGCCATCAATGATTTGATATGTATTTAATTTATTGGAATTATGTAATTTTGGAAGCCGTGGTGTAGTGGACTGCGATGATTGTGGGTTCGATTCTTTGTGGCCACTAGGGGGAGTTATATATTACTTTCACTAGTTATTGCTTACTTTCTTGATTATTTTCTTTGCTTTGGTAGATAAAGCGCAGCGTTGAATTCCGCCACTTAACCCGTAATGTCTCGTTTTTGAGCCGAAAGCGGGGAATTTAGTCTCATGATACTAGGTTCTCTCTGACTGTTATGTTATGTGAGAAGCACCCTGAAGATGAAAAAAAATACTTTTGCAAAAAAATCTAGATTTACTTGGTATAGCGTTCAATTTATGTCTAAAAAGAGGAAGTAAACATTTCTAAACTGTCTAATCGAAGCAAAAGTAAGGCGGAATGCTAGTGAAGTATAAACGTATGCATCTAATAGTTACTAGATACCAATAATGTTCAATTTTTAATTGTATGTGAGAAACACTGTAGATAACACCACGAATCCCGTTAATTAACTTTTATGGCGCAATGTTCATGAATTTTTAGTCTATTCCCTCGAACTGTAACTGATATTGATTTGTTTATCTTTGTATTCAAAATCCTTGTTTAATTTATAAATGTTAATTATGTAAATGAATTATTTAGTAAAATACTGATCATAAATAAATCGTTAATATTCATATATTACTTGTATTATATTTAAAATAAAAAAAAATAACTTCTGACCGAGGCCATCGCAGCGTAGTGGGACAGTGCCTGACTATAAGAGGCTGTGGGTTCGGTTCCCATTCGTAGAAATGGTATATTTTGTTAAACTCTCCGTTTTGATAGGACAACGCGCAGTGTTGAGCTGTGTCTCGATTTCGACAAGCATAGAACGGAGTGTCTTAACACTCCGTTCTCTCATACTACACTGCTATGCGGAAGCTACAAAAAATATTTTTAAAACAAGAAAATATTTTGTAACAGAAGTTACAAAGCAAAAATAATTAATTATCAATTCCAATAATCTACATTATACCAAAAAATATATATACACATATTAAATATTGTCAATTGCACGACAAACATACACTCTATGGTACCTCTAAGGTCCGAAAATGAACCCTTGCACCTTTCTACATTCCCACACACCGTGAGAACGGGCGACACCCCATAAAGAACCCAATTCCTACCTAAAAAACCATACTCACCTTTTACGCTACGCTGCCTTTAAGTATTCAGTTTATTTCGCCATAATTTTATAGAATTTAATACTGTACTTCATGGATTCATGAAGTATGAAGTTTTTTTTGTTGGTATTAGTATGGAGGGGAATTTAAGTTTTGATGGACGTGTATATGGTCATACATTCCCATAGATGTTTGAATGGGGATCAAAATTGTAGCTTCATTCTTTTTTTGGTGTTTTTTTTGTGTATTGGTTAGATTAATAGTTGTTAAAATGTTACAAGTGTTTGTGTATTAGGCAAATGGTATTTAAATGAATATTATGTGCGTTATTATGAGCATATTTTAAATAAAAAATAAATAGATCATATATTATAATTTAAAATGTTTGAAAATAAAAAATAATAGTAAATTTTGATAGTTTAATATATAACAATACTTATCATTTTTAGATAGGTGTATGTAAAATATAAAAAAAAATACCATACAAGTATATTTAATTAAAATAATTTAACACGAAAATCGAACTTGCTACAACTTACATCAATAACCAACAATTCAACACCGCCTTTCTACAGCAGGTCCCCGCTTAGAGCGAGACAGAACGAAAACAAAACATTCCGATACAGTTCCCAGCACCCAATCCCATGCGTTAGAGTGAGACAGCTAGCTTCACTCAGTACATCTTCAAAACAGGATGAACAAATATGGTGGGCAAATTTAAATATTGTTCCACGATCATAATAAGTCAGTTAGTTGTGAAAAGTCGTTGAGGACGGACGTTGTTTAAGTGGAGTTAATGTTAGTGAATAATTATAAAATGCCGTGTAGTGAAGATGACGATTCCCAAAGCGGTTTCATATCGGAGCCTACCCAGGCTTTATCTAAGGCTGAGCTGCGAAAGGTTAATATTTAATAATGTTAATTAAGTGGTTATTAATAATTAAATATTTAAGAGTTATGATGTTAGGAAAGTTAGAGAAAATTAACGAAATTGCAGAAAATTCGTTTCGATTGTGCATTTGGATGTGATGTGTACCTAAATATATATTTTAACTCTACGTATTTATCGATTGTTTTCAATTTTTTATCGATTGTTACAATTAATTAAATCGATTATTACATACGAGTAGATTTTAGTGATAAATCTCCGCATACAAAGAACCTTTACGTCTTAAACGAGGAATATATTTTTTTATATCTACGAATTTTAAGATTTTTATCGATTATTACAATTAATTAAATAAATCGATTATAAAATAAATAGTTTAGTGATACATAATAATTAATAAACCTCCGCATACAAGAACCATTGCGTGTTAAGTAACGAAACCTAACACCGCACTCATTGCAACCAGTTTCTGTGCATAATTAACGTGAGATTTTAAATTTGCAGACGAACAAGCCGATTATGGAGAAAAAACGTCGAGCGCGCATTAATAATTGTTTAAATGAACTGAAGGATCTTCTCATGGATGCTATGGATAAAGACGTAAGTAGTAATACTATATTAGATTAAATATGTTTTAAGTATTTAGATATTGGGAAAACTTTAATAATGTCTTAACAATGTCACGATTTTGACAAGTGAAGAGTGTCTTGACACTATGTTGTCTTTGACTGCTCTGCTATAAGGGAAAATGTTTAAAAAGTTTTACTAACTTTAACACATTTCAAAATATTCTATCTACATCATTTATATGTTAAATGAAATACTATTTAAAGCAATTTTACTATATTGAATATGCAATAAAAAATAATAATGAATAGCAACATTATCTTATAAATATTAGCACCACATAGATTTTCAGATTAAAAATTGTCGCAAACTTATTTTTAACCGTTTGTTTATTTCTTTACAGCCAGCTCGTCATTCCAAGTTAGAAAAGGCAGATATCCTCGAGCTCACCGTGAAGCACTTGCAAACATTGCAAAGACAGCAGCTAGCTGCAGCTATTGCGGCTGACCCAGCAGTGTTACACAGGTTCAAAGCCGGTTTCGGGGACTGTGCGGTGGAAGTACGCAGGTACCTGTCCCGACTGGCGAATGTACCAACTGGACTGCGATATCGACTTGGAAACCATTTAAATACGTGTATTTCTGGATTTGAACGCCTACATCCAGATTATCCACCTCTTATACCAGATCCTCTAAGACTTGATGACGAAAGACCAAGTGCTTTTCATTATGTGAAATCGACTAAACCAACCAGTCCGCCGTTAAGTCCTTTGTCTTGTGATTCCGCGTGTGATTCGTCTACTGAACTGGAAACCCCGCCTCGTCCAGTGCAAAAGTTTCCCTTCCCCACACCGCCAAGCCATTCTGCGTCGGACCAAGATTCGAGTCCCGAGCAAAAAGCTACAGTATCCTCAACCACTATATCACCGGAAACGCTAAAACAGGAAGCGTTACGCAACAAAAAGTTTATGGAACCGCTGTCAATTGTGATAGATGTGGAAAACTATAAAATTGGTATCGACGCCTCCCCGAAACGAGCTGTCGATTATTCGATTCGACAGAAGTTAAAGCGTCATGCGGAGAATATAGGACCAGTGCCAAAGTTAATAAGACTAGACAGTGAAAAGAGTTTCACGTTGCCAGAGAAAAGTGACAAAATGGATATTAATTTTGATAAGGATTCGGATAAGAAAACGTCTATGGACAAAATGTCAGCATTCCGAAAGCTACCAGATAGGCTGCCAAGTTATTCTGAACGTAAATTAACGATACCTGAAAGTATACCATGTGTTGTGGAAAGATCTAGAAATCTACAAAGAAATGTTCCTATGACAGTCATAAGTCATACAGCGGAGTCGTTAGCTCATTCGAGTTCTTATAAACCTGAAAGTCCAAAAGAAAAGGCTGAGGCTGACACGAGCTCGAAGTCGCCGGTACAAGGGGCGTCTAGTTCGGAAATGTGGCGACCGTGGTGAAGGAAGCATTAATTAGAAATTTGGTTTGAATAAAACGGCAGTGGTATTTGTCGTCACCGAGAATAGAATCTGGTGCCACCATTTTCTCTGTTTTCCGCAATAGATCTAGATATTGGCATTTCCTAGACGCAGGTTTAGATGTAATATGCGTGCCTCAAAGTTTTTTATTCACCTGAATACCAAAATTATGTTTGCTTTCCTTCTATGGTTGTCAAATTGTAGTATTCAGGGGCTTTTTACTGGACTTTAAGACTTTTCTTAAGCCGGCAACGAATCCACAACTCCTCTAACGATGTAGATAGGCAAAGGTAACCACTTACGTGAAGGTGGCCCTTCTGCTACTTTGCCTCTTTAATAAATAAAAAAAACTTTGCAATTAGTTAGCTAACAAAAAAGCTTTGGCAATTAGTTCAGAAATTATAATATTAAAATATTTTTCGAAGATTTTAAGTCAAGTCTTCCATATTTATTTACAAATATGACAAGTGCCTTAAAATATGGTCTCATTTTAACTTTAAATAATGTGTTATAGTTTTTATAAACGTAGATATATAATGTTTATAGTAATTTAATTACGGTTGACGCGTTTCAGTACTTTATGTACGTCGTGTTTTGTTCCAATAGGGAATATGTAATAGCTATAAGTGTTTACCAGATGGTATTCTTATTGTTTTAAAAAATATATATAATATTAAATACAATTATTTTTTTAAGTCTTTATACAAAATATAGTCTTTTATTTTATTCCTCAGTCATTGTAATACGTTACGGAAAAAAAATATCCTAATTTTTATGAAAATTATGTAGACTAACAATTATGAAATTTGGCATAATTAAAGTTCATATGGAGAAGGCAAAAGAGACACATTTTTTTAGCTTCACGGTGTATTTCGCTTACAGCAGACGGAGCCTACTCGTAGCCTCGGGTACTCCGTACCCCATTCTTCGCCAAAATTCTGAGGGCCTTATTGTTGCATTTGGAGTTGTATATTGTACTGATATTCTTTTTAATAAGACTTATTAGAGGCAATTACCATATATTTTATATATATATTTGTTTATAACACTGCTATTTTTTTTATTCTTCTATATAAACGCGTAATACATTGTTTTTTAAGTGAATGTTGCATACAACAATGGAAATCATTACAATTTTTTAATCAATAATTTAGTTTTTTTCAACAAAAATAAATACATTATACGTCACAATTTTACATAAATTAAAGAAAAGCAAGTTACATAGTGGAAAACATTTATAAGACCCAGTCATTTTTTTGGTCCAAAATTCATCCAAATCGGACCAGTAGATAAGCCGTGAAAGCGTGACAGACAAACACACAGACATTCGCATTTATAATATAAGTATGGATTAGTGGCCCGCTCGCGGCTTCGCCTGCGTTGAACTACAATACTATTTCACTATAAGCACGCGGCGCCGTTTGTCTACTATATTATGCATGTATTATAAATATAAACCTTTCTTTCAAATCATTCTATCTATTAAAAACGCATTAAAATCCGTTGCGTAGTTTTGAAGAACTAAGCATACATATTTACAAACAGCTTACAGACAGCACTTTATACTATGTAAAGATAAGAAATGTAGAAATTAAGAAATTAAAGGCAGCAATAGTTGAGTATTTTTTTTATTTCCACACACTTATAGGGAACACAATGATGCTAAAATTCTTACAACACACCAAGTGCACTTTGATATTATAAAAATTGTAGAGTAAAAATTTAGATACCAATTGTCACCTTAATACAATAACATTAAAATGATTATATTAGATGATTTAATTCATTTTCCGTTTATGTTCCTATGAGCTGGTAATAACAATAAACAATAAAATAAAATGGAGAACGGAGTATCTTGACACTGGGTTCTCTCTGATTATCCTATGTGGGAAAGGGCGTGAAGTTAAAAAACATCGAATTATATGCCTTCATTAAATGCGGGAAACGTGTAAAAATAAATAAACATACTGTAGATTAAAATTAATTATTTTTGCATTGTATATAACAAGCGCGGATTTTTATATACATATTTATAGAACCCGGCAACAAATAATGCACATCGATGCTTAGAATGAAACAGTCGGTTAGCTTCGACTTCGTAGAGCGTTGTCTCGGTCGCTTAAAATAATAACAATGAGAAACGTCACATACCAACTGAGTGACAAAGACAGCGCTCTACAAAACCGAAACTGACCGACTGTTTCGTTCTAAGCACGATGTGCATTATTTATTGCCGGGTACTATACATATAAACTACAAATAATTTTACCATTCACTTTAATATTAATGGATTAATAGAAAAATACGCTTATTTTCTTTATTTTAACGTCTTTCGCACAGCATCTAGTCAGATAGAATCAAGTGACAAGACACTCCGTTCTCCATTTACCGCCGGAATACTTAACATCGGGCTTTATCATAATCACCAGTGCGGAGAATTTAATATAATATATAATATAATTAAATTATTATCATTCAAACAAATGGGAGTCAAACCCACAAGATTTGTTCTAACTACCATACTATGCGGAAAGGCATAAAGCTAAAAAAAGGGCAGGCAAATACACCAATTGTTATACCTAAATCATGAATTCTGATGAGTACAGTAAATTTCTCTATATTCTTTTAATTTTTGTTTCTCTATCTATCTATATATAGTGGCCAGTCGTGGCCCAGTGGCACAAGAGTGTTACTGTAAACGACTGGTTGTGGGTTCGATTCCCACTCGAGGAGTGGAAATTATATTTCCATTTTCTTCGCTCTGGTGTCGAGGTAAAGCGCGGCGTTAAGTTCCGCCACCTAACACGCAAGCCTCCGAATTCGGCGGAAAGTGGGGAACGGAGTGTCTTAACACTAGGTTCCCTCTGCCTACCCTGCTGTGTGCGGGATATATCGTTAAGCTATTCTATCTATCTATTTCTTTAGGCTAATCTCTGGGTCGGCTAGACCGATTTTGATGGGACTTTCACTGCCAGATAACTCATGTAATATGGGATAACTTAGCCTTCTTTTTTTTCTGTTAATTTCAGGTCGACACTATGTTAGTAAAAGTAATTTACTTACTAAAACTTGAAACAAACATTCATCTTTACCAATTTAAGGAATTTCGCACACAATTTCTACATTATTCTACACTGACTAGATTTAATATTTTTTAACTAATCTAAAAAAGCTAATAAAAATTATTTACATAATTAAAGCCTTATTTGAGTAAAAACAACAAAAATTGTTCAGACACTCATAAATTCAGAACATTACCCGTTGAATGCGCGGAACTCGACACCGCATTCCTTCTCACAACCATAATGTTAATACCACGATCATAATATCGATAAAATAGAAACATTTTATAACAAAGTTGTGGGTTCGATTCCCACTCAGGGGTACGATAATATTGTAACGAAGTTCCTTATCGCGCGCTGTGAAAGTGGACTAGACGGAAAAAATCTCACGGTATGTTGTAAGTACACTTTTTGCTATAGTAAGCTTTTGTAAGCTGTGCGGCGTGCGCATGTTTCTCTCTCTCTTATAGAAAGCAAGCCAGATATTTTCATTTCTATTTCGTATTGAACAGTGTGGTGTCGCGACGATTATTTTTACATTATATTTGTTAATAATTAAAAAATAATATTATAACTAAAACAAAATAAAATTTTAATACAATTCCTTCACTAATTAATCGAAAGGAATTTCGTTCCATCCTGGTGTCCCTTGACACCTCTCTTGTTTTTTAGCTTACACTGTATCCCGCACACAGCAGGGAACCAGCAGCAGAGGGAACCTAGTGTTAAGGCACTCCGTTCCCCACCTCTCCGTACCTTTCTTGTAATTTTTAAAATGTTCATTTCTTCACTCTAGTACCAAAGATAACACGCAGCGTTGAGTTACGCCTCGCAACGTCTCGATTTCGAGCTAAACTAAGTAAAGTACTAAAAAGAGTAGAAACTTAATATTTCGTTAAATAATATTTAATATCATTTAGATTTAAGAAAGTCCTTCCTCTGCTGTTGTAGTTTCTGCTCCAACAGAGTTATCTTCTCCTGGTACTTGGCGGTCTCTCGCGTTAGCGCTTGTATGGCGGAATCTTTTCTAGCCACAGCTACTTTTACTCTGAAAATATATTAAATATATAATCGTTTTTTTTTCTACAAAGCCTTTTATGTTATTTTTTATAGATTTTTTTTTGCTTTGTTAGCGAAGGAAATGGATATATTAAATATTTCCACTCCTCGAATGGCAATCGAACCCACAACCAGTCGTTTACAGTCACACGTACGTGCCACTGCGCCACTACTGGCCCCTTAATTTTGTTTATTTTTTTTTATTTTAGCTTCACGCTGTATCCCGCAACTGTGTTAAGACACTTCGTTCCCCACTTTGCGCTGAATTCTGGATGCATTGCCATTTAAGTGTCGGAACGGAACTCTAAAACATACTGTTGTTCGTGGGTTTGATTTCGAATCAGGGCGCGCGTTGGTTTTTCACTTGACCTGATTACTTTTCTACACTAGATTTTTTTTTAGCTTCACGTTGCACACAGCAGGGTAGACAGAGAGAACCTAGTGTTAAAACATCCATTCCCCACTTTCCGCCGAATTCGGAGGCATTGCGTGTTAAATGGCGGTACTTAACGCCGCGCTTCGCCCCGACACCAGAGCGCAGGAAATGGAAATAATAAATATTTCCACTCCTCGAGTGGGAATCGAACCCACAATCAGTCGTTTACAGTCACACGTTCGTGCCACTGCGTCACGACTGACCACACACAAGATTCTCTTTGAATTTCTCTTTTGTAAAACTAAAAAAAAACAGACTTCACATGTAGAGTAGCATCTTTTAATTCTACGGTTTATTGGATTACTTGAACTATAATAAAATTTACCAAAAAAACAATTTATATTACTTAATACTAATTTGATTAATATAGCAATATTTCAGTTAATCACTATTTGAGCCATTAAGTTCATATTTTTATGCGTTTTCTAAATATCATTTTCAATTTCTTAAATGTACGAATAACACTTTAAAAGTTAAAAAAAAATATTTAATAAATACAGCTGGTAACAGAACGCATAGCTTAGCGGCCAGATCGCTTAGACGGTTTCAGGAGGCGCGGGTTCGAATCCCGCCGCGTTCAAATTTTTATGTTTTCTAAATGTAATAGGGATAAGCCCACCTTTTGTGAAGTATATTTGTAATTTTGTAATTACCATATGTGTTCTTTTTTTGTTTTAGTGCAATAAAGAAAATAATCTATAAATCTTTTTCATAATCATACTCTCAAGCGGGAATCGAACTTACAATCATCGCATATACACTCAGACACCAGAATCGAACCTACGACCTTTTTCAAGCAATACTCACTTAGCATACAACTGATGCATTTGTTCCTCGTGTGTTTTCTTCATATCCTCCGTTTCCTTCTGCAGCTGATCCACTTTGCTGCGCCAGGACTCTTCGCATTTGGATCTTATTTCTTCTGTTCTTGCTTCTAGTTGACAATTTTTCTAAAAAAAATAATAATGAGAACACGGGAAAATTGAATTCTTAGGTCTGAGTACAATTTTAAAATAGGCCGTTAAATAATATCAGTCAAAATAAAAACAAATGTAACTTTAGATAAAACATATATGCTCTTATTGAGCTGAGCGGGCTATGTAGTGGGAATCGAACCCACGAGCAGTCGTCTACACACGCTTGTGCCACTACGCCACGACTGGCCCCAATAAATAAATAAATTGTAACAAGTATTATGTATGTATATAATAATAAATTTTAATATGTATTTAAAGAGATTTGACATATGTAAACTATTTTTTTTTTTATGGAATGAAGGAGGCAAACGAGCTGAAGGCCCACCTGGTGTTAAGTGGTTACCTTCGCCCATAAACATCCACAACATTCAAGTTATGGATGCGTTGCCAGCCTTGGGAATGTAGGACAGAAGGAGGGAGGAAGGATGGGAATGGTGGGAATAGGGAGAGCTGGCTTACATGCCATCGAACCGGAACACATCATAAGATATTTGGCGGTTCGTCTTTGACATGATAGTGGTCGCGAGCCAGTCGGAGAACGAATCTCCTACCACCAGACTACTGGGTTACCCGCCTTTTACGGGACGCTGCCCAGCGGCGGGGGGGAATTGTATTCTTAACCCGTCCCCCCACGGGAAAAAATAAATGAATTTAATATACAGAAACATAATTATTATATTAAAAAAAAAGTTTTTTCTTTTATATTCACTTAAAAAATTCCCATAGGAATCTCACCTCTGTTAATAAACGATTTCTAGTTTCCAGTTGACTGATCGTTACTTCGAGCTCTGCACCTGTAAATTATATTAGAATAATATTATAATATGTTTTATGGCCATAATGGCTGGGGGCCAGTCGTGGCGCAGTGGCACAAGCGTGTGACTGTAAACGGCTGGTTGTGGGTTCGATTCCTGCTCGAGGAGTGGAAATATTTAATATTTCCAATTTCTTCGCTCTGGTGCCGAGGCAAAGCGCGGCGTTAAGTTCCGCCACTTAACACGCAATGCCTCCAGAATTCAGCGGTGCGTGGGGAACGGAGTGTCTTAACACTAGGTTCCCTCTGCCTACACTGCTGTGTGCGGGATACAGCGTGAAGGTAAAAAATATATATATTATAATATGTTTTATGGCCATAATGACTGTGGGCCAGTCGTGGCGCAGTGGCACAAGTGTGTAACTGTAAGCGACTGGCTGTGGGTTCGATTCCTGCTCGAGGGGTGGACATATTTAATATTTCCAATTTCTTTGCTCTGATTTTCTCAAATTTATGACGAGATTATATTTATCATTGCTTCGCTTTACTAAGAAAAGAAAGCGTGGCGTTAAGTTCCATCACTTTATACGCAATATCTCAATTTCAGGCAGAAAGTGGAGAACAGAGGGTCATGACACTAGGGTTCTCTCTGACTACTTTGCTATGTGCACAAAAACATGCACTTGCTAAATTTTAGTCCAGATATAACAATATAATAATGGCTTGGGGGTACAAAGTGTGACTGTAAACGCAACTGATTCCCACTCGAAGAGTGGAAATATTCAATATTTCCATTTTCTACACTCTGGTGGGCTCAAAACGCGGCGTTAAGTTCCGCCACTTAACACGCAATGCCTCCAAATTCGGCGGAAATTGGGGGACGGATGTCTTAACACTAGGTTCCCTTTTGCCTACTCTGTTGTACGCGGGATATAGCGTGAAGCGTGAAAATATATATTTTTCTTTTTTTTTTAGCTTTATGTTAGGGTAGGCAGAGGGAACATAGTGTTAAGACACTCCGTCAAATATTATTCATTAGCAATAAAGCAAAGTGTAGCATTTACAAGTAAAAATATATGGTTTCATTATATAATTATCCTCACACTTATCTTCCGTTTGTCGTATTCTGGCCTGAGCGTCTTGATATCGCTTAAGCGTCGCTTGTTCCGTTTCCGCGAGCTCTTTTAGTTCTGCTTCATATTGTTCTTTGTTTCTCCTGTAAATCATTACTTCTACTTGTAAATTATACGCTATACGGGACGGCGGCAGGTTAATTATGCTTAAATAACTTTAACTGTCTACAGTTAAAACTTTATAGATTTTTTAAAAAAATAAAGAACGTATTTTACTATTTTACTACGAATACGAATATTTAAACACAGCGGGATTCGAACCCGCGGTTCAAGTGCTCAGCCATTCGGTTACGTCGATATTCTCGATAAGCTTATAAGCTTATTAGAATATCTTGTATACTTATTTTTGTTGTAAGCATATCTAAAGACGAATAACAAGTAGGCTTAACAGCCAAGCCGCTTAGACAGCTCCAAAAAGGCACGAGTTCGAATCCCACTTGATTCAATTTTTTACACATTTCCTAAAAAAACATTAGAACATCTTTTAAAAACCTAACCTCAAAGCGTCTTGCAATTCTTTCCTTCCCGCTTGAGCTTCCGCCTCCATGCTCTCTATGGCTTTCTCTATCTCTCTGTCTCTCTCTAACTTGTGCTGAGCGGATATCTCCGTCACTTTCTTCTTTAACAACAATTGTTGGTCTGCTTCGTACTCTTTTTTGTATTGTTCAAATTCTTCTTTTAATTGTTCTCGTTTTTGGTTTAAATGCTCCTAGAAATATATGTTTATTTTGTTATTAAATATTAATTTAAAATAACGATTAACAGAATTATATATGTTTTTTAATTCAGATTCCCGCTTTTTTTCTTAAAATATAACAGATCCTACTGTCAAGACACTTAGTTCTCCATTTATCGCCCAAAATCAAGATATTGCGTGTAGAGTGGCGGAACTCAACGCCGCGTTTTGTCTTAGGCATTAATACAGAGAAATTAATATAATTTAAATAAAACAATTCTGTTACCTATTTATAATTTATACTAGCGGCCCGCTCGCGGCTTCGCCGCATGAAATATTTTGTTATATTGCAGCCCTCGGGGACGCATTTTAAAAAAATAAAGTAGCCTATGTTTAAGCTTAGATTATTAACTATATTTATGCCAAAATTCATTACAATTGGTCAAGCGGTTTAGATTTTTCATATAAACTTACATCCCCCATTTCAACCCCATAGAGGTTGATTTTGGAAAAAATAAGAAGCCTATGTTAGAACCGGTAGATTAGCCGTGAAAGCGTGACAGACAAACACACAGACTTTCCCATTTATAATATAAGTATGGATTACAGTTCATCAGTGAACCAGTCTAAACATTTATTGTAGTATCTACCCTCGTTTCATTAATTTGTGTCGACAAGTGACGTTAAACAGTAATTTTAAACAGTTAAATGTTAAACAGTAAGTTAAAGTTAATTAATAAAAGAGAGGCACTTTTGTATTGAGCGTGGCACGGTTCACATCAATAAAATACTAATTTCAGATGAATAGTGCTTCCTTACTTCAAGTGGTAATCGAACTAACAAGCAATCGCGTTTATATTCGCGTTTTTTAATCCATACTTATATTATAAATGCGAATGTCTGTGTGTTTGTCTGGCACGCTTTCACGCAGTGGCGTAACTATACCGTTTGAGGCCCGTGGCAAATTCGCCGGATGGGGCTCTCCCTTCTTTCTCTCCTCCTCCAATATAAAAAATTAGGATCCTTCTGTGTTCGCGGCCCTCTCTGACCACGGGGCCCCTTTTGGCTCGGGGCCCGTGGCATTTTGCCGTTTTGCCACCCTATTGTTACGCCGCTGCTTTCACGGCTAATCTACTGGTCCGATTTGGATAAAATTTAAAATGAAAATAGTAAAAATGACTGGGTCTAACATAGGCTACTTAGTTTTTCAAAAATCAACCTCTTAACCGATTGTAGTGAATTTTGGCATATATATAGCTGATAATCCAAGGATAAACATAGGCTACTTTATTTTTTAAAAATCCACCACCGAGGTCCGCTAGTTATTTAGGTATATATATTATACCTCAATTTTCTTTTTCTCATCTTCCATATTCTTTTCGAGTTGTTGTTTTTTCTCTTGAAGCAGTTTTTCTTGCTCTTCTTTCCATGTATCTGTAAAATAACAACAAATTCAAAGTAAATAACAATATTACAATAGTAATTGAAATTATAATGACAATACATAAAGGACGCAAGCAGTTAAGTAGGTAGAGGGAGCCTAGTATTAAGATAGTCCGTTCCCTACTTGCCTTCGAATTCTGGAGGCATTGTTCCTTAACGGCCCGTTTTCCCTCGACAACAGAGCGAAGGAAAAGGAAATAAGTCCATTTCTCGAGCCGGAATCAAACTCACAACCAGTCGCGTTTACACACATACTTTGAGGCCATAATATTTAAAAAAGCCAAAGAGGAGTAGTGTCCCTATGTAAACGCGATTATTGTAGGTTCGATTCCCAATCGAAGGAATGATTATATATTTTTTTATTTTCCCGCTTGGGTTATATAAGAAAATTATTTCCTGTATACCAAGACTAATATTATTTCGTAGTTAATGCTATTTTTAATGGCATTCATTTATATATTTCTATTACGAATACAATGACGACGCATAACGGTAAGTATGTTATGATTAAAAATATCTATTTTCTTAAAAAAAACACAGTCCAAATAAGAATTTACGACGAAGAGTTTCGACGCATGGCGTAGCGGTCAGAGCGCTTGGACGGTTTCCGAGAGACTTAAACCAACGCTGGGTTGAATCCCGCTGCGTAGAAATATTCGTACGTTTTCTCTTAAATGTCTAAGACAATACAATCTTATACAATCATTAAATATTGTATTAATGAATAAAACCATTTCTACAATAAGCTATGGGGCCAGTCGTGGCGCAGTAGCACAAAGTGTGCCTGTAAAGCGACTGGTTGTGGGTTCTATTCCCACTCAAGGAGTGGACATTTTTAATATTCCCATTTTCTTCGCTCTGGTGTCTAGGTAAGCGCGGCGTTAAGTTCCGCCACTTAATACGCAATGTCTCCGAATTCGACAGAAAGTGGGGAATGGAGTGTCTTAACAATAGGTTCCCTCTGCCTACCCTGCTGTGTGCGGGATACAGCGTGAAGCTAAAAAAAAAAGAAAAAAGCAATAAGATTCCACACAAAGCGCAGCGTTGAGTTCCTCCACTACACAACACACAATACCACGAATTCGGTTACAAAACGAAGAATGGAATGTTAATACACTATCTTGTTATATAGGATAACTAGCGACTCAACTGCGGCTTCGCCTGCGAACAACATATCTATAACTGCTATATATTTTCGACTGCCCACGTTATCAAATTTTCATCCCAAACTATCTTCCTGAGAATATTCACGGAAATCAGTCAAGCGGTTTACATCTTTCATAAAAACTGTCATTCCTGGCTATATTTCCATCTTTTAGGATGAGATTTTTGGAAAAATAGGTAGCTTATATTTGACCCTGGGTCTTCAACTATTTTCATTCCGAATTTTATTAAAATCGGTACACAAGTCGTGAAACAGACAAACTTTCACATTTGTAATATTAATATGGATGATGCTGAAACAACGCATTTTAATTAAAAATAACATACCAAGTTGTAACTTCTGCACTTTCTCTCTCTCCGCGAGTTCCACAGCCACTCGCTCGTTCTCCGCCCTCATGTCCGCTATGAGACGCGTGCGTTGTTCTTGATATGTCACTTCTAATTCTAGGATTTGTTTCTCCATTCTTCGATGTTTATTAATTAATAATTAGTATAGTAGTTAAATTGTAATATAATTAGTACAGTAGTTAAATTTGTATTTCATTATTGTATAATCCACGCGGAGAAAATGGGTTCAATTCCCATAAATGGTACAGTTCGGCACTACATAGATGGAAATTTTAACTTCAAATTTTGGCTTTATTATAGTCAAATAGTTTATTTAATTTAAAAAATAAAAAAAATGTTTATTTTTTAATTTTACTGAAATAATTAAAACTTATATTACTTTGAATTAAATAAGGAAGTAAATATTAATAAATTTTGTCTTTGTTGTGATTTTAAAGTCTCTGAATCACATAATTATGTAAACGTCGACCTTTGCCTTACTATAATGGGATAATAAAAATAATTTACCCCGAATTATTCCCCTTGCGGGAATCGAACCCTCGACTGTGGCATTTTCCACTGTACCACCGGCCAGAGACTATCCTTAAAAATAATAAAAAGAAAACATCCTGACCTTGAGCTAGCTAGCTGTCTCTCTTTAACGAGTGCATTCTCTTTTTCTTCTTCCAAACTCCTTCTCAACTCTTCCAAATCCGCAGCGTGTTTGGCGGAGAGGCGGCCATTTTGTTCTGCGTGAAACATTTTCAAGTCGGATATCTCTTTTTGTTGCCTTTCCGCCATTTCACGTAGTTCACCCTCTAATCCTTTCACTGTTAATTCCTGAAAAGGAATAATTAATAGTAGAAGAGGTTATATATAAAAGTAATCTTTTACAAAAAAATAATAAAAAACAAAATGCTCTGAAACAGTAAAAAAAATAATCACATATTCAGTTCACCTAAATAAAAATTCATAACTTCAGAGTCTCGTTTGCCATTGTGTCAAATAAACATATTTTTATAGACATAAATTAATACTATATATGGATTAAATAAACCACGTTATAATTCATTCATTCGTCAAAATCGACCCACTCAGTAAAAATTTCGTCAACGTTGTGTTTTATTTTTTTATTATGCGAAAGAAAAAAAAATAGAGCTTTTGTAAAAATTATACTCAATGAAAAGTATTAAATTTGGGCTAGTTAGAGTTTACGTGGAAAAGACATGCAATGAGTCATATTTTTTATAACAGCACATTAAATTATTATTTTTTTACCTTCACTAGACATACACTTTTATGTGAACGTTTCAAAAAATAAAAAAATGGAAAATAAAATAACAATACGTATATTACAATTACAACTAAAAATTGTGACTAACGTAAAGATACCTTAATTTTTTCTGCCTTTTGTCGCACCCATCGTTGTCTAGCGACCTGAAATAATAAAGACAAAGATCTATAAAAATCAATTTAAAATAACTTAACTTTATATTAATTGGCGATTCGAAAGTGGTTATAATAGCCAACTTAAGTTTAATTTATGTAAATAAAGATTATGTTAATTTGAAAATTGTAAACTTATATTTAACATAATAATACAACCGTTTACTATTCTGTACTACTCCAAATATTGTTTTGTTTGTGAAAAAAATGTTTTCTTTGAATATTTGGAAATAGATGAAAAAATGAAGAACGGAGTGACGACCATTAAAAAGCAAGACACGAGTAATGGCAAAAAATAAAAAAAGGTACTTTCCCGTACCGGGAATCGAACCCGAGCCTCCTGGGTGAAAGCCAGGTATCCTAGCCACTAGACCATACGGGAGATAAACGTTATAACGAAATACATACTTATTTGGGTAATTTACATAGAAATATATAACAATTTATAAAAAATAAAGCATTTTAACTACACATAAGTAGTCTACTTTTAAATCCTATTTATAATAAATATTATAAATATAAATATTAACGAACCAAAAATAATATCGACCTTCATTTGACTTAACAATATAAGATATTAGACAAATTATTAAAAATATCTCCGTAATATAACGATATCAAAAAAAAATCATTTTTATTTAATATATTAGAAAGATATAATGTATAGTAGTATATGAAAAAAGGAAAATATTTGAACTACATAATAAAAAACACTTTCCCGTACCGGGAATCGAACCCGAGCCTCCTGGGTGAAAGCCAGGTATCCTAGCCACTAGACCATACGGGAGATGAGTGATAATCCGAAATAGAAAGTTCTAAGCTCTTAGAAAATGTTATTTAATAATTCATAATACAATGTATATTTACTTTAAAAATAAAATAATAAAATTTTATTAGTAATGTATAAGGTATATAAGATCCATAATTTTTGTTAAGAACAGATTTCACATTTTCTAGATACAGTTATATACTAAATGATTGAGAAAAAAAAGGAATTTATATAAAAAAAGGATTATTTTAAAAAGAGGTACAGACCTTATGTCCGCAGTGACATAAATTAAATTATAAAAAAAATATACAGTTATATATTAAAATATAAAAAATAGTCTTCTTATAAATAACTAGTTTAAAAGATAAGTGATAATAATGACCTGCATTTATATAAAATAAGTCGACAATAAATATATACTATATAACAAAGTGTTTATAAACGTATATAGTAAAATAAAAATATAGATTAAATATTCGAATTAAAATTCTAATTTGTTAAAACAAATAAATGTTTTTTTCTGTTCTACTGTTTAGAAAAAGAGTGAAGCCGTTTTTTTTTAAATGTTTTATCATTTTAGTATTATTTAATGCATTATTTAATTAAAGGTTTACTTAGTTAATATAATTAATAAACCTAGATCTCAAAATATTAAAATCCGAAAGCCCTTTCATAATATTGAAAATTTATGACAAATATTTTTTTAAAAGAGATTGCTATAATTTTCATAAAGGAGGTTATATATTTTTTTAACCTATAATTAAATAAATAAAATTTACCTGTCTCAGAAAGAAAGTTATTGGAAATACTTAGAGTTACATAATTTTCTTAACATTTATTTCATTTTCCAATGTTTAAAAATATTTTGTATTATGGCCAGTCGTGGCCCAGTGGCACAAGCGTGTGACTGTAAACGACTGGTTGTGGGTTCAATTCCCACTCGAGGAGTGAAAATTATATTTCCATTTTCTTCGCTCTGGTGTCGAGGTAAAGCGCGTCGTTAAGTTCCGCCACTTAACACGCAAGCCTCCGAATTTGGCGGAAAGTGGGGAACGGAGTGTCTTACTAGGTTACCTCTGCCTACCCTGCTGTGTGTGCGATACAGCGTGTAGCTAAAAAAAAAAGAAAAAATATAAACTACATCTACAAGATTTTAAATTGTGCCTGATACAAATTAATAGCAATGTCATTCAATATTTTCATTTCTACCGTTAATTATTTTTACTCTTACCCACATCAACGAGTTAAAAAGTTAGACAGGAAAAACTCATCACTTCCATTTAGGTTGAAAATGTGCCTGATTTAAATTAATAGCAATTTCCTTTAATATTTTAATTTCTATCCTTATATTTTTTTATCCCTTACATTAGTTATTTCATATCAGTTTTTTTAAAACCTAAAAAATAAGGCAAAAACGGTTATAAATATAAAAAAAAAAAATTACTTGTTGTGCAGCGGCCATTTTGTCATGCTGGTTCCTCAGTTCCAACTTATAACGTTCTTCTAGTGTTTGTGCGGAACGCTTCCACCTTTCTTCTAGCGACCTTCTCTCGTCTACTAATTGTTCTATACGGTGATTTAATGTTTTCTTATCGTTAATTAACTGTTAATAAAAAAAAATGTTAAGTAAATGTGTTATTTAAAAGATTTTCTCAGTACTCAAAAGATTTGAGTTCTTTCGAATTAAAACCAGGTTTAAAGTGTAAAGACAAGAATAGCAATACTTTAAAACGGGAAGATGTTTATAGTTTTTCTAATAATAAGTTTAAAATTAATAAAAAAACCCCACAAAATCCTATGAAAACTTCTTGCTATATGCTTAGGATAATTCTGTCACAATAAATTATAACGTATAGTCTAAATTTTATTATTCCAGCATAGGCGGAACCTAGTGACAAGACACTCCGTTCTCCGCTTTCCACCCAAGTCCCATACATTACGTGTTAAGTGGCGGAACTCACCGCGGTCCAAAGACCAAGTCAATAATTAGTTATTTTAGTAATGTGCATTTGTAAATTCAATAAACATACCTGATCAATGAAATTTTGATGCCTTTTAATACTTTCTTCACATTCTTGCTTCACTTTGGAAATATTGCGGTTTGATTGCTTTTCTAAGTTACTTATTTTGGATATCATCTGAAATAATATTAGGTTGAACGAATTAACTATATTGATATAATAATATAAAAAAATATGAACCCAAAGTTCTCATATCATAAAAAATATTATAAACAACAGCTTTACGCTTTCTTCTGTCATATCATAGCGAATAGACTGAAAATATTGCCAAGACTTTGTTCATCAGACATTGTGTGTTGAATGACGGAACTCAACCTCAGGCTATGTCTTACCAATTCAGAAGACTAAAGAGGCAAATTGTTCCAACTTTGCAACTAAGATTTAACAGGATGGAATGAGACATGCACAAGACATGTGTCTCTCTAAGTAAATTATAAAAAACCATTAAAAGATACCAGTCGTGGCGCAGTGGCACGAACGTGTGACTGTATACGACTGGTTGTGGGTTCAATTCCCACGCGAGAAGACACTCCGTTCCCCACTTTCCGCCGAATCTGGAGGCATTGCGTGTTAGGTGACGGAACTTAACGCCGCGCTTTGCCTCGACACCAGAGCGAAGGAAATAGAAATAATAAATATTTTCACTCCTCGAGTGGGCATCGAACCCACAACCAGTCGCTTTACAGTCACACACTTGTGCCACTACGCCACGACTGGCCCACATCGGCATTATTCATTATTTACTTATTACAGTCAAGTAACTCTTATCACCTGTTCCTTATGGTTGGCGAGGCTCTCCTGCAGCAGGGTAATACAACACGATCTCTCTTCCAGTTGGAGAGAGGCAGTCACTAGTCTCTGAGCAAGTTCGGTTTGGGGCAATTTTAGTAGTCCTTCCAATCTAAGGAAATGGGGTAGTCGTGTTTTACATTATTATAAAATATTATGGCTGTCAGTATTTTTAGACAAAAGAGAGAGATCATGGGAATGGACTTTGAAGTGACATTTCTCATCAGGTTTTTTGTTCAATGTTAGTTTCTTAGTGGGTTTTTTAAAATTTAGGAATGACAGATTTCTCATATAAACATTATGGTTCACAATATACAACTTACTTCGGAATGGTTTGAGGAGTAGTATTAGTAACGACAGACAAAGCATCATTCGCACTTTGTTCCACTTTCTCCAGAAATTCAAAAATTTCCCTGTAAAAAATTATACTAATAAATGTCTTAATCCTATACATTCAGTCATTAAAGTAGGTATAACACAAAGATCAGCTTACATAAAATTATCCTTAGGAGTATTACATCTTTCTTCCTCTTTAATTTCCGGTTCTGAGGTAATATTCTTGCTTACAGCCGAAGTTACAGGATTATCTCCGTAACTCTCTATTTCTTTAAGCATCGAATAAATATCCAAAACTGAGGATTTTGTGTTTAATTCTGTACTTTTTGGTGTCTTAGGAGAATTTTTTATAGGAGTTGCTATTTTAATTTCATTTTCTGTATGTTTTTCGGTAGCAATTGTTTTTTCGGAGGTTGATGGAACAACAGGTTCTTGAATTTCCTCAAAATTATCCATTTCTAACAAACGCGGTGAAGGAATTGATAAAGACATCCAAGATTCTATGTCTTTATCATTTTGAACGCTATCTAGCCTAGCGCTTAAGGGAACTCGATTTGTTAAAGCATTTTTTTGCTGTCTCAAATCAACAGGGGCGCTATTTTTGTCTGTATTGTTTTTCGCATTTCTATTATTCCAGTACTGTTTATAACCTGAGTTTTCTTCAAATTTGGAATTGATATTGTTTATCTTCTTGTCATATTTTCTTAAATTTCTGGGCACATCCTTCGAGCAATCGCCTTTTACTTTCAAATAATGTTGTATCAACTCTTTTGTGGTGACTTTAGATATATCTCTTTTAGCGTCCAAAGAATTTTTATCGCTAGTAGAAGGAATATCGCTTATGTTAGTTTCTTGCGAATTTTCACTAGATTCTATTTTATCTTCTGAAAATTTGTTTTGTTCAAACAATTCATCAATATTAAGAGGAGTGGGAGATACAGCATCTGTTTTAATATCTTTTATTGTAAGCTCATGCAGGTTGTTGATGGCCTCTAGTTCTTTTTTATAGTCTTCAATAACTTTAGACGTATACGCTTTCGTTGTACTATTTAGGAGATATGTAGGATATTCCGAAACCTGATTTTCGTCAACTTTTTCAGGTGTATGCTCATTAATTTCTGGAATTGGAACATCACTCTTCGTTGGTGAGTTTTGAGGTGGCACTGTCAGATCAGGCTTTTTCAAAAAGAAATCTTTGTATAATAAGCGGCTATGGCTCAACGGCTCGGCCCATGTCTTTTCCTCGTAACTCTCATAACTGTTTTCTTTAGGCGAAGCATAATCTAAACTCTTTGGAAGATCACGTTTTTCCACAAAAATAGATTTTTTTGGAAACGGTGATCTAGGTAAAGAGTCGTGAGTCAATTTATCGTCTTTTAAGCCACCGTCAGCATAACCTGAGTCTTTAGACGACGTATCCGTGTGTATGCCAGTACTTGAAAGTTTACTTTTATAAGAATCTAATGTATGAAAGTCGTTACAAAAATTACTATAATTTTCAGATTCTTTTATGTAATTGCTAGTTGTTTTTGGGTATATCACATCACATTTAGAACTTTCCCCAAAAAAGTCGGTATTTTTATCATTTTTTTCTTTATCCGACGATGTTTTCGGTGATGAGCTGTTAATGTTTTGCGAAGGAATACTCTCAAGATCTTGCGTTGATTCTTCTTCAACTAATGACAGTTGTTGTCTGGTTAGACTTAATTTACGAGTGTAATTATCTAAATTTCTTTCATCGTCTATATTAGGAGCGAAGGAAACTCTACCGATTAGCCCATTATCAGTTTTGCCATCTTCTTCTAATGCTAAGAAATATGATGCATACGATTTATTTTTAAAATGTGGTGAAGATGCTCTCATTTCAAACACATCTCGGTTCTTACAAGGCGATGGTGATCGTGGTTTTTCAGTTATTGTTACTTCTAAACCATAATTATTACCATTTGCAACGTCATTTTCAACTTCCATGGGTTTTCTGCCTTTTTTAGCAATATTTCTATATTTCAACATATTTTTGACATTTTGATTCTTATTTTTAAAAGATTGGGCCTTAGCTTTAATTTTAGTGCCTAAACTGATAAAGGTGTCTTCTGAGCCATAATCTGAAGCATTGCTGCAAATATCTCTATTAGTTTTTGGTGTTTGATTTGTGTATGCTTTAGAATTTGCTAGCAACTCTTCTGTTGGCGGTAAAACTTTTACTGTTAGAGGTGAATCTGAAATATATTGTTTTTACAATAACTACATTATAGAATAAAGTTATTTTATAATAGAACTTTATTTATTTATAGGATATAAATAAGTTATTTTACTTATAGCTTACTATTGTACGGCTGTAAGAAATCTGCACTAATGTTCTTCAAAAATGATTTTGAAGATGATCCTCTGTCTTTAGTGTCTGCTGAAAAAGGCCTTTTATACCTCTCTTGAACATCCTGAAAATACTCTTTGTTATACTATTTAATATTATTATTTTACTATCAATAAAAATACTACACAAAATAATATAGCTGTAGCGAAGGTCAGTTACAATTAGAAATCAGCTCCATTCTTCAATGTATGTCTAATTTAGAGGCAACATTGTATAGTCGGTAGTGGAACCCAGTGCCAATATTATCTAGCTAGATTGTGGAAATAAAACTATTTTTAATAATTCCTAATTATTTTGCAACTGTATCACAAAATGCTATTTTTTGCAAATTATACATATATTTACATATTCATATATATACAGAACTGTTACTACTGTTAAAGTAATATTTTTTTATATAAAATACTTACTTTATGTTTAATGATTGAGACATTGTTTTCATATATATGACAGTATGTTAAACAATATATAAAATAGCAAAGGAAAAGGTTGTATGAAATATAGTTGACTGAAGATTCAAAATATTGAATATTGCTGTAGAACGTTAATATTGGTTAATAAAATTTACCAGCGCACAAGAATTTTGCAAAGCTGAACGCGGTCGGTTCCTATTATTTTTTCTATCTTCTTTTTTCTTGTTCCTATAAGTCAGGTTGACCGGGGAGCCGAGCAGGCGCAAATTGTTGTTTTCTTTCGACATACCTAAACTTACTATTAGAGTATCAATAGCTATTCTGGTCACAGAAGCCTAAAACATCGATAAAACAGGTGATTTTTTATTTGTTGACAAGCTACCGTTGCTTAGCAACGGGATGACGGACCCTTTTTTTGTGTATGGCAATCGCAACTTTTATTTTATATATTAATTAATAAACAGAAATAAATAAACAAATATTTGATGAGATATTGAAAAAAAATATTATAAAAGTAAATATATATTTTTTTTGACCTAGAGTTAATTTACATATTAAGTATTCCTTTAAATTAAAGGTCCTACTCTCCTTAAAATCGTTATTTTATAACTCCTATAAATATTTTTATTACCAATAAAACAGATATATATTTTATACAATACTAAAACATGAAAACAATTTAAAAAACACAAAAAAATAAATTTAATATATTAGCAATAACAAAACGCAATCACATGACGTAAGAGATATAATTGGATTTAGTAGTTTTGGTCGTTGTGTCAGTTGCATAGCGAGTGAAGTTCGACCGCGTTTGAATTCCACATCAGTCAGTAGACCTCTTACGATCCGGAAGGTTGCGGATAAAATTACGGCGACAGCGCTGAGTTAAAATTAGTGCGACATTTAAAAATATTGTGTAGACCGTTTATCTATGAGCTAATTTATTATTTGTAATTGTGGTATTTTAAATAACAGGAAAAATGTTCAGCGGAATCGCAGGTAAGATGTGTATTTATTTCTTAAAGTATTTTAAAAAAATATGTATTAAAAAAAAAACTTAAAAAAAATAACTGTAAATGTTTCTTTTTATTCTTAAAAATATTTGTAAATATGTTTTTTTTTATAATTTTAGTCATAGATATTTTTATTCGAATGATTTCATAATTTTATTGTAGAACAGTATAAGCTTGTAGCTATTTTTACCTACTCGGTAGCTCATTGTAGTTAGTTGAATATCATACTTTTTAAAATACATCTTCTAGTATTTCGTTTCATTAATACTTAAAATTTTCTTTATATTTGTAAGACATTTTTTTAAGTTAAGATATATTTTGTTCCAAGTAAAATAAATGGATATATTGCATCACTCGTTTTGTCGTGTTGGGTGCAAGTCCTTTGTATTCGATACATCTACTTTACGATACTATTTAACTTTTATTATAATAAATCATCAAAAACGTAAACTGCGTTGTTGTATACAAAATTATACGGACTAAACTTGAAGCTTTTAAATAGTTTTAAATTATTTTTTAAATTAAAATAAGTGACTTATATTCATGTTACCTAAATTACGCAATGGTGTACTCACAAAGATACGATTTTTAAGTCGTTCTTGTGTTACCTTTAAAGCCATTCCATTCACTAAATACTCTATAACATTTGCATGTTAAAAGCTAACAAATAGGTAACACTTAACATAGTGTATTGTTTTAAGCCAAGTTAAATAAATTATATAAAAAAATAAACATAATATATTACGTCTTAACTTTTATTTCTTATTACTTGATCATTTGAATATATGATAAATGTTTAAATTTGATTACGGGATAGCTTAAAAAAAAAGTAATAAAAAAAATATTCTTCAATATTAATTAGTGGCCAGGTGTGGCCCAGTGGCACAAGTGCGTGACTGTAAACGACTGGTTGTGGGTTCGATTCCCACTCGAAGGGGGGAAATATTTAACATTTCCATTCTCTTCGCTCTGGTATCGAGGTAAAGCGCGGCTTTAAGTTCGCCACTTAACACGCTAGCCTCCGAATTCGGCGGAAAGTGGGGAACGGGGAGTCTTAACACTACGTTACCTCTGCCTTTCCTGCTATGCGGGATACAGCTTGAAGCTAAAAAATATTAATTAAAAGAAGACCATGACACGAATTAGATAGCCACAGTTAAAAAATAATACAAACAAAAATAACATATAGTTAAAATCGTTACAAATTACTAAGGTCAGTCATAGGACGGCGTACACGGCTCAACCGTTTCATATGAGATAACAATTGTTTTGGAATTTATATCTGGCATTTGTTAATGAGCTATAAGAGCAACGGTTCATTAGCTTGTGAGTCACTCGCTACGATTGAAGCAAACAATTATGTGTAATTAAATCTCAAGGTACGTTCTAGAGTAAATTCTTGCGGCTATATACCTACACCTAGAGTGGTAAATAGAAACAATGTCCAGTTGTAAACGATAAAATAAATGTATAAATGATTGGTATTGTCAACAAACAATGTCTCGAATTCTGGTTGAATGCGGAGAACGAAGTGTCTTGACACTAAAGTTTTTCTGACTACGTTCCATACAGGATAACATGTGAAGACGTTTTTTTATAGAGTTTGTTTGGAACGGCTTAATATTGTAGTAATTATTACCTTTTTTTATCGGTTGGGACGGCGTCATGTTGTAGTATTTTCACTACTTTCTTCAATTTGCGCACATATTGTACGTTGGTGGCACTCTTTGTCGAAATAGCCCATGGAATTTTAACATCTATCAATATATTGACGACCCCAATAAACATCTGCAAAAACAATTTTACAAGATAATGATTTGAAGGTTTCTAGCGTTGTAATTTAATTTATTTATTATTCATTTTCCTTAAATTATGTAAAATTACAACGCTAGAAATCTTCTAATAATTCTCCCATAAAGTTGTGTTTTCTTCTCGTCCTAATATTGATTGGTCTTACTTTTCTTGGACAAAGAGTTTGGTTAAGTCACTGACAGCTTTTAGGAAGTTGTTTAGAGAGTTGGAGAAAATAAAAATAATATAATATGGCGAAAATCATAAAAGATTTAATTATAAATATTAGTGTCCGACCGAAGGTTCGGTTTCGGTTTCGGCAAGTTTCGGCAAAAAATTGTAGTTTCGGCCGTAGTTTCGGTTTCGGCAAAAACACTGCCGAACCTTCGGCAATGCCGAAACTCATGACGTACTCAAGAATTTTCACGTAGCTTAGATACTTTTGAGTGTTTTATAGCTTGTAAACCTAATCTTAAGATGTAGTAAATTTTAATATATGTATTATAAATTAATGATGAGAATACTATGAACTGCTGACGACAGATTAAATGAACTATCCCAGTTAGTCTCTAACGAAACTGTGTGTCTGTTCGCGTAAGTGTGGCTCCTTTCAGGGGTCGAATACCTATGATTGATTGATATTTTGCGAACCCTGGGCTAGTTACCTTAATATTGCTTTGCCTTGATATTATTTAAATATAACGGTTTTCTATATAAATGTTACACAGTATAAAGTCAATAAGTTAATATAAATATACATATATGTAATGTAAATCTTATCATAAATTAGCACATAAATTTCTCTGCAAGAAATGCACAGTTACGTTAAAGGTGAAAACTTACCTTTTAACCAGGTGTTGCCAATCTTAAGTGGCGACCGATGGCGTTGATAGTCCACAGATTCCGGGGCAACAGCCCAAAAAACCTTTATGTAAGTCCCTAGGAGCCTTGGGTAAAGAGAACTGGCGTAGGTCTAAACTAACAAGTTATCCGATCCATATAGTGGTTAAGTTGAAAAAATATGTTTCAATGAGAAAAGATCGATTTTTTTCTCTTTCAGCGTTTATCAGTATAGAGCAGAACACGTCGTTTGAAGATATTTTTTATCTTAAGATCTCAAAACTAGACACTTTAAGCTTTAAAATGGTTTTTTTTTATTTCAATGCGACTATTTTTGAGGAAAATACAGCCACTTGGAAAACCTTAAAAAAAATGTTTTTTTTTATGATCCTTTAATTATTTCCGCTAGTATATATAATAAAATCAACGTAATCACCAAAATTCAAATGCACGTGTAATTTTTAAAGCGTAAAAAATGTATCTTTTTTACATATTATTCAAATTTTATGACGTCATCAGCAGTTTCGGTTTCGGTTTCGGCCGAAACTGAAGTCAGAACCGAAGGTTCGGTTTCGGTTTCGGCTGAAAATTCAGTTTCGGTCGGACACTACTATATATTTTTTTAGTGGCCAGGGGGCCAGGGGTCTTGGCGCAGTGGCACAGGCGTGTGTACTGTAAACGACTGGTTGTGGGTCCGATTCCCACTCGAGGGGTGGAAATATTGCATATTTCCAATTTCTTCATTTTGATGTCGAGGCAAAAGCGCGGCGTTAACTTCCGCCATTCCTCCGAATTCGGCGGAAAATGGGAAACGGAGTGTCTTAAGTTCTGCTGTAAGCTAAAAAAAAATATTTTTTTCAAATTAAGTCAAATATTTTTTAACTCTCTCATTAATAATCTATGACGTATGATGTAATTTTGAATGAAGTAAATTGTATATACTACTGGCAATTGCCAACAATACACTAAATACTTTAAATAAAACAAAAAATATTATTCTAGTTAATTTATTCTTCAACATAAATATAAAGGTAATCTTGATTCCTATCGCTTATTACTATAATGGTAGAGACAGCTATTTATGTAAGTGTGGGAACAATGGCATTTCCTTTAGAAGCTGCAAACAGTGTAGGATTTCATGACATACTTAATGTTAAACTAAATAAGAGTTCATTCTAGAAACAGACAGTCGGCTTAATTGTTTACATAATTACGAAAAGGATATAAATTTAATTTCTTTAAACAGCCAAGTGAGGCATGATATTATGACTTTTAATATTTTTAAATACTATTCGCATATTTCTTTATATTTTTTTTCATTAAGGTTATGCTACAATGTTCTAAAATGGAGTTAAAATACATAAAATCGAATAATAAAATCGATTTTTTTACCTTCTTTTGTCTGTTGAAAACTGTTTTAAATAGTCTTTTATAGTGACGTTTGAAACAATAACTTATATTTTTTTTAATTCAAGCTAAAGCATTTCTAGTTCTGCTTAGCTCTATTTTTATATAGAATCCGAATATTTCAATCTACTATATTTCAATAAAATAAGACGCAAAATACTAAAATATACAAACTTGTCGCATACAAACTACGCAGTGGGAAATTATGATTTAGGTTTACTTTGTCAAAATGGCGAGAAGCGTTAAATAGCGACGAGTCACGTACTCATTTAATATTCGAGCCAAGAATATAAATCTGCTTTATGTGTAATAATCATTTATATCCAAATGTACGTATATAAGTTGTAAGTTTGTAAAGCCACTAATAATACGTATTATTTTTTTAGCTTACAAGTAGTGATAAGCCACTTTGTTCTGCACTTTTTGGAGGCATTTGGTCTTAACGTAACCACCTCAGTTAAAATATTAAAATTCCACAATGCAATGTGGTGCAGTTTGCATACTACTTTGAATTTGATAAAATTATTTTTGAGGAAATTTATTTTTTTGGAATGAAGAAAAACTCTTATTAAACAAATGTTAAACTCACTTACAATTGGCATTAATAAAATTCCAATCCTAAAACAAAATGACCTACTATATAATATTTCTTAATTATTATTTTACAATAAAAAAAAGAGTCAACTAAAATTTAATATAAAGAAATCATATTAGTTACAATCACGCTGTTCAGAGCAGCGAAAAGGAATGAAACAGTGTGCGTCATCCGCTTAAATCGATACTTTTGTGTCTTACATCACTGATATTCTCTTCCTTAAGAATGTTCGTCTTATATTTTTGTGGTTGATCCACATATATTATTTCATAAGAAATTAACTCTACCGTTTTTTTACGTAATTATTTAAGAAATGTTAGTTAAATTTTAATTGACTTTATAGCAGCATACATAATAAATTTATTAATTTGTAGCGAATCAATGTCATTTAAACGTCAACTCACTTCTTTGAATATTATACAAGTCATAAAAAAGATAATTTAAAACCAAATAAACCTGAAATATTCATTAATTTACAATTTACGTATTAAATATCAGTTTCAAGTTATTACACAAATAAAAATATGTATTTTTAAACGTATTTTAAATTATTAGATCTTTTTTTTTATTTATACCTAAAATAAAAAACCGTTTCTAAACCATTAATCCAGTCGTTTTGGGCAACACTCTCGAAGCGTCGCATGTAGGCGTCATGTTGGTGCACCAGCACCGGCGCGGAGGTCACGGTCATGTGATGTGAAAATATTTATGATTCATTATTTCTATTATTCTTGGAATCAGTGGCGTAACTATACCGTTTGAGGCCCGTGGCAAATTCGCCAGATGGCCCTCCCTTCTTTCTCTCCTCCTCCAATATAAAGGATTAGAATCCTTCTGTGTTCGCGGCCCTCTCTGACCAGGGGGCCCCTTTTGGCTCGGGGCCCGTGGCATTTTGCCGTTTTGCCACCCTATTGTTACGCCGCTGCTTGGAATATTCATTGAAATAATCATTTACAGCAAATTGAAGTTACTTTTTTACATCCAATTTTAATATATACGTATCTAAGTTTTGTATTAGTCTCCGCTAGAGATGAGCAACCTTTTTTAGCAACGGGCCTATTCAAATTTTGAAACTTTTTACATTATCTATAACAAATTTCTCGTATTTAAGGCTAAGTTAAAATGTAGAGTTTCGACACTTTATTCTGCAGTTCCTCACTATTTTACAGCCATTACTTAATGTGTATTTTGTGTGATGTTGACATTCTAAAATCAGTTATTAATTTTTTTTATCAATGTTAAATAGAATTTTTTCAATGTTTTTCATCCTTAAATAAGCGCATCATATGTTAAATAAAAATTATAAGTTTGTATATTTATATGCAAAATGTATGGTTGATGACCTTTGCCATGTAAAGCAAGGACTGTAAAAGAAACAAAATTTGAGTTGGTCACGCAAAGGTCATGATATATTCAGCTTTTACTTTATCGTAAGCTGTTACGGCTATGTTTTATTGCAGGGAAATTGTTTTTAATTACTCATAAATAAGAATATGATAATATAAAATATTAATGTAGGTATATATGATTTTTAATTAAACAAATATAAAATAAGTTTTGTTGTTGCTAAAATAAAATAATTAAAGAATAATATTTTATTAGCTTTAAGCTGTATTCCGCACACAGCAGGGTAGGCAGAGGGTACGTAGTGTTCCGTTCCCCACTTTCCGCCGAATTCGGAGGCATTGCATGTTAAGTGGCTAGTGGAACTTAACGCCGCGCTTTGCCTCGGATACCAGAGCGAAGGAAATGGAAATAATAAACATTTCTACTCCTCGAGTGCGAATTGAACCCACAACCAGTCGTATACAGTCACACGTTCGTGCCACTGCGCCACGACTGGCCCCTAAGGAAGAATAACATTTTTTTAAATATATTATAGACTATATAACAACATACAAATAAAAATATATACGTATCTACATATATCTAAGGCATATATTTGCTTTGAAATCATTTGTTTTGAAAAAGGCGCTATCGAAACTCTATTCATGCATACGATCATATTTATGTATTTCTATGAAATATATAGTTCGATAAAATTATAAATTTAGGAAGTTTGTCGATTTAAGCGAGAACACGGATCCAAAAAATTAAATAATTATAGTCCTGTGGTTTATATGAACGAAGCCTCGAACATATGGCTTGTACGTAAAAAAAGAAAGGAAGATTTCACGTTAAAATTATACTAAATATGTTTACACCAAACAAAACCTTCGTACACTAGAACAATCAAAACAAATTCTGTAAGCACAACGATGACATCACCAAGGTCGACTGGTGGCTCGTAATTATATTGTTGTCTCTCTCTAACTTAGCCGATAATGGGAAATGCAAAAAGGACGGCACATTGACTTGGCCCATCATGGAATGTTGCCGGTACTCATTTTGAAACATCTTATCGGCTTCCAGACGTGAAGAATATGAAAATTGCTTGTTAAATTGTATGTATTGGAAGTGTTATACTACGGTGTACGTAAATACAATGGATGTGGATTTGTTTCCTGTTTAGAGGATGGTTTATATTTCAAAAATATTTTCATTATTCGGTCTCGTTCAGAGTTCCACCCACCATGCTATGTCACTAAATTAAGTTGTAACGGGAACAGAGTAAACAGAGAAGACACTTTCTTTGTGCTTATACACACACTTATAGAATTGGTAGAAATGAGAAATGTTAATAAACAGTGACTCTAACATTTAAAATATTCATATCAGAGGAAACTATTAACAATCTTTAACTGGTTTTCATTTTTTATGGCTTAAATTTGAAATGTTGGTCGTCGGAAGTGTATATCTCCTAAAAATATAAAACTAAAAACATCCGACATAATTTAAAAATAGATTATAGGAAATATAAAACAGCTATATATAACTTTAGAAAATGGAATTGCTAGCATTGAATATGAAATACGTTTCCTTGTTTCCAGCTCTGCATTATAAATATGACTGGCAAGTGTCGATCGTTAACTTTAAATAAAGAAACATACCTTTGCGTCTATCTCATTATTTTTTATGCGCATTTTATCGATATCGAGTCAGTAATTTAACCGCTTTAGGCATAATAAACATATGTATATAGTACTTATATGTACATTATAAGAACCATTGTTTTCATTCCGATAATTCACTTAATATAAAGGTGAAATTAATTCTGATGAGTAAATGCATACTTTTCTTTTGTTCTTGTCTTACTTTTACACTTAGTGACAAAGTTATGTATAGAATTTATTATTTTAAATGAATATAAATGATATTTTTTTTAAAATCGAATGTTATAAGTAAAAAAATAAAATATGACATATATATAGATAACCGAGTTTACTTAACCCATTTACTAAATGCATTTAAAAATTAAATGTTTTAAGTATTAGCGGCCCGGTTGTTAACTGAAGTTTCAGCCAATTTAATAACTTTTTATAACAATTTTATAGAACATAGTTTTGTAGAACTGTTTTTTTATAAATAGACATTAAATGTTAAGGATAGATTACCAAAATACAACAGACAAAACTGCATTTAAGACAGTTAAGCCGTTTCTGAGATTGGCGTGCATAAACGTATAGACATAATCTATGATGATTATATAAAATCATTGTTTTGGATTCTATTACATAAAAACCGCCATTACATAAAGAATAATAACTAATAAGCTTTCTTATATATTTTCCATGCAAATTTTTAATATATGTATAGATTAAAAGTGGCCAGTCGTGGCCCAGTGGCACAAATATGTGACTGTAAACGACTGGTTGTGGGTGCGATTCCCACTCGAAGAGTGAAAATATTTAATATTTCCATTTTCTTTCCTCTAGTGTCGAGGTAAAGCGCGGCGTTAAGTTCCGCCACTTAACCCGCAATGCCTCCGAATTCGGCGGAGAGCGGGGAACGAAATATCTTTATACTAGGTTCCCTCTGCCTACCTAGCTATGTGCAGGATACAGCGTGAAGCTAACAACAATTAAATTTTTATATTTGTATAAGTTGAATGACACAATTACTTGCAACTGAATAAAATGTAACGGTTATTGTAAACACACAAAACATAATATGTTGTTTAAAACATGAACGAAGTAACTCCACAATAATAAATACCTGAATTATTCGAGAAATTGTACAGATATTATAAACAAATAAGTCTCAAAGACTGGATATCTGACTTTTGACCTGTAGGTACGTAGGTGTTTATACGCAGTAATGACTAATGTTAATAAGACGTTTCATTTATATAAATAATATGGATAATTATTTAACTATCGTATTATTGATGTTAATAATTATAATTAGATTAATTAATCACGTGCTCATCATCAATTTGTTATTTATGTGTATATAAATACATACAGTTCGTATTTATATAATAAATGCCATATAGATAACAGAAAGTCCAAAGATATTGGTTCTTTAGAAATTGGAACGATTTTACATCAAATAAGTAGCAAAATTTGAAAACAGTCTTTTTAATGAATGTAGCAAATTTTAAATACTAATTTCGTACATTTTTGTACAATTTTTAAATCCTTTTAGGCTCCTTAAACCTATAGGAATTACAGAGGTTTGCTTAAGGAATACATACATCGTTAATATACACCCTACGGTTGCCCTTGACAGGTCACTGAGGTGAAAAGTTAATGGCTTCACCTTGGTATAATATAAGCATTATTTACTAGATTGTTATAATGAAATGCGCATAAATTGATATGAGAAAATGTATATGTAGGGTTCATTTATTAATTGATATAATTATAAAATTGAAAATCATAATTGGTCAACCCAATATGTACCTACTAGTATTTATCTTTTAAAGACTGTTAAATATTTTTTATTTTTCAATGTATTTAATTTTGGGTTAAATTACAATTTTCTGATATAAATGTTAAGATAAATTTATTTAATACTTCTAACACATTTTTCAATGTATTTAATTGCAAAAGAAATCTATAAGTAAGAATGAAAATGACATTTAAAGAAAACGTATAAAAATTTGAACGCAGCTGACCTGACTGACTGAGCCATGCACTCTACTACACGCTGCGTCGAAATTCTTATACGCTTTATTACTTACTTCTACTAACAACAATGGTGAGAGCGTTCAGGTGAACGATATTCAGGAGGCGCGGGTTCGAATCCCGCTGCGTTCAAATTTTTATACGTTTTCTTTAAATGTCTTTTTCAATTTTCCTAAGTGTGGAATAACACTTTAAAAATATTTAAAAGTAAGAATGAAAATATTAGGTATACCTACATACCTACTTATAAACATGCGAATTCTTTATGTATCCATTAGCGACTAACGCGTTACAAAGTGCGCAGTTAAATAATCGAGACAGTTAGACAAAGCAATACACCGGTAGTAAATCGCTACGAGCCTCGAGAGTAATGACATCACGGGCATGAGGTCACCGTTCACCGGATATTCAGTTTGAACGCCCACAGTCATTCTTATTGTATATTATAAAATATTATATACTTTAGTCAATTCTGTTCTAGCTAGGAAAAATTATATGTCTAATGCTTTTATGTGTCATCTTTTATGATGTAATTTTTAAATCGATGTCAGTTCAGGAGTTTAGTTATGGCACTTCGAATGTGCTAGTTGAGTACGTATCACTTCGTGCAATGTCACGTTGTATGGAACGAATACACAAAAGACAAATTTAAATTTATATTATAAATTATACTTAATATATTAATCATCAAAGAGACTTATTTTGACATTTAGACATTTTAAAATTTAGTTTTTTTTAATATTTAAACACACAATATTATAGAAATATATTTGGCAAATTTTAGATTTTATCTGTGGTCTGTAGGTACTATAAGTAAGTTAAATAACCTATTGCCATTTCAAAAACATAGAAACAACACAATTTCTCTGTCACATTGATTAAGATAAAAAAGAAAGTGTGTTAGTATTACAGTATGTTATTAAACTACTCAACAAGTTTAGGATAGAAATCTGTAGCGGCGTAAATAATTCAATCATAATTGTGATAGTTATCAAGACAAGTTATTATGAATCATAGACATATCTGTAATGGATGTTGGTCTAAAGAAAATAATTATTTATTGTTACAGATTGTAAAATAATAATTAAAATAAACGTTTAAGAATGTTTTTTCTGGATATCTCTATTCGCGAATAAAAGGAAAAGTTACACTTTCCACTGATACAGATAAGAAATGCACATTAATAAAAGAAAATCGATTTGCATTGACAAATTCGATATTTTATTAAATATTTTACTTTCTGTTTTGATGTCGATTAGTTTTTTCACAATAAGTATTACTATATAAAAAAATATTTAGCAGGATATTTATTTTTCTAATTTACTATTACATTTAACAAATGTCATATTTATTACATAGCACATACATAAGTGAGAAACAAAGGGTATATTGAGTGATCGGTTCTACATTATATAAATATCGTATAACAATATCTCCATTCATAGCTAACTGTAATTCAATCTGACTGGCGTATCTTATATGGAGAGTAGCGGTTAATCCTTTCTAGTTGAGGTTCCCTTTTGTCATTTAATAGTCACCGCGAAACGCATTATAAATTAATATATGTATAAATAGATGTCTGAATGTTAACTCGATTAATTGTCGGTTTTGTCAACACTGGAGGAATGACTATATTTAAACTATTTTGATTTCTTTCCTCTGGTATCTAAGACAACACGCAGCGTTAAAATCCGCCATACAATGCGCAATGTCTCGATTTCAGTGAAAAGGTAAAAAACGAATCGTCTTGAAAGTAGGTTATCTACGTTAATGTACTATTAATGCGTATGTCAAATAACGTCCGTAATTACATATTTTATCTGTATTTTCAAACTTTAACATCGGATTATATTATACTAGCGGCACGCTCACGGCTTCGCCGCGTGAAATACATAACTGTTTCGTTATATTGCAACTCTCAGTGGTGGTTTTTGAAAATCTAAGTAGCCTATGTTAGACCCAGTCATTTTTTCTACTTTCATTCTAAATTTCATCCAAATCGGATCATTAGATTAGCCGTGAAAGCGTGACAGACAAACACACAGACTTTCGCATTTAAAATATAAGAATGGATGTATAATATAAAACTTTTATGGATTATAACCATTAAAACGTTTGTCGCCGTCATGGCGGGCGCCGTTGCATACGTCTAACGACACTTGATTGTAATATTAAATGCTTCTTGTGTGAATTTATGTATATGAGTATAACATCTTGCCGCAGTATGATCAGACAGTAGGTACATATAGCGTCAGATTCTGTCATCAATTTGGTCTTTTTCGAAAATAATCGAACGATACAAGAAGTCTTTACTCAATAGACTCTTATTATGTAAACAACTTTTTGCTATAACACGTACAATAATAATGCAATGGAACTTTTTTCCAATAGCAAGAGAATTACACCACACCAATAGCTGTTTTGGTGTTTCGCGGCTCTCGTTTTCACTTCAGCTGTTTATATTCTTCATACAAATTTTCAGCCTCTATTTCAGCCTATATCAAAAAATAGCTTATGTTTCACTCTGGATCATTAACTGTTTTCATTTCGAAGAGTAGACGTGAAAGCATAACAGACAGACAGACTTTTGCATTACTAATATTAGTATAATAGATTAGTTGATATAAACGTACATATTAAAAATATACCAAAGTTCAAGAAAGGCGAATCTAAAAGCTCTTTGCTTAACGTCTGCAGTCTACCGATCAATATTCAGTTTATATTCTAGGGCCAGACTTTCCGGCGCTGGTATTCGTAATGGTATTTTGTTAGCAATTTAGGTGTGCTAGACTTAGTTACGTCAATTAGGTCACTCGGCTATATTTTTTTCTGTTTGGTGAGCTTTTTGTGAAATTAATATAATGACGGTGACAAACGCGGCTGTAAAAGTTGATATTTTCATTGCCTCCACGGGGGAACCTACCTTAATATTCTTAGATATTATTTTTAAATTAGTTTTTATTTCACGCCATGTAAACTTTTGAACGGGCCTTTTAATTGGCCTGGTAAAGTATAACATCTTGACAGATGTTAACATACTACTGTCAATTAACACATCTTTAAAACAAAACAAAGCTTGCTTTTTAATGAATAAAATATGACAATACAAATTCAATATCATGATTCATACCTCCGATTCTATATCATTGGGAAACTAAATTTAGGAAAACGAAATAATTGAAATATAAACATTTGCCTGGAGAGATTCGAACCCACAATCATCGCACGATAGTCACCATTGTCTAATGGTCTAACTTAATATAAAGAACTAGTATAATAGTATACCACCTCATAAATAAATTTATTACTAGCTGTGCCCGCGACTTCATCTGCGTGAATTTAATGCGGCACTGGACAGTACTCAGACATTGTATGACTACTATGTTTTAAAATTTTAAATCAAAAGTTGCCTAAGTTGCTTATTACATCAGCTATTTGTCAGTGAAAGTTTCAGTCTTTCCGAGATTAGCCAGAACGAACAGACAGACAGAAAAAAGTAGTATTTGTAAGGTACAAATACTATACATTATACATTTCGAGTAAAGCGGTTACTTTAATATTACACATAGGTACTTCAATTAGGTTTATGTGTACCTATGTGTGAAAATATATAAAACAGGTAAATTGTGTTACTGTGTGACCTAATTTTCTTTTATTCCATATACGTGAGTACATTGTAGGGGCGCCAGAAACAATTTCACAGTCTAAGTTTCAGAGCCAGACGACCTGGCGCGGAATGCCATTGGCAATGTCATGTTTAATGAAATTGGGTGGGCGTATTGATTATTCTGATTTGTATGTACCTACTAAAAAACATTATTAGCTTACTTTTTGTATCTATGTTTATAATAATGTATACCTATATTATAAGGTTTTGAAACTAGAGATATGCCCCGGTTTTGTTACAATATAATTTTATGTCTCCTTTCTATCAAAAGTCAGATTAATCTTTTCCTAATTTTGTCTCTTTACTTTTCAAATGTAAATGTTTACTGTTATGGTGTTGAATTAGAAACCTTCAGCATTTTTTGAATATTTATGCATTTACATGCTTGGCAAGGCTCGATAAGCCTCTTGGTGTAAGATTTCTACTGCCACAATAGCGTTTGAGACCGTTTCTTCCCTGTAATTATTCTGCGTTTCCTAAAGATATGTCCGATGCTGTTACCATTTGATTTTATATATTAGAATTTATTTTCATTTCATATCATTTTATATACTAGATATATTTAGAAAATATTAAAATACGATATTTGTTTTTATAGTTAATGTATTTACAATGAGCCATCGACGACCTTTAAGCGTGTAGCATACACATGTAAACCAGCAATCTAAAGCATTATTTTCAAATCAATATCCAGGTCATAGGTAATTACTGCATACGAGGAATGCATTATAAAATATTAAAACGTAATAAAAATATAACGCTTTCGTGTCTATATTACCACGCTATCAGTAAATATGTATTATTTTTATCTATGTAATGATGCCCGGAGTCCGGATAGGTTGGACATAGTTAGATTTAATATATACTAATATAAATGTGAAAGTGTGTTTGTTTATTGTATTTTCACGTCGCCATAAAGTGATGTTTTCTTATATTTTATAATTATTTCAATTTGAAGGTTAGGAAGTGACAAAAGCTACATTTTACCGTAAAAAAATGATTGATGATTTCGATGATTTTGTAAGATTAATACATATTTAGAAAACGTATAAAAATTTGAACGCAATGAGATTCGACCCCCGCAGCTCTTGGAAATTGTTTAAAACAATCTGACCGTTAAGCCATTCGTTCTACATCCGTCGAAATTCTTATACGCTTATGATTAACTTAGCGTCTATCTTTATTTATGATTAGTTAGCACCTCTTTACAGAGATTTTTGCAAATTTCTGCTACGCAAATTTCTGCTACGCACAATCGTTTGGCAAGAGAGAATGTCATTTATTAAATACTTTTAACATTTTAAAATGTTATTCACACACTTAGGAAATTGAAAAGATATTTATATTTTAGTTACTGTTTTGTATTGTCTAAATGACATTTTCAATTTTCTAAGTTTGTAAACGATACTTTATAATGTTAAAACTTTCTAAGATAGATAAGGACGTGAAGAACCAAGATTTCACGTTTTTTAGTCCACACAAACGTAATTGCGAGCTGCAACTAGTACTATATCAAATGATTTAAACATAACTACATATCTACATATATTATGAATCTTCAAACAGTTGGTCCAATTTCGTTGTTATATGAATGACCCATTTCAATAAAAACATTCAAATACGCAGTTATTACGCAAGTGAAGTCTGATATTTTAGTATAGGACCAAAATACATTTCTTTTTTATCGTGACTATTGCAGTGCATAAGTAATAAGTGTTTCTTAATATATGTACTGTATTTTATAATCAGATAATAAAATAAATACAAATTCAAACTTACTGTTGTTATTGTATGACAGTTTAAAAGTTTCTGACGTATAGGTACTCAATGGCCGTAGGTTCGATTTCCACGCAGGGAATGTATATATTTAAATTATTTTTTCACTATGGCCACAATTCAATGCATAATGATCTCAAAATGGGCAATAGGTAGAGAACGGAGTGAGTTGGGAGTAGATATTATGGTATTTCTACCTGTAACAGATGATATGATAAAACATTTAATATATTTTAAATTCTTCAGTAAAAAATGCTTTTTATAAATATTAAATAAAAATATATGGATTAAAAAAAGCTTCAAGAAAAAAAAAGACTTTAAGTTAAAAACAAAATGACATACAGTGTCACAAACATCGTTAACAAAAAAGCTTAAGATAAAAACGTTGAAATAGATTTTTTATATATAGAATTATGTAAGCCTTCGATAGTATGGAAAATGTTATCTCACGAGATATTTTTACGATGCAAATATTTACGTACAGTGGCCGAGATTATCGCTAGACTGACGTGAAAATGTGTTTCAAAAATTTAATTTTGAGCATAATATATCTTATTTCCTGAAAGAGGAGGTCATA